>JAJGOT010000050.1:1537500-1855000 GCA_022457155.1 Cladopsammia gracilis | reverse complement strand
TCATCTTAAACCATTAGTGGCCTCTATCCCATCGTTTGTCAAAGACACTAATGATTTCCTTCGTAAACTTAACGACATCATCACACTCCCGGATGGTGCTATTATGGTATCAATCGACGTAGTGGGATTATACCCCTACATGCCTGATGATGAAGGCTTGAATGCAATGATACAGGCATTGAATGGAAGACAGAATCAGAAAGTACCTACCAACTTAATAGTTGACTTGGCGGAGTTGGTACTTAAGAACAACAACTTTGAGTTTAATGGTAACCACTACTTACAAACAATAGGGACGGCAATTGGTACGAAAATGGCACCTGCCTATGCAAATCTATTCATGGAAAGACTAGAAAGAACATTGAATTAAACCGTGTATATGGTGGAGGTATATTGATATCTTCATGGTATGGACGGGTAGTAAAGAGGAACTTAATGAGTTTCTGAATTACATTAATGAAGCGCATGATACCATTAAATTTACGTGAAGTTGGTCTAAGGAGCAGGTGGATTATTTGGATGTTCAAGTTCTTAATAACCATGGCAAGATTGAGACAGATTTGTATACAAAGAAGACAGATAAACATCAATATCTGTTTCACACCTCGTGTCATCCAAGAGGGCCGGGTTTTAACAGGGTATCCCATATGCTCAAGCGCTAAGACTGAGACGCATATGCTCAACAAACGCAGCCTTTGAAAAAAGAGCCATTGAAATCAGAAGATATTTGGTGGCAAGAGGATATCGAGAAAGATTTGTACGAGAACAGATTCGAAAAGCCAAGTGCAAAACCGAGGAGGAGGCATTAACACCTCGGCCTCAAAATACCCACACCCGAGTTCCCATGGTAGTAAAGTATCATCCTGGTCTCCCTAATTTTGGCGCAATCCTGAGAGAACTTCAACCATTGCTACATTGTTCTGATAACTGTCGAAAAGCTGTGAAAGAAATTCCTATGATGGCATTCCGGAGAGCCAAAAGTTTAGGAGATTATCTTGTGCACGCAAAACTACAACCTACACGCTCTGAAGACAAACCTAGGGGAACCGTTCAATGTGGAAGTAGACGGTGCCATGTTTGTGAACACCTTAAAATAGGGGACAGTTTCACGTCAAATGGCACTGGAAAGACATATTCTATTAATTGCGAACAGAACTGTAATTCAAGTAACTTTGTGTATTTACTATGTTGTAGAGTATGCGGCATTCAATACGTGGGATCAACCAGTACTAAGTTTCGTTTACGATTTAATAACCATAAAAGTCGTATTAGAGCTCATACGAGACTTTCAGTTAATGAGAAATCGAGAGACGATTTAATATATCAACATTTTCATGGTACAGTCCACAATGGTATTCAAGATCTCAGCCTAGGTTACTCACGAAAGGGACTTATTGGACAAGGAAAGACGATGGGCATACAGAATTAAATGCATAAAGCCCCATGGACTAAATAAAAATTATTTCTTTTTTAGCCAATAGATCTACACGAGAAATGAGGATTTGAATGGGAGAACATTACTCGGGTCTTTATACGTGCGCACTTGTTATTAGCGCACGCAATGTTCTGTTTCACAGTTTAAGTCGTTATTTTACGTGGCGCGTGTTGTATGCTAACGTTTCAAATTCAAATTGTAACTTGCATGTTAGTGGCGTGTAACGCGTTTTACCAACCATTCACCCTGATGAAGGTCGGTGTATCGGATCGAAATATAGGTGAATCACACAAAACACCAATTTGTGTATCTTCATTTCTGTTGTTATATATAAATAAAGATATATATATATATATATATATACATATATATATATATATATATATATATATATATATATATATATATATATATATTCAGTTGAACTTGATTTGAAAAGTATTTCAGAGAGCGCTCAACTCTTAGAGGAGCATTGAATATTCAATAAATTGGTTCAAGACTTCAGAAGTAGTTCATCGTTTTATTACTACAGCACTGTTTCGTATGGTCAAATGATGACCACACTCATCAGGTAATATCAACGATTGACCGTTAAATTACAAAAACTGGCTATAAAAGCGGGAATACGGTTGCTATGAGATATAAAAACATGCGTTATTTTATCATATAAATCATGTGAGTGCTATTTATAATTTGGGAGATTGTGTTACTTTATTATAAAGTTCTTGAGGAGGTATTTGTTTCTGTGGGGGCATGAACTTGCTAACTCATTTCGTTTGTTTAGACTGCAGAGATCCTTTTTACAGATGATTATGAATTTTTCAAAAAGACATAAATTACATTTCTTAGTAATGTTGTTATAAGGTTTGCATTGTTTGATGATTTTTCACTTTAGGCTGAAAGGCTTGTTGTTGTCTTTGAGTGTCCATATGTGTTTTGATAATTCCGTTTCGTGTCTCTTGTTTTGATGTCGGAAGGAAGATGTGTGGTTCCTGTAACGTTCTTTGAAGTTTGTCGCGAGTCCTACGTATGAATCTGTTGATGTTTCAGTTGTGACTGTTGCTTGGTAAACTACGTTTGTTGTGAGGCATTTTCCTTCGAGGGGACATTGATCTTTTTTTCGGCAGTTACACTCTTTGTCGAGTGTTTGTGACTGGTTGCAATCTGATAGCAGTTTTTTGTTGTGTGACGAGATGTTTGTTTTCATGTTTGGCATGCAAGAGTAGCTTAGCTTTAGTGTGTGGCGGTTGAAGATCTTGTGTAATGGGTGATTTTTCGGGAAGCATCTGTCCTAAATATCGTGGACAGCTCAAGCATGTTAAGGCATGTGCTGTCTTTTGATCTTAGACCCCCCGCGAAGAAAACTATTTTTTCTAGTAGACGTAATGTTCTTTTCGTATTAACGGCCATTAAAAGTGCAAAGCAGAAATATTTCAACGTCCTTAAACCTTTTGAATGTTAACATTTGTGGTCACGTGACTGATGACGTCATAATTAAGGAAAAAAAGAGCAATCTGAAACGGGCCAAGGATGGTTTATTGTGGCGTCCAAAAACCCATGCCCTATTTATTGACTTGGTACATAGATACAATCCGTGTCCTGAATGGAGAAATATCTTCTTTCATTAAGAAGTTATTAAAATAATAAAAGGGTCACGTGACCCATTTTTGAAAATTACTCTTTAACGGTGAATCGCAGTCAGCCATTCAGGACAGATTCTTAAAGGGGGGAATCACAGAATTACATTGCTATTTCAATATATACCTATTATATGTCATTTCGGCGGCCCATTTTCACTTTTCTCTTCGCGTAAGAAAACTATTATAACAGGTCACGTGATGCAAACATTCCACACATAAAGTAAACACTAATGGAAGGACATCAAATTTTACGTTACTACCAAGTTTGAGGATGTTTATGTGTATCTTTTTAAAGTAATGACTCTTGACGGATTTTATGCAAATTAGGCTCTGGGTCATGCCTTAACATGCTTGAGAGGTGACAGGTGAATTCCACACTGCTAAATCCAGAATAGTGCTCAATAATATTGGAGCGGTAATAACAAAGTGTTTCTACTCAAAGATGGTTAGACATTAAAGGTTACAGTGTACCTTCGGGGGTGTCTCCAGTATAACAGCTTTAGCGTCTTAAGATTACACTTAATATACCTAAACCCAGATATCAAATTAAAGCTTATAGAGCTGGCTATCTAAATATGGAAACCATTTGCTAATAGAATGAATTGTCGAATTTTTTACGACGTCTAAATTCGAACGTCCGAATCAACTTTAAAACGCTATAACTCAAAGCGATTATTATATTTTGCTAATTTGATTTGTTCTCGGGTTTCCGGACACGAAGCGCTAAAAAATCGTGTCGGCGATTTCCCATATTCAATTGCAGTGAAAAGTTACAGAATATTTTCGAAAAGGGGAGAAAAAAAATTGGAATGATCGCACGGAAATGGCTCTTGACGAAAACGTTTTCGGAATTAAGAAATTCGCCTACGCGTTTTTGTTGATTATATGTTAGTCTAGCTTCTGTCCAAATTTAAGGAAAATCGAACAAATTCCCTTTGAGTTGTAGTTCTTTAAAGTGTCCCCAACAAGCGAAAAATTAACTTTGAGAAAACTCCGCCCACAAAAGTTATACCGTCATTTCTCCGTCAATTTTCACTATTTTTCGATATTTTTTTTTGGACGAAAGTTCATTCTGTAAACTTTATTTTAACGCCAAAAAAAACATTTTCAATAAATTTTCGATCTGAAGGTACACTGTAACCTTAAAAGTGACTTGAAACTTACAGTGTGGTCAATTTTGTCATATTTGAAAATATAGCCTCTGTAAGGTTTTGGATGTCGTTTGACTCTAAATCCCTTAGAAAAGAGAAAATCACGCCATATTTAATATAACACACTTTAGAAATTTGCAGTAGTTGTTAAAGTATGAACTGAAATGTATTTAGTTGCACATGGCTGGGACTGAATGGATGATTTTATGTTCTTGTTTTATGCGACGTTACGCTCTAATAAAATAATAATGAAAGTAATAATAATAATCATAATATTTAAAAACAAACATGTATAAATATGACCTAATGCTTATTATAATAATTACCTGATTAGAATAATATTCTATAATGTACGCGAGGGCGCATTTCTTTGAGCATATTATAATGTGTAATATATAGGAGCAGGGTTACTCATGGGTACAAAAATAATGAACATGTAGGTTCATTGTTTCTTGTTGAATCAATAATGTCCCATAATTTCCCTAAAACAAAATCTTTAAGAACAAACTTTTATCGTTTCACGGGTTGAATTGTTCAGTTATGGATCCTGATAACATCGATAAAGGGAAAGCAAAATAATGAGTGATTATTCGCGTGTTAAATTCACTTTTCTTCTTTTACAGGTAAGTCAGACCCGTAATGCCAGCAAACGTTGTCAGGTAGAAATGTTATAGAATTTAACTCCAAATTCCTTTAAAACATTAAACCATAGTTAATCGAAAGACTGGTTATGAAACCTTGCAGAGTTCAATGGCGATAACAAGGGAGCTACAATTTATGTTGTACCGACCGTGAGTGTCCACATCTTTTGTTTTTTGATCAGACCCTATCACTGAATAACTTAATAGCACCATTTCTATTGGTCAGTTGCTCGAACAAAAGATCAACATCTATTGTGTTGTGCACGGTCAAGGCCGAAAAACGGTAACAAAAAGATCGAACAAAGGCAATTCTCAGATTTCACAAGCAGTCTCTCGATTAACTATGATGAAAATGATTTTAATTGGTCGTCTAATGAGTCGTTAACGATAAAACTTACAGCATATGTAAAAACGATCAACAGGAAGGTGTAAATATTGTTTTCTTTCTGATTCCTACAAATATTACGAAGTTACTATTCAAGTGTAAAATTCACTTTTCTTTTCTTACAGGTATTTCAGACTCGTTTGGTCAGCAAACACGTTGTCGGGCAGAAATGTTATAAAGTTTGATCTCAATTTCCTATAAAACATTAAAAATGATGTTAATGAGTTGTTTACTGTCATTTAGTCGTTAACGACAAAACCTACAGCATATGTAAAAAAGATAAGCAAGAAGGTTTTAAATATTGTTTTCTTTCCGATTCCTACAAATATTACAAAAAGAGAAATAATGATCCTGTTTTGTAAGGCAAAGGGTTGAACGATGCTCTTTTGCTTCACTTACCATTACTTTTCGTCCTACTCTTGAACTTGGGTTTTACGCTATCGAGTCTGATTTAGTTTATTTAACGGTTATTTTACCGTCAGCGTCCAGCCTTGTGTCATGCAAAAAAATTGATATTTTAATTCCAATTTTTGAGCATGGATGAATTCGCAGTGAAAAAGTTTAACATATTTAGGACCGTGGCATGGGTTGCTTTGAAAAATATTCAGAAACTGTTCGTGACTCTGGGTCCGTTATAAAAAAATTCAGACTGGTTTCCTTTGATATGGAGGTCGCAAGTTCGAATCTCGGCTGGCTGTGTTTAACATGTTGTCTCGCGTCATTTTTTTTATAAAAAGGTGGAATTACGCCAAACTTACAACATTCTAAGACGTGTAAGGCCAGATAATATATCCACGGGAAGGTCTTTTATATTGTTGTCCTGCAGATCCCTTTGAAAAGATAGAATGGCAAAAGACAAAAATAACAATAGACCAGTTTCGAATTCGCTAAAACCACTGAATGAAAGCATTGAAGACGCATTTTTACAGGGTTAGCCTCAATCTGAAGTGATAAATTCACAAATACAGGCGAGAAGATGACCTGTTTAGAGCTCTTTTTTTGTTTAATTTTCAAATTTCACGCACCTTCTGCCGGTATTTGTGAATATTTTACATCAGGTCGAGTCTAACCCTGTGTCAATGTGTCATTGGTGTTTGAATTCAGCGGTAATTTTAAATACGAAAATGGCTTATTAAAGCCATATCTGATGTACGAGCTTCATGTAACTTGATCAATAAAAAAAGATGGTAGTTCTTTTTTGACCCAAACTCGTGACATGATGAACATCATCAGTATTAGCGGAGCACTCGCGGGCCGAAGGCCCGACTGCTAAACCCCATACTCATAGAACCTATGCCCGTCATTTTTCATGGTCATGGCTAGCGGAATGCTTCGCGGGCGCGTCGGTCCTGTGCGCCCGTCGCGGTAAAGCCCAAATCATACCGTCCAGAAGGACGTCGGACACCTTATTGAGACTTATATAACGGAGTAACTGGTTAGCTTTCAGTTGAGGTTAGGGGTGGCAGTTTATACAGTTAAATTTAGGGCTAAGCAACCCGAGAAGCTAGGTGGTGCAGTGGTACGGTAGGCCGTAAACCTAAGCCTAGCTGAGGTTACAGGTTCAATCCTGAGTGGTGATTTTAGATTTTCTTTTTTACACTTAAGAACTTATTGAAAATAAAATTCTAAGTGTCGACATTACGTTATATAAGTCTCAGGGTGTCCGACGCCCTTCTGGACGGTATGATTTAGGCACAACCGTCCGTCGCGCAGGGCTAGCTCTTGGGCACGTATGACGTCGCAAAACGTGCGCGTATAACGCCGCACGCGCGGCTACACAGCCATCAGCTCGGTAATTCGCAGTGTTTAAAGTAGTAGTAAAATCGTTATTTCCCTGCATGTTTTCGCGGTTTGCTACTCAAGACAGGGATACTAGTAAAGGGATACTCTGAAGCCGCTTTAGTGGAAAAAGAAGAGCTTTTAGGGATAAAATCTTGCTTCGAGGAACTTCATGCGTTTTTATCTCGTTAATGCGCATGCGCAAACGAGATATAGGTATCAGTACAAAAAAGGGACAAAATTTGTTAACAAAGGTTTCTTTGTTAACTTTTGTCCGGAGAGTTAGTTCTTTATAATATATATAGATAGCCCAAGCCTAACAGCGTCGCACTTTGAACAAGCTTAACTAAGGTGAAACTTAACTAAGGTGAAACTTAACTAAGGTGAAAGGTTGGAAGCACAAGAATTAAGATTGACGAACGGGCTATTTTCCATTTTAGCAATTCTCAAAAACAGTAGTACGCGACCGTCTGCACAGTACATTTTTATAGACCGTACAAAGGTTCACACAAACAACTTTTCTCTGTCTAGAATAACTAGTACCACTAGTTTCCGAATAAAATACAGTTTTTGTTTGTCAAAAATTGCCCGAGAAACTGATCTGAAAATCAAAAATTGCAAAAATACACAAACATATTTGCATAAGGCCTCCCTAAGTGCTGCACCTTAACGTGGTGGGGAGGTTTGCGTACCTTAGTGACCCTGGAAGCTTTATCAGCTGGGACTAAAGTCCCTGGTAGGTTCAACCTTGCTGGTTAGGTTTCAGGCGAAAGGTCAGACGAACTGCAGCACCTGGTCCTCCAGGTTGGGGTTGGGCGAAGGGCCAATAACCCTTCCCTGTAAAAAACGTATTTATTACGGAAACCAGAGATTTGTTAACGAAAACCTACAATGGATCTAGCACGACGACATGCCACACTCCAGCAGATAACTACATTACATGGGATTGTGGCAGTATGACGGACACGGGCAAAATCTGCAAGGAAGCTCGTGGACTGAAAGAGTCGTTGGCTAATCCCAAAGTTATACATAGGATCGGATGTTGGAATGTGCGGACGATGTATAGCATTGGCAAAACAGCTCAAGTAACATCGGAGATGCAACGCTATAGGATCAGTATACTGGGAATAAGCGAGTGCAAATGGTCTGGATTTGGCAGGCTGAGAACTCAAACTAGATAGACTATCCTGTACTCAGGTAGAGATGACGATGTTCACCAAAGTGGAGTAGCCATCGTGATGACCAGGTATGCCAGCAGATGTCTGGAGAGTTGGATACCTGTAAGCGATCGGATCATAACAGCCAGATTCCACTCTAAATACATAAAGACAACCATATAGTTCAAGTGTACGCTCCAACCAATGAAGCTGAAGACGAGGCAAAGGAGACCTTCTACGATCAACTACAGAAGGTATTGGATGCAGCTCTCAGGCATGACATGCTTTTGGTGATGGGGGACTGGAACGCCAAAGTGGGAGCAAGACAGGAGGGTGAAGGCGGCACCGTTGGAAAGCATGGTCTAATTTGCGAGAGAAATGACAATGGTGACCGCTTTGTGTCCTTCTGTGCATTTAACAACCTCGCTATAACATCAACCATGTTTCCTCACAAGGATGTGCATAAGTATACATGGACCTCCCCAGATGGTCAATACCGGAACCAGATCGATCATGTGGTAATCAGGTCCCAATTTAAGAGGTCAGTGCAAGACACAAGAGTGCACAGAGGAGCTAATGTAGGAAGCGATCACAACCTTGTCATAACTAAGGTCAAGCTCAGACTAAGTAGTACAGGCAAGAAACAGGAGAGGACCACCAGGTTTGAGGAGAGCAAGTTGAGAGAGCCTGTAATTAGACAACAGTTCCAACTCGAGCTGAGGAACAGATTCAACATCCTCCAGACACAAGATCAGAACGACATGAGTGCAGATGACCAACAGAATAGTGAACAGCCTGACCAAAGCAGCAGCATAGACCACACGTGGCAGAAGATCAAAACTGCCTATACTGAAACAGCACTGAAAGTACTGGGGCGCAGGAAGAAGAAGTGTAAGAGCTGGATTAGCACGGAAAGCTGGCCGGAGAAAGATCGAGGACAGAAGGAAACTGAAAAAGAAGATAGGAGATGCACGATCAGAGAGGCTGAAGACCAAAGCACGAAACGACTACAGAAAAAAGGACAAGGAGGTAAAGAGGAGCCTCAGGAAAGACAAAAGAAACTGGATAAACGGTGTCGCACAAGAAGCAGAGGACGCTGCAAGCCAGGGCCAAATGAAAGGAGTATATGAAGCAACTAGGAGGTTATGTAACGAAGGGCCAAGAAAGGCAGGAATGGTAAGAACAAGGAAGGAAAGCTATTGACCAAAGAAGGCGAGGTTAAAGCGAGATGGCAAGAACATTTCATGGAAGTCTTGAACAGGCCAGTCCCTGAAGTCGTTACTGAGGTGGAGGAGACAGACGTGGTGAATAACAGCATCGACATAGGAGAGATAACAAGGGAGGAGATCAGGAGCGCATTGAGGGACATGAAAATTGGAAGAGCACCAGGTATTGATAGCATCACGGCAGACCTTCTGAGGGTTGACACTGACACCACAGTTAACGTCCTGCATTAGTTATTCAACAAAATATGGGAGGAGGAAAGTGTTCCAGAGGACTGGTCCAAAGGGCTTATCATTAAACTCCCCAAGAAAGGAGATCTGACGAGTTGTGGGAACTGGAGAGGTATCACCCTCATGTCCATTGTAGCCCAGGTGCTGGGGAGAGTCCTGATTAAGAGGATTGTTGCTGGAGCAGATGCTGAGTTGAGAAGTGAACAAGCTGGTTTTAGAAAGGGAAGGAACACGACTGAGCAGATCTTCATACTTAGGAATATCATCGAGCAAGTAGTCGAATGGAACTCCAGCCTGTACCTTTGTTTTGTGGACTACGAGAAGGCCTTCGACAGCATACACAGAGACACTCTTTGGAAGATCATGAGGTGCTATGGAATACCGACAAAGATTGTGAGAATGTTGCAAGTTATGTACACTAACTGCACATGTGCCGTGGTGGATGGTGATGGAAGATCTGATTGGTTTGAGGTGAAGTCGGGTGTTAAGCAGGGATGCAATATGTCAGGGTTTCTGTTTCTCCTGGTGGTTGCCTGGGTGATAAGGAGGTCAGTCGAAGGCACAAGGACAGGCATTAGGTGGAAGATGACAACCATGCTGGAGGACTTAGATTTTGCAGACGACTTGGCTCTCATCTCAAGTACATTTATGCAGATTCAGACGAAGATTGACCGCCTGAATAGAAATGGGAAGGGAACAGGCTTAAAAATTAGCACCAAGAAAACCAAATTGATGAGGATCAACGCAAACAACAACAACGCAGTTGTAATAGATAGGCAGGAAGTAAAGGATGTGGACAGCTTTGACTATCTGGGAGCAAGAATAACAACGCAAGGAGGGGCCGAGGACGACATCAAAAAGCGAATAGGGAAAGCTACAGGAGCATTTAACAAACTAGCCAAGATCTGGAGGAGTGGCCAACTGAGCAAAAACACCAAGATCAGGATCTTCAAGTCCAACGTCATAGCAGTGTTACTCTATGGATGCGAAACCTGGAGAATGACAAAGAGGGACGAAACAAAACTGGGCACATTTCTACACAAGTGTCTACGGAGGTTGTTAAAGATATACTGGCCAATGAAGGTGTCAAATGAGGAAGTTAGGCGACGAGCCAGAACCGTTGCCATCAGCGAACAGATCAGGAGACGGAGGTGGCGCTGGATAGGGCATGTGTTACGTATGAACAACCAACAGAATCCACGTATTGCCCTAACCTGGACACCAGAGGGAAAGAGGAACAGAGGGCGGCCGAAGGAGACATGGAGAAGAACTGTAGAAAGAGAGATGAAGAACATGGGTTTCATCACCTGGAACGAAGCTGTTATCGCTGCAAGAGACAGAGCAGGTTGGAGGAGACAAGTCAATGGCCCTATTCTCCCAGAGGAGACTTAGGAATTAAGTCAAGTAAGTCATTTGCATAAGGCGATGCGAGTGAAGATAGAACTGTACTATAAAATCAAAGTCTTGTTTTGTTTACATAATATATATAGATAGGCTTAGCCTAACAGCGGAGCTCTCTGAACAGAAACGATGATGATAAGCTTACCTTAAGTGAAAGGTCAGAAGCACAAGAAAAATTAGAATTAAGATTGACGACCAGGCTATTTTTCAATTTTAGCAATTCTCAAAAACAGTAAGCTTATTACGCGAACATCTGCATAGTACATTTAGACTGTACAAATTCCACAAAAGCTCACAAAAACAACTTTTTCTCGGTTCAGAATAAATAGTATGACTAAATTCCGAATAAAATTCACCTGTTGCGTATGGAAAATTGCCCGAGAAACTGATTTGGAAATCAAAATTTGGTAATATATATTTATATAATCTTGAGTGTCACGCAAGAGAAATGAATTCTCAAAAATCGTCCTACCCGGGACGGAGCAAGTTTAATCTTCTTTATAATTTCGAACAGAATAGGGCCTAAAAGAAACCAGAATTTAACGTAATCCGTCTGAACCGGGGGTTTTCCCTGAAGAAAGTCCACGCATTGCGTGGGTAATTTCAACCAGAGATAAAAATCCTTCGCAGGATAAAATTTCGCTCTCACTTAATCTGTTTTCAAGTTTGTTCAAAAATTCGGTTTGGACTGTTAAATTAACAGGTTCTTGCGAGTACAAATTACGGTAAAAATCGAAATGCGCCGGAGTTTAGTGAAAAGACTTCAACAACGGCGGAGTTATAAAAAGATTTAACAGTATTTTTCTGAGAACGTGTTGCTTCGAGCGTAAAAATGAATTTGGTAGGTTTTTCACCTTCAAGCCATTTGACTCTGCTACGAATTTGGCTTCCTCCTCATTTGGAGGATTAATGCCCCGAATTTCTATTTCAAGCGTTTCTATGGTGGTTTTCGCTGAGTTATCTCCTTCAAATAAGAGCCCGTTTAGCTTCGATCAAAGAAATTATAGTTGCATGGCCTTATCGCGATTTAATATACGTTGTTTACTTCGACCAAAATCTATAACAACTAATTTTATAGATTCTTTAAGAAAATCCCACCAAGCTTGAATGGAAGTAAATGCTTTCCGGTACAATACATGTTTCTTAATAATTTCTGAGTTCATATCGCAAATATTAAATTCTAAATTTAGCCTCCAAAGTCCTGGTCCACGGGAAAATGCATTATGCAAATTAAGCTTAAATTAACGGAATCATGATCGGAAAAAACACAAGGCAAAATTTCACATTTTAGAAAGGAATTATACAAGGCCTGAGCAATAAAAAAATTATCGAAACGTGTACCGATAGTTTTATCCGCATTAAACCATGTGCATGTATTTTTAAGTTGGCCGTGTTTTTTTGCACCAGATATATCAATAAGCGATGAACACTGTGCAAATCTTTCAAATCCGTGGAAATTGTAGGATTTCCTCCAAACTTATCAGAAACGTTTTCAATGCAGTTAAAATCACCAGCAATAATTTTAAAAGAGTTCGGAAAAAATATTCATGAATTGTATCATAAAAGCATTTAAACATAAGCTTACGTTCACTTGGATTTGTGGTTGCAAAAGCTTCTTATTAACAAATTAGTTTTCGTGTCGTCGAGTTTAGTTAAAACACTAACAATTCTACCAGAAGAATCTTTTTTCCATTGTAAACATTTGAAATCAGTATTTTCAGCGACAAGAATAGCAACACCGTCTTGTTTACCAAGAGCGGGCGACCAAGAACTTTTACCACGCCATTTAGTTGTCAGAGAATTTATCGCATTTTGTCTTGTCGCTAAAGTTTCTTGTAAAGAAATAAAATCAGAACGGGAATTTTTCGCAAAATCAAAAACAGGGCGTTTTTTGGCTTCATTGCCAAAACCACGGATATTCAAAGTTGTAAATTTAGCTGTGAATGCAAAAACGTGGAGAAAATTCTTCTGGTAAAATTACATATTAAGAACTTTTAAGCTTAAGCTTAAAGGCTTAAGCTTAACTAAACAATTTTAGAAAGTTACTTGCTTTTCAGTTTATGTTTGTTTGTCCGATGTCCAGAGTTTTTCCTCTTCGGCAAAGGTTGTTCGCCGTCATATTCAGAACGTTCGCGAGTTTTAGGGTCCGTTTTCTTTGCTTCAGGAATTGGTGTGTCTTGTTTGTCTTTCTCCGTGTAGTTTTTCCAGTGATGAGGACGGGTTGTGTTGGTTCTTCGTCCTTACAAATGTCACATAATCATGACAGGCTCTGGACAATCAGAAACTAGGTGTCCGGTTTGTTCGCAGTTAAAACAAATAATGTTGTGGCATCAAGCGTTTGCGAAGTGCCCTGTTTGTTTGGACAATGGCGGCACGTACGAGGCTGGATGAACGGACGGACGTGCACACGGACAGACGCACGCGCCCGCGAAACATTCCGCTAGCCATGACCATGATAAATCACGGCACAGGTTCTATGAGCATGGAGCTGCGCAGCCAGGCCTTCGGCCTGGCAAGTGCTCCACTAAAATCGCTTTTCAAACTATCTAATGAATGAACAAACCTAAAAATGGACAACACAATCTTCTTTCGAAAAAATTTATTCAAATCTCCATTAGTTTACGTTTAAAAACAAAACGCATACCATTTAATTAAGCTTATAGCTCATCGAGTTCAAGCTTTCTTCGATGAAATTCAAGAGCTGAATTTAAGCACGTTTTAAAATCAATGCTCCAAAACTAACAATAACACCAATAAAAAGTCACTCACAGATTGATATCAACATAAATTCTCATCGAAAACTGTAATCTGTTTTACCTTTAAGTACCTCGCTTGCTTGGAAATTCAAATCTCCGCTTCTGAAATCCGTAGAAAACAACCATCTCCCGCATTGATAAAAACGTAATACATGAAGTTCCTGGAAGCAAGATTTTATCCCTGAAACCTCGTCTTTTTCCACTAAAGTGGCTTCTGAGTATCCCTTAATTAGTATCCTTGTCTTGAGTAGCAAACCGCGAAATATTCAGGGAAATAACGCCTTTAATTTAAACGATTTTCTCCGCTTAGTAAATTCACAGCAAAACATCAAAGTGTTTTTCTAGCTGACGTGACATTCGGTCGTGTAACCGCACGAAAAACAAAGCCTCGCTTTGGTTTCAATATGACGTCGTACGCGCATGTTTTGCGACGTCATACGCGCCCGCGAGCAAGTCCTGCGCGACGGCGGAGCTGCAGTAGTCCGGTCCTGCGCGACGGCGGAAGGAGGGTGGGCACACGCGCGCCCGCGAAACATTCCGCTAGCCATGACCATGAAAAATGACGGCATGGTTCCATGAGTATGGGGCTGCGCAGCCAGGCCTTCGGCCTGGCAAGTGCTCCGCTACAAGCTATATTAAGGTATTGAGAATATGGTTGGTTAAACCGGTTAGGATTTCAAGAAGGGCGTCGCATACCGCCTCTAAAATGTATGGGGAGTACACCCAGACCTATTGTTAAATTCCCTAGGGTATTACGATGTCATGAACTTATCATAGCGGAGCACTTGCCGGGCCGAAGGCCCGGCTGCGCAGCCCCATACTCATAGAACCTATGCCGTCATTTTTCATGGTCATGGCTAGCGGAATGTTTCGCGGGCGCGCGTGTGCCCGCCCTCCGCCGTAGCTCCGTCGCGCAGGGCTACCTCGCGGGCGCGTATGACTTCGCAAAACATGCGCGTACGACGTCATGTTGAAACCAAAGCGAGGCTTTTTTCGCGCGGTTACACGGCCGAATGTCACGTCAGCAACACTTTGATGTTTTGCTGTGTTTACTGAGCGGGAAAAACGGTTTAAATTAAAGTCGTTATTTTCCTGCATTTTTTCGCGGTTTGCTACTCAAGACAGGGATACTAATTAAAGTATACTCAGAAGCCGCTTTAGTGGAAAAAGACGAGGTTTCAGGGATAAAATCTTGCTTCCAGGAACTCCATGTATTGCGTTTTTATCAATGCGGGAGATGTTTGTTTTCTACGGATTTCAGAACCAGAAGCGGAGATTTGAATTTCCAAGCTAGCGAGGGACTTAAAGGTAAAACAGATTACAGTTTTCGATAAGAATTTATGTTGATATCAATCTGTGAGTGACTTTTTATTCGTGTTATTGTTAGTTTTGGAGAATTGATTTTAAAACGTGCTTAAATTCAGTTGTATCGATCTCTTGAATTTCATCGAAGAAAGCTTGAACTCGATGAGCCATAACTAAATGGTACGCGTTTTGCTTTTAAACGTAAACTAATGGAGGTTTGAATAATTTGTTTCGAAAGAAGATTGTGTTGTCCATTTTTATGTTTGTTCATTCATTAGATAGATTGAAAAGCGATTTTATGTAAACAAAACAAGACTTTGATTTTATAGTACAGTTCTATCTTCATCACCTTATGCAAATATGGTTGTGTATTTTGCAATTGTTGATTTTCAAATCAGTTTCTCGGGCAATTTTTGACAAACAAAAACTCTATTTTATTCGGAAAGTAGTGGTACTAGTTATTCTAGACAGAGAAAAGTTGTTTTTGTGAACTTTTGTACGGTCTATAAAAATGTACTGTGCAGACGGTCGCGTACTACTGTTTTTGAGAATTGCTAAAATTGAAAATAGCCCGTTCGTCAATCTTTATTCTTGTGCTTCCAACCTTTCACCTTAGTTAAGTTTCACCATAGTTAAGTTTCACCTTAGTTAAGCTTGTTCAAAGTGCGACGCTGTTAGGCTTGGGCTATCTATATATATTATCTCACTTACGTCACCGCATGGAAACTTCAAAAAAACTTGCAAACAGTCGCCATTTTGCATTTGGCAAGATGGGGTCAATTTTTCGCTGGTTAAAGCGCCGATATTGGACATTTTCACGTGCTTAAGTGTTTGTATAACTTTTTTTAAAATCCCTTTGAAACTTATTCAAGTGGTTTGAAGGCATGGAAGCACAAGAGGCGAGTGTTAAAAAGAGGTATTGTAAAATTCTTATTTCTCGTCGATCGTGTTATATGTAAGAGTTAGACAATGAACGCGAGTGTTCTATGGGTTGTAATGCCTCGAGCATAGATAGATATCTAATGCGAGAGGCGCTTTATCCCATAGGACACGAGCGTTCATTGTCTAACCGTCTTAGAAAATGGTCACATCCGCGAAGAAACCATATTTTATGCAGATTGTATTTTTGCTCGTATTTTAATTCTGTCATTCACACTTGGGAATTACGTTGTTATTTTGTTTTGGATGTCGCCGTAATGTTGGTTGAATTTTACGAATAACAATGCTTTTCTTTCTTTGAAGCTTTGTTTATCCTTTGTTGTTTTGATGGCTCATTTGCTCCGGCTATGAGCCAGTATACAGAGCTCGAGGAACTTGAGACCGTTCTGTCACTCAAGAGTTACTTGCCTTTGAGAGCGTAGACATATCCGAGTGCTTGGGGAATGAATTCGATAAAAATGCACGTTTCCAAAAGCCTACCACAGTGAACTAAATTGAGCAAAAAGAAAGAGACAGAACTCCAAAGCAAGGTGAGACCAGTCTTTCGTTTAATTTTTCCTAAAAATTGTTAAGTCGAATTTGGTTTTGTTATTTTGGTGATTAATCTCTTGCTTAAGTTATGTAAAGCGTAAACTTCAAATAAAATTGTCATTTGTATAACTGCAAGTTGTTTTTGTTTAAATTAGCAGCCTGTAATTCATTAGTATGCTCTATATACTCATCAGTATGCTCTATTTTCTCATTAGTATGCTCTATATAGAGCATACTAATTAGGCTTTTAAACAAAGGAAAACAAAAAAATTCATTAGTATGTTCTATATAGAGCTTACTAATGAGTAGTTATTTTACCCCACAATTTCCCTGGGCTTCAAAGCCCCCGCCTCTTTACATAATTTAAGACAGTTTATGGGATATAGAGCCCACAAATACTCGGCACTGATTGGCTGAGTGGGTGTGACCATTTTCTAATGTGAGGTGACAAAATCAGAGGTTTGTTGATTTACAGTAAGCTCATATTGTTTGAGCTAGCAGTGACTGAAATCATGTCGCCAAAATACTTCTATCTTTGCATTTTATAGCAATGTACCTGTTCTATGATTCGAACAGCAACAAACACAAATCGTGGTTGTCTTGCAAAACACAAGGTGTGATTTGCTCGGAGCAGTGGAATTTTGGTTCCCAATTGTCGAAACCATGGCGAAACAAGGTACGTAATTCACGCGCATCTCCAATATTAGAAAATGTGTATCTTAGTTCAAAGATCTTTTAGTAATTTCGGTAGTAACCCGTTTGTTGCCACAAATACATGCGCATCTCTCTCCAATATTAGAAAATATGTATCTTAGCTCAAAGCTCGTTCAGTAATTTCGGTAGCAACGGGTTAGTTGCCACAATCAAATGAATGGTTTCCACATGAATGAAACCTTCGATTATTCTATGTTTACAATAACAATCGAGTATTTCAAACCAAATCACTGTTTTGCCTTTTCTCTTTATTATAAGATGAAACTGAATTTTTTTGGTAGAAACTTGACGAGTACACTCGTGTTGATAACTGCTATTGGACTATATTTCAAGTTAGTGTTTATTTCTATTCTTATATGTATGTTTCACAAATGAATTCGGGTGGATGAAATATAACTCTCATACCGTACTTACCTTGAAATATATTTTGGGGTATTTTGCTATTACATGGTCTATAGATTTTGTGTAATACACATGTTTACTGTTGTTGACATCCATGGTACAATATTTTATTATTTAGAAGACACCTCTCCCAATATAAAGACAGCAGATGAAATTATGGAAATATAGTTTAGAGTTTGTTTAAAGCTTGGTTCATAAAATTTGTGATAAATTCAATTTTTAAAAGAAATATTATTTGTTGTAGGATTTCATACAAACACTAGACAATCGAATGATCAAAAACCTGTGTGTGAGAAGTCTTCAGCGTGGGGTGGGTAGTATGGACTACATTCATGGGTTACTCATTATGGAAGTCAATGACAGAGATGATGATGAAAATGGTGATTAGGATACCCAGGTTGTCCCTGAAAATGACCCACCAAACATTGGTAGGAGCAGCAGCCCCAGCCCCCAGTTCCCGAGTGTCACTCCCATTCTGAAACACCAGTTCCATGGTGCAAGTGCAATGTTTGTGTAATTATGCCACAGGAAATAGAAAACAAATGCTGTGGCCAGAGGAGATGCGTAACAAGGTTTACCAGATTTAAAAACTGTGTTTTATAGATCCGGATGTTCTGCAACTCTGCATAAGAAATCGAGGAGATATTCGTAAAGACAGAGATGACAATAATACAAGGGCCTTTAGGAAGGCAGCCTATCATCAATTTATTTTGGACTGATATGGATGGCCACTTGGGGAAGGGAAATAGAAACATGTGCCCATCATGCATTGTCAAGACTATAAGAAAGCATTATCCTTCACACACTGGGGTGTAAATGGGTTACAGGCCTGAATAATAGTACTTGCCACTAACAAGGCCTAATGGGTGTGAAAATCATCTACTTACTTGTGAATGATTTGACCAAAATTGAATTTTTGTTTCAAGGGGAAGTGATTTCTTTTGAAGATAGCCATTAAGAGAGTTTAAATATTTTTACTCAGAAAAACCCAAAGCATTCTGGGTTTTCTGTTAAATGACTGGCCCCAAGGGAGGTACTGCAATCAAATTTTGCTGGGTATGTGGCGCTGGCCTCTCAGAGCACTTACCCCTTTATAGTCTATTCTGTGACCAAATTATAGACCCCATCTTAGTCACTTTTGTGAAAATGTAAACTTTACTATTCCAACTTAGTGATTTGCTGTTTTTAAAACCCCAAATTCCCACTAAAACAAAACTACCCCCTCCCTCCCCCACAAAAAAATCGACCCCATCGAGCCACACATTCCCATTCTTATTAATAGGAAGTACCCCCCCCCCCACCCCTCACGAGTGACTGGCCAACCCAAGTGTTTATTTCGAACAACCTTTTTTATGAATTGATGCCTGAGCTGTGCAACTTATAGTGCTGATTGACATCAAATGAATGTAAACTGACTCTATTTTGTTTAGAGATTGCCGAATATTAATCAGTATTAAATAGGTTATTGCATTGAATAAATAATAGAAAATGTTAATTTAAAAAGTGCCGAAAATGTAAAAGTTTTCAGACGTTTCGGGCTTAGCCCTTCTTCAGTGAAATGGACATTTCACTGAAGAAGGGCTAAGCCCGAAACGTCTGAGAACTTTTACATTTTCGGCACTTTTTAAATTAACATTTTCTATTATTTATTGTGTTACAAGTGCCACGCAGTTTTTGAACTTTTTTTGTTCAAACATTTTTGCCTATTGCATTGAATGCTAACGAACAAAAACCAGTCGTTGATTTTCATCTGCGGCCTACCAGAGACAAAATTTTGATTGATTTGATAAATTGATTTGTCAAAGATTTGGCCCAGCAAAGAAAACTTGAACTACTAGTAACAATATCAAACATAAAATAAGAAATAATTTTGAAGAGAAACCACTCCATTGGAATGATTAATTTTCTTTGTGTGAATAGACAACAATGTATTTTCGGTATTGAACTGGAACTATCTTGCAATGGAGGCTCATGCAGTGGGATATCAGTAAAAATATTTGCATGTGAAAACATTGTACCACACGAGCCTTCAGTTCAATACTGAGAATATTAATTTTGTCTATTGTTGGAGTACAAACAACAGCCCAATGCTGTACAGAACACTACCAAAACCAATGGCAAAGCTTTCTAGGGTAAAAAACCTATAAGCCCTATTGCAAAGTTGTTAGCAGAGGGACACGGGTTCCCCTTCTTTTGCCAAAAAAAAATTAATAATGATAAGGCCCAGTCTATAACATTTTCACTCTCCTTCTCCCTGCGCCCCCACCCCCTACCCCCATTCCGCCCACCCCTATCCCCATGATGTAGTCTGGATCATCCATGCACTTATTTGACTTGATGAATGATAGCATATTGCACTTACGCTTCAACACTTTTTCTTGAAGACAAAAAAGCACAAAAATAGCAACAAATGCAAATGCTCTCTAAGGGTGTGTTTATGGCTAAATCAATGAACATGTCGATCCATTTTTCAAACCCTTCCCAAAGAAACACCAGGATTCTAAAAATATGGATTGAGACTAAGCCACTGAATTCATCCCGAGTATGGATACATGATTTTTTTTTAAAGAAACTGAAATCTGTATTCCAATTATTGCCTAAGAACCACACCAAGATAGAAGTGTACAAACTCCCAGAATGCGGGTCCACGTGCATTCGATTTTCTACTTAATCTTTATGCCTTTCATCCTTTTTCATGACAGAAGAACCGAATATTTCAAGGCCCTCACTAAATGTGACTATACATCAGCAAAACATCAGCCATTGCTGATAATATCAACATCACTGGTTACAACATTAATTACTGTTTAATTGCGATCATTTTAATATTTTAGCGTCCGGAAAAACAGACCGTTCACTGTTAAATTAAGGAGACTTTGCTCATTCAAGAACTCAAGCCTTCTTTAAATATTAACGTCAACAGTGAGAAGCTGTTGCTTTATTACTTGTGCCTTTTAAGACTAACAGTCCTTTTAAATTACTGTTAAGAGACCTTAAGATTGTTTTTTCTTAATCTTCGTTCCAGACCCCTATTTTGAACTATATAAACAGTTTTCAAACACTGTAACGGTTACCTTTGAAAATGTCTGTTGTTTAGCATGCGAAACGTCAACTTTTTATAAAAATGCGTTGGTTTACCATGTGTATCACCGCTGTTTGTGTTTTATTTTTAATCAAGTAACGATCTCCTAAGAACAAGAGTTTAATTAAAACCAAACTAGTCCAGTTAGCCAATCTTACCCACTTTGTCAAAATACCTTTAAACTCGATATTACATCACGCAAACCAGCCCAAACCTACTACTTTAACAATCCACGCTATCAAAACAAAACCAATCAAAGTAATTAAACTCTTATTAACCATTTAAAATATAGTTTGAAAGTTAACACTTTTATTCACACGCATCTACTAAATTAACACTGATGAAAAGTCTCAAATAACTACTCTCGCTTTCATGGTGATGTATACTACACCTTAAGATATTAGCTCTTCGTACCTCTTTAGAATGTTCACTTATGCCGTTATTCGGTTTGCTAAATGAAAAAAATAAAAACGTTACACTTTCAAATTGTCTTTCAAATTAACCTTACCATGTTTCGCATTAACGAGATGGTTCTTAGAGTCCTTTATTAGTTAGTTATTAGTTATTAGTCCTTATTATCAATACAGGAGCAATGCGGGGAGATGCCTTATTTTTATTACGGATTTCAGAACCGAAGAAGCGAAGTTTTAACGAATTTCCAAGCAGTCCAGTGACTTAAAGGTAAAATAAATCACATTTTCGATGGGAATTTATTGATTGGTTGACTTTTCCTTTGTCTTAACTTAAGTTTTGGAGACATGATTATGAAACGTGCTCAAATTAAGTCGTGTTGTTATCTTGAATTTCATCGATTAAACATAAAATAATGGACATCTGAATAAACGTTTTCGAAAGAAGATTGTGTTGCCCATTTTTATGTGTTTGTTCATTTATTACATACACTGAAGAGCGATTTAGTGTAAACAAAACAATACTTAGATTTTCTGTCTTCACTCGCGTCGCCTTATGCAAATATGTTTGTGTATTTTCGCAATTTTCATTTCCAAATCAGTTTTCTCGGGCAATTTTTGACAAACGAAGCTGTATTTTATTCGGAAAGCAGTCGTACTAGTTATTCTAGACAGTTAAAATTTGTTTTTGTACGGTCTAAATGTACTGTGCAGACGGTCGGGTAATACTGTTTTTGAGAATTGCTTAAATTGAAAAATAGCCCGGTCATCAATCTTAATTCTTGTGCTTCCGACCTTTCACCTTAGTTAAGTTTCACCTCAGTTAAGCTTGTTCAAAGTGCGACGCTGTTAGGCTCAGCCTATATATATATAGTTAAAGTTGAGGCAAATTCTCATCAGCTGCATACTTACGGGGCTCATTTCAGTATAATCTATGCAATGTCATCCATTTGAGCAAATACCGCTTCCAAACCGCGTCTAAACCGCGTCTCGGCCGCATCTTGGCGCGTCTGCACCGTCTAAACTGAGTCTAAACCACATCAAAACAGCGTCTCCACCGCGTTTACGCAGCGTCTAAACTGCCCTGCTCCACCTCATCTAGTTCGCGTCTCTGTCGCATCTAAACTGCGTCCTAACCACGTACAAACCGCGTACAAATTGCATCCAAACCACTCTAAACCGCATCTTAACTTACCTGCACCGCGTCTAAACTGCGTCTCGGTTGCCTTTCCACTAGGCTCGATTTTCAGCCGTTTGAGGAAGTCCAGTTTTCAGAAACTCCTCCCAACAACGGCTGGATCAATGGTCCGTAGCGCTTGTCCGTGATGTCACATCCACCGTTAATGCAAATTACATTTCGGTCGCCAGTCTGTCACGCGCGAAAATGAAGCGATATCGTTTACCGTTGACAAAGAGCTGTCAAGAGCTTGCAAGAAAACAATTTTTCTCTTGGTGGAAATTTCCTTCAAAATACCAGGAAGGAAGAGTTAAACATCAAATACGTTCGAAAGTTCGAAAGATTTTAACCTGCCAGCAACACGACATCCCGAAGTTGTGTTGAGTCAGTTGTAACAACATAGGAAACATTAAATACTCTCATCTGAAGATATCTTTCCGGCATGCAGCAGATTTTACAAGGATAATCCAACATTTATATGAAGACCGGTGTGTGGTCGAAGTGACCGACTTCTGAATTGATGTTCAAACAGTTCGAAAATGTCATCAAAATGTGTTGTTTTGTTTGCAATGCTGTGTAATCTGAAGTTATATTAAAAGAACATCGTGACGCTCAGTTCTGTAGATATATGGGAAATTAACATGTAACTTATGTTTCTAGCTAGTGATCTAAGTAAAGATTACGTTGTACTATTGACTTACAGTGTTCTTAAACTTTTCAAGTTTGTAAATATATTGTTGGGTAGATGTGTAATTGCATTATTACCCAAATATCTACGAGAATAAAAAAAATCATAAAACGATGGGTTTATAGTACTGTTAAAACAGCCGGTTTTTTTTTTTTTTTTTTTTTTTTTTTTTTTTTTTTTTGCTGTTATCCACATAAGAACTACTAGTACGGAGGGGCGTCGGTTTAATCGTTAATCACGTTACCGGAATAGACCAGTCAGCAGGCGCATGTCATACATATCATTTGGATGGCGTCATCAGCATGCTTCCAATCAAGGGCCTTTCAATTTAGGTTGTCGGATGATATCTTCAAGCATACGTAACGAGACCGCAAGGTACTATGGGATTTTTATGTTTACGATAAATTGCCAAAGCAAATTAAAATGCTTGGTCCATACAGGGAAGGCAAACATTTATGGTAATAAAATCCACCTCACTCATCGCACTAACAAACGCAAAAACCGCGAACTTAGCTAAGACCAATTTACAACTACTCGTAGTAACTTGCGGTCTCGTTGCGTACGCTTGAAGCTCTCATCCGACAACCTAAATGGAAATAGCTTTGTGCATACTTCAAGGAAGTGAATAGTCTCCCTTTTTCAATTCATTGGTAAATTTTCACAGACAGTTGCCTGGGGAAAGTTACCGCCAACTGGGTGCACGTCGGTATTCGGCGTAACCAATCGAGAGCAATAAACCTTCGGTATGCTTGATTCTAATACACTAATTTAAACAATTGAACGTTTGGCGTCAAATGCTTTGCTTATAGTGCAATGTTTTATTCAGTTTCGTTTATTTATTTACTTACAGCACTAATATATTTGACAAGTTTGCAAAAACTCTTTCGGGAAGAATCGTGATTTTGTTTGAAGAGAGATAGCTGTAAAAAGAAAGAAAACACTACTATGTCGATCCGAAGATATCACATTGGTGAGAAAGAAATTCTGCTACCTAGATGTATTTATTTGCTTTCAGCTTACCGTTGAACGTAAGGGACAAATAAAAAATTGTAAACGAATTTCATCTTACAAATAAAATACATTATTATTTTTTAATATCAGATATTTTTAAAACTTGTCATATTTCATAGCCTTCTATGTTCGATTAAAATCCAAAATCTTCGTAATGGTCTGATATAGCGGGTAAAATTCCGGGTTAAATTTCACAGTGAAAACAGATGTCATGTTTAACTAGTAAATGTCGGTCTATAAAAAAACACCTAGAAAGAATGTTCAGCTAGCAGACAGGCCTAGTGAAAAGACAACCAATAAGGAAGATCCATTCAGCATGACTACTCAGACTACTTGCTTACTACTCATGGCTTCATATGCCTCCGATTTTTATCTTTTGATTTTGTGTGAATGAGTGCGACGAATAATGCCATGGATTATACAGTATATATCATGATCAGATCTGATCATCAGTTGCACCTTTCACTGAACATCTCGCACATAAAAAATTTAATGGTAGACAAATAAGCCATTTGCACGATGACGTCATTTGACTACTACTACCAGAATCCTTCAGTTTTTTTGTTTTGTAGTGCAAATTAGGGCTATTGTTATTTAAACCGCACCGGGATTACAAAATTTAAATAAGAAAGGAAAAACGAAATGAATTCTGGCAGTAGTAGTCAAATGACGTCATCGTGCAAATGGCCTATTCTAGCTAATTGTGTAAATCATCATAGGTATAATGAGCAAATATGTGTTAAAATTAGCCCTCCCTCCTTTTATTTGCAACGCTGTGTTATCTGAAGTTATATTAAAAGAACATCGTGACGCTCAGTTTTGTAGATATATGGGAAATTAACATGTAACTTATGTTTCAAGCTAGTGATCTAGGTAAAGATTAGGTTGTACTATTGACTTACAGTTCTTCTAAACTCTTCAAGTTTGTAAATATCTTGTTGGGTAGATGTGTAATTGTATTATTATACAAATATCTACGAGAATAAAAAAAATCATAAAAAGTAGTTTGGCATTCAAGATGGGTTTAGAAATGGCAAAAGAAGTGGAATATAAAAAGGGTAGCCATGAAATGAAATAATCAAATGTTCTCAAAACTGTATTTTTATGATGTCTTATAATACTATTAAAAATATTAATTAAATCGGGCTGGCTTTGTGCCAAGCCGCCGATTTTATAAAATGGAAGTGATGCTTGGGTCACTTTTTGACGATATTCATCGCTTGTTATAGACAGTTCTATAACACTCTGTTTTAAGTGTTTTTTAGATAGAGAGTAGATTAATTGATTAAAAGTTTGATTCTAAAAGCGTATTTGTTTATAAAACAAATAACAATCTCAACCCTTAAAGCCCGATTTTACTACTCGTGGAGTTCTTGTTTCATATGGAAATAGTGGATATTTTTGCATGTTATGATTGCCTATTCGACCTCCTGGCATGCAACAAATTACTGCCATTTCCTTCTGCAACTGTTCAAAACTGAAAGCAAACATGCAACTTGTCGACAATAAAGAAGATACATACAGCATGACTACTGACCACTTTCTTACCACTCATGGCTGATATCTTGAAAACATTTACATAAGCGCTTAATTTTTTGGAATACTCATCTTCACTTACAGTTGTGTTAGTTTCTTCAGCTTAGAAAACACACCCTCGGGTAGAAATTCAATAGGATTTGAAGACACTCCTCTAATAAGAATAAAAGAAGCGTAAGAATAAAAGAATGCAAGTTTACCTTATGTCAAAGGTCTGTCCGAACAACTTCGCCGCTGCCTACAACAAGGCGTACGCGCTGTTTTCAAGTCGGAGACTACACTTAGATCACACCTAGTACGGCCTAAAGACGCTGTTGACCCGACTAAACAAGATGGCGTGGTTTACAGAATTCCCTGTGAATGCGGTAAAGTTTATATCGGCGAGACTGGAAGACCTATGCAAGACAGAATAAATGAGCATGACCGAGACATCCGATTCGCCCGTACCCAGACCTCCGCCGTTTCAGAGCACGCCAACAACACCGGACACCACCCGCTTTGGAATGAAGTAAAGTTTATTGATCATGATCCTCATTGGTACACACGCAGGGTCAAAGAGGCGATCCACATAAGACTTAACCCTAACAACATCAACAGGGACAGTGGAATAGAAATTCCGGAAGCATGGATGCCCACGATCAAGAAACACAACAACAGGAGAGCAACATCGGAAGTGACTACATCGTGAGACAAACGAAAAATACTTCTTTACAAGAATGCAAGTGTTACCACGATGCGTTTTCTGGGATGGCATTGTGGCAATGTAGCTTTGTCACTTATCAGTTTCAAAGAGCAAATGTTCCCCTTTAGCAAGCTTCTTAAGTACCCTTTTGCATCTTGTAATCCTTTCTAAATTGCAGACGTCTAATGTTCGCATTTTTGTAACCTTCCATTATCCTTTTTAGACTACGAGTAGTCCTCCTTTTTCCTCAGGGATAGTAGAGAGAGCGAAATGCAAGCGCGCGTGAAAATCACTCCACGCGAGAAAGACGAGACGCGCGGCGGGGAGAGAGAAAAAGGAGAGACTACAGACAAAGCCCAAGGTTTTGAACTTATGCGTTGCTCTCACAACTCAAAACTCTGATTGGCTCTTCCATGGCAATCTGTCAACATCTGTCAAAAACGCGCCAGCCGCTATCAACACTTAGTTTCTGTCAATGGTTGCCAAACTTCAGGCATGTCTGGAAAAAATTCCAAATATAACATCGCTGAAACCGAAACAGACTCAAGCGGTGGAGGCACTGTTGGTGGGGAAAGTTGTTCTTGCGATACTTTCATCCAGACTTGGGAAAGGTTTAATTTACCAAGTGTATAGCATGGCACAAACATCTGCGAACGCGAGCGTCCAAATACAAACCTGGCAACTGAGGAGGTTCGAGAGAAGAACCAAAACCATGGTCTTGCCTGAATGAAATAGTGGCATGAACCATGTATGAACGAAGCAGTCGCTAGACTGTCAAAATTGCAAAGGGAACTCCACGCCACTATAAAGCGTAGCGATCGGAAGCTAAAATTACAGCCTTGACTGAGACAAAATTCAACTCTCTCTGCTATAAAGCTTGGATCCTGAAAATTAAAATCCTGTAAATACAAAACTGAAATAGCTGGGCATTCACGGCCAACAGATTATTTTAGATCCTGTCATGTCCGGTATTTCCGAGAGAAAAGTTAAAGAAATTCAAACCTTTCCTACATAAAAATCTACATGCCGATATACGCTAAAATGAGGTCCAAATCTACAATTCCAAGCGCAACACTACAAGAAAACACAACCGACAGACTTCACTGCTCGTCCGTTGCACGCGACTAAACTTAGTCTTGTAATAAACATCCTCCGCCGTTTTAATACTGATGACAAGAGCAATGACAGCTCAATGGGACAAGGAATCTCAATGGATGCGCTTAATTGGTTTGAAAGGCGATACGAACTTCACACTCCAAAATCAGTCGACCGTAAAGGGTCAAAACCTTGGGCTTTGTCTGTAGTCTCTTCTTTTTATCTCGTTAAAGCGCATGCGCGCGAAACGAGATATAGGAGTCAGTAGAATATGGGGACAAAAGTTGTTAACAAATTTTTGTGGACTTTTGTCCGGGGGGTTAGTTGTTTCTTCTTTATAGAAGCTATATTAGGGCATTGAGGATATCGTTGGTTAAACCGGTTAGGATTTCAAGAAGGGCGTCACATACTGCTCCTAAAATTTTTGGGGAGCACCCCCGGACCTATTGTTCATTTCCCTTGGGTATCGGGATGTCAAAACTTGTGATGAACTTGTCATATCTCACATTACGTTACCGCAAAGGTATTAAGTTCTTCTTAAGTTTCGATATTTCACGTTACCTATCAGTTTCAATCATTTGTCGTAAAGCCATTTAAGCTGCCTTGCGTTTTTTTTTTTGGCAAACGCAGTTTGAGAATTTCACGGTGTATTTTTACGAATGGAGACGTTTTAAGAAAGTTAAATGGGACGGGAAAGTTTGTGTTTTAATATGAGCGATATGGTAAAGCAAAATTGCG
This sequence comes from Cladopsammia gracilis, assembly GCA_022457155.1. NCBI lineage: Eukaryota > Metazoa > Cnidaria > Anthozoa > Scleractinia > Dendrophylliidae > Cladopsammia > Cladopsammia gracilis. Next base: position 1,826,891 of record JAJGOT010000050.1, on the reverse strand, counting down.
TTTGTTCTATTTTGATTCATTGCTATTACGGTTTGATTATGCAATAGTATGGGAAAGACGTCATAGTTTTGTTAATTTAGCTACCGTGCACAAGGATATTTTGCGGGTCGCGGAGACAGCTAAAATTTCTGCTGGAAGGAAATTTTTGCGGATTTCTGGTGAAGTATAAATAAAATCCAAGGCATCGGTATTAAACTGCAATTTTACTTCCTGACCGGAGGTTGTATAGTTCCCATAGTTATGGTTGCTGTTCTGGCGCCAATATGAACATAAACAACGAGAAAACTAGTGAGTGAATTATTGTACCTTGTTGTAAAAACGTATCAGTATTATGATAACAGTCTCTGGTTCTTTTGAGGACGTGTCTGGAGTTGAATCGGGAATACAAATGACTGTTGTGCCGGTCGTCTAGGAGTTCACTGTTATGAGAGTTATGAGTTATGAGAGTTCACCGTTCTGTAAAATGAGGACCGGATGGCGGCGGATGGCGGACGGCGGATAATAAAATGCGGATAACAAAATGCGGATGATAAAATGCGGATGAAAAAAAAAACAGAAAAATAATTCCTTACGATTTTTACCAAAAAAACAAAAAACAAAGAAAGAAAAGAAGCAGAAATAACTTTAAAATGGCACGAAACAAAAACACGAAACATTAACTTTATTGTCCAAACTGTCTTCAAGTTCCACTTCATGCCTCACTCAACCCTAGTTGGAAAATATATGAATGTTGCGTTTCGAGTTTGACCGATTGTGCAGTCTGCACGTGTTTGAGGATGGAGTCCGACGAGTGTGACGATTACGGGCTTTTAAAATCTGTGTTTAGGAAACGGTAAGTTAGTAGAGTTCTTAAATTCGATTTAACTTCACCTGTTACTTTGCTTCACAAACAATCTTTTCTGACTTTTTATTCGTGTTTGTATCTGGTTCGTTGAAGAGTCAGGAAGGTGATGCAATTGAGTGTTTTTATCATAGATATGTTAAAAGGGTTAATTACTACACTAGTTTCCGTTATGGATATCTTTGGAATGCATGTATTCAGATAAGACCTTTTTGAGTGTTCCACTGTCACGATCATTCATTCCTGTGTTATCCTTTGTGAAAGCAAGAGCAACAATTCCGACCGCCATTACTGTGTCCGATCCAGAACTGTTGGCATGTGATGCTTGTCTTGATGCTTGTGGTGCAGTGTGTTTTGGGGAATTCTTCCATGCCAAGTTTCCTCCTTTTATTGCTAGTCAATATTTGAACATTAACCAGCTCGAACTGCTTACAATCAGGTCAGCGTATACGCACTGAACAATCAACGTTCAACGAACGCCTTCATGCAGCGTTGTCTACGTGAAATTTGGTTGTTGCTGTCTCTTAACAATATCCGTTTATCTGCGCGTTACATAAGCGGGAAGTCATAGTCTAACGTTTTAGCGGATGCGTTGAGTCGTTCTCACTTAGACTGGCTCCTCGTACTCAGACTATTTGCAGCATGCCGTAGCTACCTTGAACCTTACCCAAGTATTTCCTAGCGACTCTATGTTCGTTTTTAATGTATATTAAGTAGCTACTTCCATTTATTTTCATAGATCCTTATTAAGTTTATTGATTTTTCTTTCTTTCAATCTGTTTTTCAATTTTATCTCGCAGATCACATCGACGCTTTGCATCAGTATTTAGGAACTATCCAGGTCCATGCTTTTTGCGACTCCACAAAGCGCTCTATGAGATGCTATATGCGAACATATTTATTGTTTTGCCAATATTTCGATTTCTTGCCTTTCCCAGTTTCCAAATCCGTTTATTTGCTTTATTTAGTTTTTTTTGTCACGTTCTTTAACGTCATACCGTTCGATCGTTAATTATTTGAGCATTATTTCACATATTAACCGCTCGTGTGGTGCCAGTTTTGCCTTTCTTGACGATTTAATATGACGTTTATCTTGCCAAACGAGCGGTGCGTCGGATCTTGGGTGTTAAAAGGGTTAATTACTACACTAGTTTCCGTTATGGATATCTTTGGAATGCATGTATTCAGATAAGACCTTTTTGAGCGTTCTACTGTCACGATCATTCATTCCTGTGTTATCCTTTGTGAAAGCAAGAGCAACCCCCCCCCCCCCCACCCCTCACCCGGTTTAGGGTGTTGTTTCTTGTGCAGTATCAATTTGAATAAACATAGTTCAACATCCGTTTAACCCCATCTACTGAAGGCCTATTTACACGCTGCGATTTGTCGGGCCGATTTGTCGGGCCGATTTGTCGGCCACGACAAATCGTGCGCGCGCTCTTTGTACAGTGCAAGCATTGTACATGAACTTTTTTTTATTTCAAAACTTTTCTGCTAAGAACTTCTTGAAAAACAAATGATATCCAATAGCTTATTTAGGTTGTTGTTAGTTTAAATACTGCAGATATATTTTGTTTTGCGTGATTTCTTGTCCAGATTGCGTTTTCGTTCTTAAAATCTGGCCCGACACGCGAAAATCTGTGAAGCGATCACAGATTTTTTCCGAATCGGCCGACATGTCGGACTGAAATCGCGCGCGCATCGAGTCGCCATTTACACGCGCCGATTTGCTTTACGATTTTTTCGGGGCCGACAAATCGGCACGACAAATCGCAGCGTGTAAATAGGCCTTGAGTCTGTTTGTGGTAGTAATTGATAAGAAAAAGTGCGTGTGCTATAGCTTTGAAGTTGTTAACTATTTTCCTCTCGTATGTTATTGTGTTTGGCCATTTATAATCGCCAAAATGGGAATCTGAATAACTGGTAATATATATTTAAAGTTAATTTGGTCAGGGGTGAAAGAGTTTTGTTTCCTAAGTACTAGAAAATCATACTTTTCATACTTTTCACGTTTTTTAAATTTGGCTTTCTTTACATTTATCTATTAAACATATGATACATATATTTATTTGAGAATATCAGTATTATAACAGTGACAGGCCAAACACGACTCCCGCTAGTTGCATAATGTATAAAGAAACCTCTAGAATAGCTTTCCCAAGAAGGTCTACGAGATATTTGTTCCCCTTTGATCACCAAAATAGAGATGTGACAAATGCTCGATGTATTGTATGACTCTTTTATCTTTGGGATATAAATCTCTTTAATGACAGGAGGTCAGTTTACATGCTGTGCACACTCACTGCCATTTATAGAATTATCGTTTCCAGTCTATGCCTTCGTTATGCTAGTTCTCTTGGCATATGTTGGAGCGTCTTTGGCTAACTTTTGTTGCAAGATAAGTAGTGATCGGCTGCAGTTTTTGTTAATTGTTATGAATATGCTTGGATCAGTCAATCTCTGAGGCTCGATTAACGCCGCTTTCTCTCGTCCGGTCTCTGAGCCTCCAATCTCTCAGCCGGTGATTTAGTGTCTAAGTCTGCGGTGTGCAAGACTTGTGAGAAAGTGGATCTTTATCACGGATGTAAGTGTCCAAGATCAAAGTCTGAAGCTGCCGTATCTCTACTGGAATAATGACTTCTTGCAGTTTATGTTTTAGCTCCTTGTTTTATTCTGTTTTTGAGTAGTGTTTCTTGGAGCTTGAAGAACCTCCTGATCCGTTGTTTCATAATGGCGTTCGGGATTGCATCCCGACATGGCTTGTACAGATATGGTGATCTGTTTTGAAAATCTCACGGATGCTAGTGAATTCTTACGTTTTTCCACAGTTTATTTTTTAGTATTTATCAAATTATTATCCTCAAGCTGTAAACTGCGCATTGTAAATTGGCGTAGAAATAATGGCAAAGTCCCGGGTCGGCGTCATCTAATTACCATTTTGTAAATTCAAATCTCTAAAAATAAACTCACAAACGCAACTTTGAAATCAATAAATATTTTACCATTAAACTGTTCAAAAGTGTTGAATAAATTGGATATTATATTTCGTTATTACAAAACATTGACATTCGAAGAGTGTAAGGTCACCTTCGCATTTCTCCTGGTCTTCAGATGCCAGAGTTTTATCCAGTTGGTCTAAAAGCCAGTCTTGGCTAGATAAATAAACTTGTTCAGCCGAATGGAGGTTACGATAAAAATCGCGACATTCGCGAAGAATATTTTTATCGGAAGTCACGATTGAATTGTTGGCACGCAACTCTGAAATTGAGTCGCGTGTTTGTCGCTGATTTTCAAGCTGGTAGAAATACTCCCGGGAAATACTTGGTCGGTTTTTCCCCCAGCTTTATCCACTGTTTTTTACTGCGAATGATGGCGTTTTTAGGAGATCTTTGATCTCCGCCAAACGCGTGTGATCATCTGTTGTATTTAAATTACCACGAGACAGGACTTCTCACGCTTACGCTCACGGCATCGGTAGTAGGGGGTGGCCGGCAGTTTCTGGAGAAGGGTCGCACGGAGGTTCATTTTTTTGTTTTGTAGTGCAAATTAGGACCTTTGTTATTTGAACCTCACTGGGATTACAAAATTTAAACAAGAAAGGAAAAACGAAATGAGTTCTGGTAGTTGTAGTCAAATGACGCTATCGTGCAAATGGCCTGTTGTGGTTACAGGGGGAGTGTCGTTGCTGGTTGCTGTAGTGGGGGTCGGGAGGCCTCTGGTGTCCCCCCTCCGGGCACTGGAGCCTCGCGGTTCGCCTCGCGGCGTTTCGCCTTCGGGGAGTCTTTAACAACGCGCTCGGAAGACTGGCACCGGTAGCATAGTATTGGCTGGCCAGTGTACTTAAAAAAATAACTCGAGCCCTTGAGTGACTTATTTGCGTGGCACTGCCTTTTGTAAACGTGTGAATTCTACGACACGGATGCCGTTCTCGATGTGCGCGTAGCTTTGAAGCAAAGCCGGCGGACTGCTCGCGCTTTGAGGTCGCCGTATTGTTCCACGAGTTGTAGCAGGTTTTCATCGGGGAATTCAACGGGAATGAAGCATGACACGTGTAGTGCTTTTTGTCGTAAAAGGCGTTAAGGGATAACGCGGCTTTCGCAGTCAAAGCCCGATGCCGCCAACCGCGTGGCCGATTCTGTCCCAACGATTTCTTCCTTAAAGTTCGGTAACGACTGCGCTATACTGAGCGAGTCAAGATCCAGGTTTTCCTCCACTATCAAGCGGACAGTAAGTTCTAGTGTGGGCGAACGGCTGGTGTGCGGTACGCGCGGCCATCTCCCTGAACGCGAGGGCGAGAAAACTCGCGAGACCAAAACCCAAATTGAAAAGCACGCACTCACCAAAGCGAAGACAGTTGGTTACAAGACGCTTTCTTGCTTGTGGTGAAAAAACGGCACCAAATCTTGTGAAAAAAAGCTCTCCTTAGTCGTCGAAGTTGAGGATTATTCTGGCTTTTGGTCTTGAAAAAGTGGAGCACTGATGAGAAAAGATCCCCCAATGCTGTACAGAGAAGTTGTTAGCAGAGGGGCACGGGTTCCCCTCCTTTTGCAAAAAAAAAAAATAATGATGATGATAAGGCCCAGCCTATAACATTTTCTAAACACGTCTATTGTATAACCAAATAATAGGACCCCATTTTAGTTACTAGCGTGAAAATGTAAATAACTTCTGTAAAAATGCAAGGACCACTAGAACAAACAGTAGCAATATATAACTGGACCGTTACTTGTTTATTAGCCTATCGTGTGCCAGCAATTTATCTTAGCCCATTTTAAATATTGTAACCGTTTGTTTCCATCTTCACCAAGCTTTCCTAGCCCCTGATGAAGGTTAGTTTTGTCTAACCGAAATATCGGGCATATCTTATTAAAAGAAATCGAACAAATTTGCTGTCTGATCAGCCTTTTATGTTAAAGTTGTTTTTTTTTTTTGAAAATGTAAAGCCCATTTCGTGAACATAAATTTCTATTGGCTGATATGCATCATGTGATGTTTTCATGTACGTATTTTAAGTAGACTTAATCTAAAGGTGCGCTACAACGGCATCTTTACCATATTCACTATCAATTCTTCTATTTTGTTTTTATTAACCACACGTTCTAACGCTTTAACGAGATGGCTTTAAGAGCCCTTTGATTCTCTCTCCCCGCCGCGCGTCTCGCCTTTCTCGCGTGGAGTGATTTTCACGCGCGCTCGCGTTTCGCTCGCTCTACTATCCCTGAGGAAAAAGGAGGGACTACTCGTAGTCTAATCCTTTTTACAGTACTAGATAAAAGTAATGCTAGTGAATTTCGACGAAATTTGCTTTTTTTCGGGACTTTTTGACGAAAGTAAACCCAATTTTGCATAAAAGAAAATTTCAACGAACTTTCAATTTCAGAAGTCATTCATTCCTTTCCTTTACAATTGTAGGTTCGTCGAAATTTCGAGGCTATTGATTTATGGTGATAACATCCACCTCACTCATCGCACTAACAAACGCAAAAACCGCGAATTAAGCTAAGACCAATTTACAACTACCGATAGTAACTTGCGGTCTCGTTGCGTACGCTTGAAGCTCTCATCCGACAACCTAAATGGGAATAGCTTTATGCATACTTCATGGAAGTGATGTAGTCTCCCTTTTTCAATTCATTGGTAAGTTTTCACACACAGTTGCCTGGGGTAAATTTCCCGCCAACTGGGTGCACGTCGGCATTACAGCTCTAATAGATTTGAAAAGTTTGCAAAATCTCTTTCGGGAAGAAACGTGATTTTGTTTGAAAAGAGATGGCTGTGAAAGGAAGGAAAACACTACCATGTCGATCCGAAGATGTCACATTGGTGAGAAAGAAATTCTGCTACCTAGATATATTATTTTATTTGCTGTCAGTTTACCGTTGAACGAAAGGGACAAATAAAAAATTGTAAACGAATTTCATCTTACATAATTATAAAATACATTATTTTTTTTTAAATATCAGATATTTTTTTAAACTTTTCATATTTCACATCCTTCTATATTCGATTAAAATCCAAAATCTTCTTAATCTTCTGAGATAGCGGGTAAAATTCCGGGTTAAATTTCACAGTGAAAACAGATGTCATGTTTAACTAGTAAATGTCGGTGTATAAGCAAACACCTAGAAAGAATGTTCAGCTAATAGACAGGCCTAGTGAAAACACAACCAATAAAGAAGATCCATTCAGCATGACTACTCAAACTACTTGCTTCCTACTCATGGCTTCATATGTCTCCGAATTTTATCTTTTGATTTCGTGTGAATGTGTGCGAGGAATAATGCCATAGATTATACAGTATATATCATTATCAGATGTTGTGATCATCATTTGCACCTTTCACTGAACATCTCGCACATAAAAAAAAAATTCAATAGTAGACAAATTCTAGCTAATCGTGTAAATCATCATAGATATAATTAGAAATTAAACGAGACTTACCTGTAAGTTGAAGTTTGATAAGAATTCTACCAAATCCGCAGTGGTACTGAGGGTTAACATGAGATGTACACGCGCCGCCGTGAGTCAGACTTCAAATGTTGTGGACACAATTAACAGAGGAACTCTGTAATTCTCGGAGATCCAAAGACGTCCAGAGACTATTGGTGTAAAATTGAGGCTCCCACGAAGATAGAGGGGGAATAATCAGGGAGGGCATGTTGACCCTCAATACCACTGCGGCTTTGGTAGAATTCTTATCAAACTTCAACTTACAGCATAAGTCTCGTTTAATTTCTAATTCTACCAAATCGCAGTGACGTACTTCCGGTTAACATGAGATTTTAAAGCAATTGTGGACACAACTACATAGTCACAAAAACATTTATTGTAACATAGCGTTTTGAAAAGCATCATCAGCTACAACTGGTCTGTTGTAGAACTTGCGAAACGTTGAGTCCGAAGACCAACCTACCTACTTCAAAATGGTATCTGTAGGAATAGTTTGACTAGCTTTACTTGTACTGGCTGAACGCGTACTATGGGCCTTAAATTTAGTAGTGTCAATACCACCTAAGCCAAGTCAAGTCTAAATAATATAATCCACCGTCCAACTGTGCTAGTTCCGACTGGCGCATAAGGCTTAACATATGATACTAACTTATGATACGATATGATACTTATCATATGATACTTATGATAACAACTTCATACTTTCCTCTTGTCTAAGAGGTAGGGTACGTACGAGGTAACTCTCCAGTGTTCTGTAAACACAAAGTTCTTGTTGTTGGCATTACCTGACATAAATAGAACTGATTGTGTATCTTGGCCTGTTCTGTTTCATGCTCATTAATATCAAACAGATAATAATCGTGAGATTTCTTCATAGACTTAAATGTAAACTCTTACAATGAGAGCTTTACAAGCGGGTACATTAAAGACAAATGATGCAAAACAACATAAACATCCTAAGTTTCTGAATATTTCGGCACAGGCTTCCCAGAATTAAAGACACCTTTCATGTAATAGATAACAAGTGGATGACTGTAAACGGTGTAATTTGTTGCGCTTAAGGTGGCTTTCCTAAGACATACAGTAAGATAAGGCTGAGTGGGCAGTATTGATTGTTGAAGAGGATAATCCCGTCTTATATAGGTCAAGAAGAAATTCTAACACATCATAATGAGTTGCATAGAATAACTGGTACACAAAACGGTACCACTTGCTGAGGTATACATTGTACTGTTGCTGGGTACTCTCTCATCAGGAAGACATAAAGACTTCACTAATGTCTGGAGAAAATGCCTTGGTTAGCAAACTCTAACCATGGGTCTGCTTTCCACGAAACATAGAAATTAACCTTTTGATTTAGTTTATTTAACTCAATTTGTAATGAGGTCAATGTCTGGCATACCAAAATGCACTGCTATATCATCGAATGTATGAGGATTCAGCTCCCATATTCCACATTTGGGTTGAACTTCGGCGATAAATGGTCTGTAGGGATGTTCTGTTTACCAGGGATGTGGGCTGTAGATAGCCAGATGTTTATCATGACAGCCAATGACCTTTTTTTTTTTGCTAGAGTGTAACAGCTTGCAACCCCCTATAGTGTAAATGTATGTGACTGTTGTCGTGTCATCATCATCATCATCATCTTTATTTAAAAAAACACGGGATCAATTTCATTTAAAAATGCTCTCCCAGTGAGCCGTGGACTACTACATACAATAATGATAAAATGTTTAAAAACAACCTTATCCATAACAATCTGAATGTGAAGTTTCTGGGCTTTTGGAAGAAGAGCATCTAGCCCTAGCTTTCCGCCAAAAGTTCTGACACGTTAATGTGCTGAGATCCCTCATGGGGTGCACAAAGTCCCTGGGTGTAGGCAATTCCTGCTGTAGCCCCCCCACCCCAAATGGGAGGCATCGGTGGTAAGCGTAACATCCGGGACTTCATAATCAATGTTACTGTACACTGAAAGGAGCGAGGAAACCCACCATTGTAAATCTGACTTACTTTCTAGAGACAAAGACATAACCTCTTCAAAATTCCCCGAGGCAACATTAAATGCAAAATATTTCTCTCTCTCTCTAAAGTCCTGTAATGCAGGGGGCCCAAGTCAACCCCAGGGAAGGATGAAATGAGGGTTCCAATGACGGAAGCTAACTGATGAATTGAGAACTGTTTATCACATAGAAACTGCTGCCAGCTGTAACGGTAACTCATGTTCACAGAGTTCAACGGTTACATAGGGTGAAAAACTGACTTCGTAGTGTGAATAACAAACCCCAGTCGCGTGAAGAGTTAAACTGTATGAAGAGTAGCTTCGTGACGTAGAAATAAAGTATCCCCTGTGTAATATTCTTGGACTGCAAGTGAGCCCCATAAGCAATGCTGTAAACTGAAAAATCTATAACGCCAAACAAATTTGAGAAATTTTCTGTAGGCTGGTGCAATAGGCACAGAATAATATGTGTCTTACAAATATACAGAATACATAAAACAGTCTTGCTTCATGAGTCGTGCAGCTGATACAATAGTATCCATTATGAACTTGTGATTTAAGATTAAAAATAACCCTAAAAGTTCCTGGTTCTTTTAGGGCCTCACAAAATTTGGTGAAATAACTTCACCAGGTTCAGAAGCTGTCAGTTCAATGATTCCTTTATGCGAAATGGTTTCAATCTCTTAATCGATAGTCTGCTGTTGAGTTGGGGGAAACTAGTGCTCATAGGTAATTGTACTTCTGACATAAGATGGCTCACAGCCAAATACAATGATGCAACCAGTTACACATTGTAAAACAAATGAATGACTGTGGAGGTAATTTGTTGCCATACGTGCAAACAGTATCTCAGTTGCCCTGCTGGTATGACTAACCTGTTGAAGGTTTCTAATTGTGGCTCGTCTTTGTGTAGAGGCAGCTTTCGGTCCTGGACTCCTGCGATTAATTCCGCGTTCGCCCAAAAAAGGCTGAGATCTAGTAACGCTTCTACCAGAATAGCGCCTTCTAGCCATAGTAGAAGCAGAACCTTTACCCTGGTATCCACCATAAGGATGGAAACGAGAACCACGGTTCTTTTTTGGGGGTGCCAATTTTCTGCCCAGCTTGTTGGCCTTTGACACCTCATCGATGTCTTAGCTAACATCCTCTCCAAACAATTCTGCGGTGACTGGTATTGAAACATTGCATAATGCACTGTATTGCGTGTTAAGATCTAATCTCAAGAGCTCTCTGCGTCTTAAGTTGCGCTCCCTATTTCTAGATAAGGATAATGCCAAAGCACGTACGAGGTTGTCTCTCACTGCATTTTACACACGCTTGAAGAATTGCATACATCGAAGTCATGAATATTTTCTGGCACTTCTGCATATCATTAACTGCATTTTTGGTGTTTTCTCGAAGCTGGTTTCAAACAGCCTTGTTTGTCTTTGAAGCCACTAGAAACTCACAGATTTCTGGCCTGGAATACTGTTCGGTGAACCCATCCAGTTTCGTTTTCGGTAATCTGTCGTTTATCAGGCTCGTGACAATTTTCGCTAGGTTGTCGTCGACCGAGGGGCTGGTTTTCTCTGTAATAGAATATTCTGAGGCAAAATCTTTGAATTCGCCAGAAGTCGAAGTCCTTTCGGCACTGACTGCGGTGTATGGGCATGAAGAAACCTATCAATATCCCCGCCCAGTTGTGCGTTTGAACACTCATCGCTAAAATTCTCGCTACACTGGCTGCTGACCTCATCAGGGTATTCCACTGCAGAAGAAACACAATTTTCCACGTGTTCTATAAGATCGCCTCTCGTATCTTGCATTAGACTGACGATTGAGGCTTTTAAATCACTCGGAAGCGCTGATGGTTTTGCGCCTCCCAGTTCCTCTACATCGCTAATTGCTATAAATAAACAATACAATGTGTGAACAACATTAATCGTAATTTGCATACTCGCAACAATGGCGGTCGCAAAAGAATAATATATCCTTCGCTGATGCGGTATAAACAATGTTCGGTTCGCTGACCGTATAAATAAAGGGAAACAAACATTACTTTCCCAGAGTAACATCTATATCTTGAATGAAAGCTATTTTTTGCTTGATTTGAAGGGAAACTATCACTTACTTTCCCTCTCGTAACAAGATTCTTTATATTCAGATCCATTTTAATCTCAAGTCATAGTAAATATTTTTGTCGATAGTAATTCAATCTACGGATTGCAAGTATTGATTTTACTAAACGATTCATTCATTCATACATTCATTTCATATCAGTCGGCATATTTCAGCTCGTTTATCAAAGCGCTGAGGGAAACTATCACTTACTTTCCATTGTGTAACTAGACAATAGCGGTCTAAATACTTCGGTTTGTCCCCGGGGGTTTGTTGCTCGAAGCGTCCGGGGAAACTATCACTTACTTTCCCTTTTGTAGCAAAACACGCCGTAGCGGTCTGTACATTTCCGCTCGTTTTATCGAAGCGTTGAGGGAAACTATCACTCACTTTCCCTTGTACAACAAGACACGCAATAGCGGTCTGTATACTTCGGTTCGCTGCTCGAAGCGTCGAGGGAAACTATCACTTACTTTCCCTATAATTGTGTAATTTTGTAGAGCCCAAACAAAATATCGGCCTACTTTCCGCCTCAAAAGTGGAATATTGTAAACTTTTGAGAAGCACGTGCTTCTGTATCCTGGTCGTCGATCAATATTACCGTCAATAAAGAGCTTAAAAATATCCACAATGGTACCTGAAAATACATAAAAGATTGAGAAAGAAGGCAATAGGAATAAATGATAGAAGTTTTACCTGCACAAATCCGTGTACGAAAAGGAAGAAACGCGCATGTAAAAGACAGACGTCTGAACACCACGGCAAACGACTTCGTACTGACTCACGACGGCGCGTGTACATCTCATGTTAACCGGAAGTACGTCACTGCGATTTGGTAGAATGAGCAAATATGTGTTAAAATTAGCCCTCCCTCCTTTTATTTGCGACGCTGTGTTATTTGAAGTTATATTAAAAGAACATCGTGACGCTCGGTTCTGTAAATATATATGGGAAATTAACATGTAACTTATGTTTCTAGCTAGTAAACCAGGTAAAGATTACGTTGTACCATTGACTTACAGTACTGTTAAACTATTCAAGCTTGTAAATATATTGTTGGGTAGATGTGTAATTGCATTATAACTCAAATATCTACGAGAATAAAAAAAATCATAAAAATTAAAAGTAGTTTGGCATTCACGATGGGTTTAGAAATGGCAAAAGAAGTGGAATATAAAAAGGGTAGCCACGAAATGAAATAATCAAATGTTCTCAAAATTAAATTTTATGATGTCTTATAATACTATTAAAAATTATTAATTGGGTCACTTTTTCACGATAAGCATCGCTTGTTATAGAAAGTTCTAGAACATTCTCAGATCTGTTTTAAGTGTGTTTGAGATAGAGAGTAGATAAATTGATTAAAAGGTTGTTTATAAAAGCGTATTTGTTTATAAAACAAATAACAATCTAAACCCTCAAAAACCGATTTTACTACTGGTGGAGTTCTTGTTTGCATATGTGGATATTTTTTGCATGTTATGATTGCGTATTCGACCTCCTGGCATGCAACAAATTACTGCTCTTTCCTTCTGCAACTGTACAAAACTGGAAGCAAACGTCTTGTCGACATTAAAGAAGACACATACAGCATAACTACTGACCACTTTCTTACCACTCATGGCTGATATCTTGAAAACATTTACATAAGCGCTTAATTTTTTTGAATACTTATCTTCACTTACAGTCCTGTTAGTTTCTTCAGCTTAGAAAACACACCCTCGGGTAGAAATTCAATAGCATTTGAAGACAAATCTCTAATAAGAATAAAAAAACGCGTGTTACCACTTTGCGTTTTCTGAGATGGCATTGTTGCAATCTAGATTTGTCACTTCTCAGTTTCAAAAAGCAAATGTTCCCTTTAGCAAGCTTTTAAAGTACCCTTTAGCATCTTCTAATGTTCTCTAAATTGCAAACGTCTAATGTTCTCCTTTTTGTAACCTTCCATTATCCTTTTATTTTTACAGTACTAGGTAAAAGTAATGCCAGTGAATTTCGACAAAATTCGCTTTTTTCGGGGCGTTTTGACGAAAGTGAACCAATTTTTTCATGAAAGAAAATTTCAACGAACTTTCAATTTCAGAAGTCATTCATTCCTTTCCTTTACAAATTTCGAGGCTATTGATTCCGCTTCTTGCGAAAGCTCGGATCTGTGGTAAAATTCGAAAATTGGTTCGAAATTTCTAACCTCATTTCGCTTGTGACTGCAGCGCTACGCAGTCAGCGGTATGTTGTAAAAGCTTAGCACCCGCGCCATATTTTTATAAGTGGCCGCCATGTTAGCCCTTTCTCGAGTAGTTCAAGTTTTGGATAGTTATCGACATCCATCGGACATTATACGGCCTAAACGGTAAGAACTGTTGAAGGAACATTTTACGGGAAATCCCTTGAGAGTATTTCACACGATATTTTGAAGTTTAGTACTTGCGAATCACATGTTTAGCCTATCATGTATTTGTCATTTCAGATTGTTATCTCGGGACTCAGGATCCAAAAACTAAGGAGTAAAAAGAATGTGCTGTACCGAGGACCTGTGAATAAACTGCGTTTGGTACGATCGTGTTGATTGTTAGCAACTCCTATTGTTTTTATGTACTATGGGAGGCCAGCCACATCGCTGTTTACACGTGTTCTTTGTTGTAATCAAACTAGTGTTCTCGATCGAAGGGACATATTGAAAGAGTTAGCTAAGCATTTTTTTCAATAGCTGTTTTTTGTTGTTATCCACATAAGAACTACTAGTATAAAGGGACAGCGGTTTAGTCGTTAATCACGTTACCGGAATGGACCAGTCGCATGCCATACATATCATTTGGATGGCGTCATCAGCATGCTTCCGATCAAAGGCCTTACTCTTCTTATTTTACGAGATATGCATACTTCATTGAAGTAATGTAGTCTCCCTTTTTCAATTCATTGGTAAATTTTCAGACAGTTGCCTAGGGAAAGTTCCCCGGCCAACTGGGTGCACGTCGGTATTCGGCGTAACCAATCTGACAGAAATAAAACTTCGGTATGCTTAATTCTAATACACTTATGTAAACAATTAAACGTCTGTCCAATGCCTTGCTTAAAGTGCAATGTTTTATTCAGTTTCGTTTATTTATTTATTAATTAATTAATTTATTTATTTACTTACAGGACTAATAGATTTGACAAGTTTGCAAAAACACTGTCGGGAAGAAACGTGATTTTGTTTGCAGAGAGATCGCTGTGAAAAGAAAGAAAACACTACCATGTCGATCCGAAGATGTCACATTGGTGAGAAAGAAATTCTACTACCTAGTTGTATTTATTTGCTTTCAGTCTACCGTTGAACGAAAGGGACAAAAAAGTTATAAACGAATTTCATCTTACATTTAAAAAACATTGTTTTTTTTTTAATATCAGATATTTTTTAAACTTGTCATATTTCTTGGCCTTCTATATTCGATTAAAATCCAAAATCTTCTTAATGGTCTGAGATAGCGGGTAAAATTCCGGATTAAATTTCACAGTGAAAACAGATGTCACTTTTAACTAGTAAATGTCGGTCTACAAACAAACACCTAGAAAGAATGTTCAGCTAGTAGACAGGCCTAGTGAAAAGACAACCAATAAGGAAGATCCATTCAGCATGACTACTCAGACTTCTTGCTTACTACTCATGGCTTCATATGTCATATTGATTTCGTGTGAATGTGTGCGTTGAATAATGCCATGGATTATACAGTATATATCATGATCAGATGTTGTGATCATCAGTTGCACCTTTCACTGAACATCTCGCACAAAAACTTTAATGGTAGACAAATTCTAGCTAATCGTGTAAATCATCATAGATATAATGGGCAAATATGTGTTAAAATTAGCCCTCCCTCCTTTTATTTGCAATGCTGTGTAATCTGAAGTTATATTAAAAGAACATCGTGACACTCAGTTCTGTACATATATGGGAAATTAACATGTAACTTATGTTTCTAGCTAGTGATCTAGGTAACGATTAGGTTGTACTATTGACTTACAGTACTATCAAACTTTTCAAGTTTGTAAATACATTGTTGGGTAGATGTGTAATTGTATTTTTATACAAATATCTACGAGAATAAAAAAAATCATAAAAAGTAGTTTGGCATTTAAGATGGGTTTAGAAATGGAAAAAGAAGTGGAATATAGAAAGGGTAGCCACGAAATGAAATAATCAAATGTTCTCAAAATTATATTTTTATTATGTCTTCTAATACTGTTAAAAATTATTATTTAAGGGACGAATCATTATTTTTTTTGACGGGGGTGTTAGAACATTTTGAAATAAATTGTTTGCAGAGGCTATAAACACTTATAAATGAAATGTATGCAAGCAAAAACACAAAGAAAAAATGTTTGCTGGAAGTATGATGATAGCTTTCTGATTTTGTATAGGACTTTGAAATAAACCCTATCTTTGCATCATCGTTTTAATTTGCTAATCAGCCTCTTCATAATTGCTTCGCCAAGGCCCCTCTGGATACCAGCTTCGGCTGAATGGGCTACCCTGTTTTATAAATAAAGTTTGATTGATTGAGCGTTACCAGCGTACGGCACTTATATCCAGATGGTTTTTACTTCAGTGTCACGCTTGGATTTGGTGGAGGTGTCAGTGCTGTTGTGTCGTTTTTATCTCGTTAATGCGCATGCGCGCAAACGAGATATAGGTATCAGTATAAAAAGGGACAAAAGTTGTTAACAAAGGTTCGTTGATAACTTTTGTGGAGTTTAGTCGGGGGAGTTAGTTCTTTCTTCTTTATAGAAGTTATATTAGGGCATTGAGGATATGGTTGGTTAAAGCGGTTAGGATTTCAAGAAGGGCGTCACATACCGCCACTAGTTCGCTTTTTTCGGGACTTTTTGACGAAAGTGAACCAAATTTTGCATAAGCGCTTAATTTTTTTGAATACTTATCTTCACTTACAGTCCTATTAGTTTCTTCAGCTTAGAAAACACACCCTCGGGTAGAAATTCAATAGCATTTGAAGACAAATCTCTAATAAGAATAAAAACACGCGTGTTACCACTTTGCGTTTTCTGGGATGGCATTGTTGCAATCTAGATTTGTCACTTATCAGTTTCAAAAAGCAAATGTTCCCTTTAGCAAGCTTTTAAAGTACCCTTTAGCATCTTCTAATGTTCTCTAAATTGAAAACGTCTAATGTTCTCCTTTTTGTAACCTTCCATTATCCTTTTATTTTTACAGTACTAGGTAAAAGTAATGCCAGTGAATTTCGACAAAATTCGCTTTTTTCGGGGCGTTTTGACGAAAGTGAACCAATTTTTTCATGAAAGAAAATTTCAACGAACTTTCAATTTCAGAAGTCATTCATTCCTTTCCTTTACAATTGTAGGTTCGTCGAAATTTCGAGGCTATATTGATTCTGCTTTTTGCGAAAGTTCGAATCTGTGATAAAATTCGAAAATTGGTTCGAAATTTCTAACTTAATTTCGCTGTTTACACGTGTTCTTTGTTGAACCAAACTAGTGTTCTCGATCGAAGGACATATTAAAAGAGTTAGCTAAGCATTTTTTCCACAGCTGTTTTTTGTTGTTATCCACGTAACTACAACTAGTACGAAGGGACAGCGGTTTAGTCGTCAATCACGTTACCGGAATGGACCAGTTAGCATGCGCATGCCATACATATCATTTGGATGGGGTCATCAGCATGCTTCCGATCAAAGGCCTTACTCTTCTTATTTTACGAGATATGCATACTTCATGGAACTAATGTGGTCTCCCTTTTTCAATTCATTGGTAAATTTTCAAACAGTTGCCTAGGGAAAGTTCCCGCCAACTGGGTGCACGTCCGTATTCGGTGTAACCAATCAGAGAGCAATAAAACTTCTGCATACCTGATTCTAATACACTAATTTAAACAATTGAACGTTTGTCCAATGCTTTGCTTATAGAATGTTTTCACTCACGTGGTCTGCAGTTATGCTAATTTATTTGAACAAAACAAAGTGTTTGCGTAAGAAAAGAGTTCAATCCCCACAGGATTAGCTTGGGACACCAGTATGGCCGCCGTTTTATTGTTTAGGGACACCAACATGGCTGCCGTGACGTCATGTGAAAACACTCTATAGTGCAATGATATATTCAGTTTCGTTTATTTATTTACTTATTTATTTGCTTACAGCTTTAATAGATTTGACAAGTTTGCAAAAACTCTGTCGGGAAGAAACGTGATTTTGTTTGAAGAGAGATCGCTGTGAAAAGAAGGAAAACACCATGTCGATCCGAATATATCACATTGGTGAGAAAGAAATTCTACTACCTAGATGTATTTATTAGTTTCGGTTTACCGTTGAACGAAAGGGACAAATAAAAAATTGTAAACGAATTTCATCCTACATATAAAATACATTCATTTGGTTTTTTTTAATATCGAATACCTGTATTTCTTGAACTTGTTAGATTTCATAGCTTTCTATGACCTTCTATATTCGATAAAAATCCAAAAAATACTACAATTGTTTTTGTCGTTTTCAAAATCTACCTGTAAAATTTGAACATCGAATTCAGCAGGACCGCCATTAGAGGACACCATCGGGACCATATGAGCGTTTTGCCCAACTGGACCACGATAAGTGCATGTCTCCTTTACAGAAGTGTTCCAAAGTAGAGGTTAGTTGTGACATACATTGATTGTGATAAACATGTCCCCACAAAGAAAATATTTCATAGAATATTCGGAAGCGTCAGGAAAAAATAAGACCATTTTGCTTGTTGCAAGGGTTTAGTTTGAAAAAACTATGGTGACACATCAATGATTCGCCGGAATCTAATAAGATCTATTTGTTGTTTGTCACTTTTTTAATGGTATGTCTATAAAATTTCTCGGTCGTACTGAACAACCTAGTTATATATGCTGTATTTATGCGGTATGTGATTTTTTTTTTCATATTGCTTAAGGACAATAAATTTTCAATGATTTCTCTTGTGGCGAGATCCACCGCTAAATAATCATGAACTTTGTTGGTTGCAAGAAAACGAAGCACCTTCCTTACAAACGATACAAGTAATATCAAAAGGCAACGTTACATGTATTCAGTGATCGATGGAGCGCATTGATTGAAGTTGGCAAGTGTTATTCCATCATTATCCCAGCAGACAAGATAATTTCCATCATAGTTACTAAAATGTCCTTTACAACCCTCCGACCCGCAATCTAAAAAGGGAATAAATCGAATGATAACTGTTATCAAAGATTTAGCATAGTATACTTAGTACAGCCCTTCCATAAACATTTAAACTCAATCAACCCCCACATTTACTTCACTTTGGAGAGGCCGTCAACATCCACCGGCAACCCAAAGATTGCCTTTCTTGGCACTAATACCACAGTCCTCCCAGATGGCCGAGTGGAAGTAAATGTGTACCGCAAGGTTACACACGCGAACAAGTAGCTATCATTCGACTCCCACAGCCCTGAGCAGAGCAAAAGAGCAGTAGTCAAAACACTCATGGACCGAGTTAAATGCATGCCATCAATCACCGAGCAACGGCGCAATGAAGAACAGCGCGTAATCAGTGATTTGAAGGTTAATAGGTACCCGGTAAAATTCATTGAGAAACTTGCGAGAAAAAGGAAAAAGAGACACGATCGGAAGTCCCGTAAAGTAAAGTCACGTACTCTGCCTGGCCCTCATCGACTTTGAAAAGGCCTGTTAGTCAGTGAACCGTGATGTGATATGGTAAATCTTGCAACATCGCTTTCATCACGGTACTTTTCTCGGCGGTCCTGAACTGGGTCACAAGACAAGCTTATGGAGCGGGGTAAAACGAAGGAAGTAAAATGGATTGATCATACCTTGGAAAGGAGAGTGAAACAACTACTGCCATGAAATAGAACCCTCAGTGTAAGAGAAATAGGGAAAAACCCAGAAAGCTGTAGGCTTGCAGAGTGACGAAGGAGTTGGAGAACATCGGGAAGAAGTGGGGTGAGGCTGAATTATCATTTCCAACACCAGAGTCCGATGGAAAGCTTTGGTGGAAGCCCTTTGCCTCAGGAGGGGCAAAGATGATTTACTCAAGACAGAAACTGGCTTATAAATTCAGAACAGCTGATATTGGGTCTTATTTAATGTAGTTCAGTACTAAGTATAGTGATGCAAACAACACATTTTCATCATATCAGCTAATTATACTCTGGAAACAGTGTATGGAAAACGAATGAATTATTATCAGAAGTAGAAGTTTAGATCAAAGCCCTACCAGTAAATTTAACTGAAAATTCTTTTGTGTCTTTCCCATTAATGTTGGTGGCCACACAGCTGTAGTTTCCTTCTTTATATAACTGTACGCTTGCAGTACCAGTTGTATTTACGAAGACTGTAGAGTTCCTCATCAGAGCTGTGTATATAGGAGGCTGTCCGTTGGCTGAACATGAAAATTTGAAGCCTGGTAATGCACTAACAACAGGACCTGGATCCATTAATATTACCACGGGTGAAGCTAATTAAGAAAAAAAAACATTGTGTTTCTAACAGTCAAAACGCTAGTGTCCACATTTTTACGGTGTATAACACTTCTTTAAAAATGTATAAAACGTTTAAATGCAGAGGACCACTCAACACTACGATAAATAGTGGTAACTTTCTTTCCGGACCTCCTATGAAGGGATGCGAGTACTAGTGGACGTCACCCAAAGTGATAAACAGTTTAAAATGCAAGGCTAATACAACGGAAATTAATGGAAGGTTTAATGGCCAATATTTCGACTAGTAGAACTAGTCTTCTACAGGGCCAGCGTTGGAGTGAAAATAATAAACAACGGCTCTTAAATTTGAATATAGATAACAAGTACATGATTGGCTAATATAAGATTACATGAAAAATATCTAACTAAGTTGTAACAAGATATAATGACGTATATAATGTAGGTACAAAACAATGGCTAGTAAATCTGATAACTTCTAAAATAAAGCACATCATAGTTATTGTAAATATCAACTACTTCAATGTTCATCACGTCTGTTTAAGCCATAAGGTGTTAGTGTTTTGCCTTTTCGAATGAGATAGGCTTCTCTTGCTTTGCGGCGGGAGGTGTTTTTTGTCGGCAATAGTTCCAGAGGAACGAGTTTCATATCTGCAATGGAGTGACCTGGTAGGGTGAAGTGGGTAGGAATTGCAGCAGATGAATTTGCGTGACTTGTGTTATTAGTGGCTTGTCTATGTTCAGTAAATCGTTCGCGAAGTGTGCGTTTAGTTTCCCTAATATATTGCTTGTTTCATTTTTTGCATTCAATCATATAAATCAAGTTTTTAGAGTTGCAGGTTATATGCTGTTTTATTTGCCTGGTTTCATTTGTAGAGGTGAAAGAGTATGATGATTTACCATTTTCGATTTGTGGACAGGTCAGATAGCCGTGTTTTGATTCGCAGCGGAACGTTCCGGGAGAGGCCAGAGTTAACATAGAAGAATTGATACGTTTAGCGCGTACACCTAAGTCACTTACAATCCAGCACTAGGAAACATTCAAAAATTACTTCACAACAAACAACCTCTTCTTCATTCCTCGCACTACTGTAAAGAAATATTCAAAGAAACACCTGTTGTATCATATCGACGTTATCCTAACCTCCGTGACTTACTTGTACGCGCTAAACTTACTTGGCTAAAGATTGCTCGCAAATTTACCCTCGTGTTCACTCGAACCTTCGATATCTCGAACCAAATTGCCATCTCCCCTGGAGGTTCGAGATCGGGATTCTACTGTATATACTCCTTATGGTCTATTCTTCAAAAATTGACAACCTCTGTTGATTATTTTGCGAGAATCGCCCGCATAATCGGAAACCAGAAAATTCACGGCGCGTTTAAATGCACATTTTGCAGGAAACAAAACTACTTCAGCTTCCTCGACAAGACCGCCTAAACCCCTCAAGTTCAGCCAAAAAGTGGGTAAAGAGTGTATTTTTACTAGGCCGATTTACCAGCTGAACCCGCTGTGGCTATATATGCCCGGCAGCCGGTTACGGTTTTACCCAGGCTAAATGCCCGGCAGTCATTTCTAAGTATTTGTTTACAGACCGACTTTTAGTAGTGAAATCCTTGTAACTCATTGGCACAAAAGCCCGCAAATTCAAAAAAAAATTGCAGGAGACGAAGGGCTTATGATGACTTCTCTTGTCGTGATTCTGGCTTTATTTCTGTGAAGGAGAAGTCGTTTTTTTCTTCAGAGGACGCGTTTCTGAATGTATCTACAGACAAGGAGGATCGGACGAAATGAACTAAAGAAGCGTGAAGTATTGCTGAACCCGTCTTCCATTTTAAAAGCTCGGATCAAGAACCACGAGAGACCTGCGGCTGGCAAATTATAGTGGTAGCTAAATAAATAAATAATATTGCAAGTGCATATGATCAATACACTTGGTTACGGCTTTTAGCAGGACGAGTTCGCAGGAATTTCCGGTGATAAAGGCGGGATAAACCCTTGTTTTGTGTCATGAAAACAGTTTGCATTTTTAACTCGCTAAACGCGAAACGAAGTGTTTTCGCTATATTTCCAGTCTTTTTTCGCTTTAACTAGTCAAAATTGTCCTAGTAAAACCACAACCAAAATAAAGTAGATTAACCATAAAATCATCAGATAGTATGGTTCGGATTTTATCTGTAGCTTCCGAAGTTTAACCGACACTAGAGAAAAAAAAATAAAGTGTCCAGGGAATAAGAGCGTCCGGGAAATATGGCGACAGAACATTGCAGTGGTATTAAATATACATATTAAAACATTTTAGACCTATTGATAATTATACCTTATATTTAACACAGGCTTCAGGCTTTAAAATGCATTGTTATATAGCTGGAGTTTTTGTCAATACAAAGCGCGCGTTGATTGGTTGATTCATCGTCACATGACATCTAACAAAGAAACTGTTTCCCGCCAATTGTGCTAAGCTGGCAACATTTGCGAATGCGGGCAACAATTTTGACGTCAGAGGGTAACATTGCACTGTTGCCCGCTAGCGCACGTGATCAGACGGTGACAAAAGGTGGCATGATTATGATGGATCGAGTGCTCGGCGCGTTTTTCAAACTGTCTTATGTTGTGTTTTTTTGTGTTGCTATATTAATATCACTTAATGACTGATCCCTCGGGAAACAGTGAATTTTGTTTCCCGAGAGTCTCGATGTTTCCCTCGACTTCGTCTCGGGAAACATCGAGATTCTCGGGAAACAAAATTCACTGTTTCCCTCGAGACCAGTCATTAAGTGTTTATTGTTGACCAAATTAGTGAGCATGATGTTGAAAATAATGTGTTTTATTCTTGAGACTCCATACATTGCCATCCACTGGCACGTATGATAAAGATGTTTCCTGAGCTTCTCACGTCCGAATGCCGAACAGGAGAGATATTGGAGGTTGCAGATTAGTGGTGATTTAGTACCCCAATGGAAGTTTTCACGCTGGAATCAATGTCAGAAGTGCCTCGCATTTTATTCACATACACCAAAAGAATTATAAGAAGAGTTAACAAAAACCGATAGTGATTAAAAGCAAGTTTAACTTCAGTTGAAGGAGTTCTTTGTTGATAGAGACGTTAAACATTCCACCGACATTTTACTCACTGACACGAAAGACTTGCGGAAACTTCCGCCGTCATTTTACTCACTGAAGCAAAAAGCCGTGGAAATTTCCGCTGTCAATATATTTCTATGAGTGACAATTACTGGCCATATAATTCACAGTTTTAAAGCAAAAAAAGTGTTTTTTCACTCGCTTTTTGCCAAGAATGTTTATTCTTGGCAAAAATGAGCTATTTTACTGCGCTTTTTCCGATATTTTAGAAAGCCAAAAAAAAAATGATGGCAATATGTACCGATATTTGAGAGATTTTGCCAACCAAAGCTAGAATGTGGCAAGATTTGCTTTTAGTAACACAAATATTGCCAAAAAAAAAAAATTCAAAAAGTAGAAGTTTGGCAAAGAAAAGAACATATATTGGGACTTTTGGCAGAATTTCGCCCTTTTAGAATATCCTCTTTGCTTTTAGAACGTGTTCTGTATAACGTTTACCCTTTAAAACACGTTCAATGACCGTGAAAATATATACTTGCAGTCTCGAGAGAATTGATGTATAACCACGTGATCATTTTATACAAAAGGACTGGGCTATACATTTGCTCACCTTGTAGCGCGAGGGCACCGTCCATGTCACGCCACATTAACACGAAAAATAACAAAAGCATTGTCATCATGCAAAACCAATTACTGACAATGGTAATAATGTTGATCGCTTTCACTGGAAAAACCTCATTTCTGTAGATAAAGCAGAGATCAGCAAATATTACTAAAGTTAAGAAAATGAACATTATCAAACCTTAATAATTCACGTCTTCGCGTGATTAGATTTTTTTTAGTTGGATTTGTTTATTTTTCTTATTACATCCATTTTGAAATCACTGGTAATCCTTGCAGTAAATTAGCTAGAAATGCATGTTGGCAACTGTCAACTGGGCAAATACAAATTGAAAAAAAAAAACTTTTACTCCTAAAGGTAAGCTATTGTTTTACTTATTCTGGTTATAATATCACACATATGGCAAGGATCGTGTACGCGTGGTATACAAAAATTAAACTGTGTGGTATATGCTTGGTTTTTGCGAAACGTTTGATTAGGGATGGTGAATAACCTATCTTGTTGTCTTGACAAAGTAACGTAGAAATGTTTAAGATAAAAATAAGTTTCAAGGAAAAAATGGAACAAACCCTTTCTAGTTTCATACTGTATTAGCGACACAATATTGCTCAATTCAACTTCAGCCTGCTCCACGTCTATATTCATTCTCTATTTAACGCTTAAAAATTGCTATTAAAACCTGATAAAAAACCTCACGTTAATGCAATATATAACCAAAATGGCATAATGTTATGGTTTAAAAGAAAACTACAGTTGATGTGCTACTTATTTAAAATCACCTGAAACGTGACTTTTCATTCTGACATCCGTCTTCAAATCTTCTCGCGTATTTCACTCCACCTTCAAAAACACACCTTTTAAATAAACAAGCAGAATAAATATCGATATCTAATTGAAAATATTGAAAGCAGGAGGTGAAACAAATAATGGTATAAGTTATCAACGGTGGTGGTATGGTACATTGTGTTTTTAATATAATGTTCTTATTGTTATAACTTTAATGATAACGGCATTATATTGGTTTTACCTTAGTTAAACCGACTTCAAACAGCTGTGTAACGTAATAAGACGGATGCCTTTGTAATCTGAAGCCTTATATGGTCGATCATTTTATTATGACTGCGATTTTAATCCTAATTATGTTTCGCTTAGGTTATTTTGGAAGCAAATTGTCATCCACAGGAAACATAATTACACGATGTTCATGATTAAGTTTTTAATCTTAAAAGATTCTGATTCTGAATAATTCAAGTCCCAAACAGTGATCTGATTATTCATTAACACTCTGAAAAAATCATCTGCCAACACAAAATGCCGGTTAAAAGTGCATTCGAGGGAGGTTCTCAACATTCTGAAAAATTTTGTGGAGTGAAAAGTTGATATAAACAAATTTTGTTCTAGTTCTAGTTCTAGTTCTAGTGAACTACCTCTACAGAGATGAAATTATGACGACAAAAGCCATTGCAAATATAGTGCTTAATTTTAACTATGATTGCGATTTTGATTCTAATTATTTTTTTCTTAGCTATAGGTTGGTTTGAAAGCAATGATCCCCCACTGTAAACATAATTACACAATGCGTTGTTGATGTTGTTGTAAGATTCTGATTCTAAATGATCCAAGTCCCAAACGGTAATTATTCATTCATGACGTTTATTACGACAAAAAGTCACTGTGATTATAGTGTTTTTGAAAGAAAAAAAAGACATATAATTTCGATAATAAAAGAAAAAATCATTGCTAAATTTATCATTTACAAATTGATGTCCAGCATCCAGCAGCTTGGCTTCGTCGGTGTCTTATGTTCAAGATGACATCCCGGTGATGAACGATAAACTTCGAAGCAGATGTTGAGGTTAGATTCAATAGCCTTCTTCACAGGTGATTCTTCTATTTTTTATAACAATTAATGCAGTTGAACGAAAATGCCAGCCTACTTGATCAATTTTACAGTTAACTTGCACAAGAGGAGGCCATGATATCCAATCTACGTACCTTAGCAAAACCTTTGTGGTGCCTGAGATACCTTTTATTGAATATGACAAGATATATATATTGTTCTTTGTTCTTTGAGTTGTTTGAACTGAAAAAGGCTTCAGAATTGAAAACTGAAAATAGAACCTTGATTTAATAAAATAAAAAGTTTCAACTGAAGCATAAATCATGTCGAAAAGAATACTTATTTGCTCCTTTAGTTCCGTTTTCGTTTTAAATAAATCTTAACTTTGAGAATTTCGTTAAGTTTTCAAACAACATTCAGCCTGACATGTCTCCAAACAGCTGATAATTCAGTGCTATCGTAATGGCAGGTGATCACGATTTGTAAACATTTATTTTCTTTGCCTTTTGATGGTCACCTTGCTATCTACTGAGCGTTTAAGAAAATAACAAACTTATTAAGAGTTGTCCCAGCTGACCGATTCCAAGTTGAACATAATTAATTACTCAGAACTCTTTTGAACTATTCAAACCATCAGTAATAATCCTTCTTCTAATGGCTTGTGTAGCCCCACGTCTTTTTCAAGCAACCGATAATTCATGATATAAGCGTTTCACGATACAACAGAATTTTCCCCCGCTGACAAAGTCCAAGTTGACCATACTCAATTAATCAAAACTCATTTTAATGATTTAAACACGCAGTAATAACTTTCCTTCCAATAATAAATTTAAATTTAATGTAGTCTCTGTTAATATTGAAAGGAAAATTACCTTCTTAGATCAATATTTTGGCTTCAAAAGCCTTTTTGTTTTTTCATTTAAGTCAAATCCGGCCAAAACCGGTCAAAGCCAGTAGGATGAGTAATTCTAAAATAATCCTGCTTAAATATTCACAACTCCAAATAAAGCTATCATTTACATCTACTTATCGTTTTTCGAGTTCCCTTTGCTCATTCGATCACTGTGGTCATTGATTAAAATTTTACTTCTTTAATACGGCTACCCGGTTAAGAGGGTAGCCCAATCCTCGACAGATGATAACACTATGTATCAGAATGGGAAAATTTGAATTTCTCATACAACCGTTTCTCTGCGTTTTGTAAATAAATGTATGAAGAATTGGCTTGCCTCGTATTTAATAAACAGGTGTTTTGTTTTGAGATTCGCATTATAAAAGGATAGTGGCACCTTTTAAGTATACGCAATGAATAAAAAGAGGCAGTTAAATTAAACTTTTACAAAACAATACGTTAAAAGAAACATCTGCCAGCTCAAAGTTTTCATTTTACGCAGTCTAACCACAAGAACAAGGACTTCGAAGAGACAAACCCTAGCGTCCTTATTATAGAAATAGAGTTTAATATATTAATCTTGGTGATGTAAACTATTATCAATAACGATTTGTTCAGACATAAACAAGCAAAACCGCGTTGCAAAAAGCCGTGATTAACCCGGTCGAAAGCCTTTTCCTGATCCAGGCTAATAACAGCGGCCGAAAGCTGTTTATGGTTTACATAGTCGATTGTATCCCGGATCAGAAAAAAGTATACTGCCACTAAAATTTTTGGGGAGCACCCCTGGACCTATTGTTAATTTCTCTAGGGTATTGGGATGTCAGAACTTGTCATGAACTTCATGGCATTTCTTAAGTACCAAGAAGCGCCTCAGCAGGTCATCGGGGACCTTCCCGTGCATGTTCTTGTAGTGTTTGAAAATAGAGGATGACTGCTGTTTATGTCCATCCACGCGATTGTGTAAATGTCCGGGCGTGTAGCCTACATAACCCGCATCGCACAGGTCACATTGGAATTTATAAACGACACAATGGATGCGGTCACTTCTACGACGTAACTAAAGTTTAACTTAAGTTAGTCTCAAGTTACGTGGCGTCATACCTAACTATAGTTAGTGCTTTTGGTCGACTTTCCGGCACACCACGCAGTTAACTAGTCTCTGGTTCTTTTGAGGACATGTCTGGAGTTGAATCGGGAATACAAATAACTGTTGAGCCGGTCGCCTCGGAGTTATGAGAGCAATATGTTCACTGTTAAAAAGTTCCTGTCAAGCCGATATACATCATTAAAACAAGTAATGTTTTCTGCGGGAGTATATTTCTGCGGTGGAAAATTTAATACAAAATAAAATAATACTGAATAATAATGCAACAACGGACAACCTTGTCTAACTCCCCGTTCGAGCGAAAAGGCCGACGAGAGCCATCCATTGTTTATAACGCACGAGGTAATATTAGTGTAAACAATGTTTACCCAGCGCCTGAAATTTTGGCCGAAATTAAGGCGCGCTAAACCGCGTTGCAAAAAGCCGTGATCCAGGCTAACAACAGCGGCCGAAAGCTGTTTATGGTTTACATAGTCGATTGTATCCCGGATCAGAAAAAGGTATACTGCCACTAAAATTTTTGGGGAGCACCCCTGGACCTATTGTTAATTTCCCTAGGGTATTGGGATGTCCGAACTTGTCATGAACTTTATGGCAAACAATTGGGTGACATTTGCCTCCAATTTTTTTAACTTGTTCCCAGACCCCCAATTTGACCCTTAAAATCACTGTGAAAACGCCATTTTTTTAAGGGAAAATCAAAATTTCGCCCATTTATGAATCACTTTGCAAAAATCCACACGCAGAAAAAAAAGTCCCGTCATTTTGACCTTGAAGTGACCAATGTCAAGTAAAGGCTTATATGAAGTTCAACCGCGCGATCATAGCTTTTAGCTTTTAATAGGCATAATATCAACATCCACACTCGGTTTTGAAGAGAATGGGATATTATGAACATTTTGGTGGGAAATATGATTTAGTTGGAGCGAAAAAAAACCGTCATTTTGCCTTTGTTTTAGAGCATTATGCTTCGACTGAGCCATTTTTGGCTTCTATTAGTCTGTATGCATTCGCATGCTCTAGTGTCAATGCATGGCCTGGCAATTTATGAATTACTTTTCGGAAATCAGCACTCGGATTCTTGTAATATGGTTATTATTCCATCTAGAAACGTTAAAATATTTTAATAACTTTTAAAAAAAAGTACCGTCATTTTTACCTTGAAATGAGCAATTTCGTATTAAGGCTTGTATGGAGTTCGGCTGCGCGGTCATCGCTTTAAGTGTTCTAACTCATTCTAATAGGCATAATGTCAACATCCACCCTCGGTTTTGAAACGACTGGGATCTTGTGAACATTTTGGTGGGAAATATGATTCAGTTGGAGCGAAAAAAAAACCGTCATTTTGCCATTTTTTCAGTGCACTATGCTTCGACTGAGCAAATTTTGGCTTCTATTAGTCTGTATCTATTCGCATGCTCTTCTGTCAATGCATGGCCTTGCAATTTCTGAATTACTTTTCGGAAATCCACACTCGGATTCTTGTAATATGGTTATTATTCTATGTAGAAACGTTAAAATATTTTAATAACTTTTAAAAAAGTACCGTCATTTTTACCTTGAATTGAGAAATTTCGTATAAGGCTTGTATGGAGTTCGACCGCGCGGTCATCGCTTTAAGCGTTCTAACTCATTTTAACAGGCGCAATGTCAACATCCACACTCGGTTTTGGAAAAATTGCAATCTAGTAAACATTTCGGTGGCAAATTTGCTTTGGTTCGGGCGAAAAAACCTCCGTCATTTTGCACTTTTCAGCCGGAAAGATTGAAAAAATAATTGAAAAAATAAATAATAATAAAAAAATAACCCCACACATTGATTATGCATACCGTTCTTAAAACTAAAACAAAAGGCAAAACAATAGAAATCCAAAAGGAAAACAATAGCGCATACATACATAATTATGGCTGTGTTTTCACGAGGCCATTTTTCTCGCCTAACGTTCCTTGAAGTGATTTGTTTATCGACAGCGTTAAGCTGCTTAAATAGTTTATGCGTTTTCACGGTGAAAGGACCTGGTCGCACTACAGTCAAAAACAAAAATTAGCCCGTGCAAAATGACATAAAAACAAAAACATTCCACAAAAAGCGTGTCCCACCGGAGCGGTTTCTTTTGTTTTCCTCGGTTTTTGCACGGGCTAATTTTTGTTTATGACTGTAGTGCGACCAGGCCCAAAAGCTTTATTCATTTTTCTTGATATTTGTCCCTTGTTATTCGCGGAATAACAAGAAAGATGGCGGGAAACAGGAACGCTTGCAAATAAATTATTCGGCTTATGTTTATAGATGTGCTATCGCGCTTGTTCTAGGATCGAAGGAGGAGACGGTTTCAGCAAAGGCTCAAGTTGCTTGCTATTCGAATAGGAGAAGAAGAATCGAAGCCTGTTTCTTTCAGTAGAGAGGGTAGAAAATTGAAATTGTAAACATGAGGAAATGGTAGCGTGCCATTGCATTTTTGGCCAATTCAAATATTCGCGGCAAATGCAAATTATATCACTTCTGACATTTCCCGGCTGTTTGCAAATGATGCCCGATATCTTCTCTGAACTCCATTGTCTGTACATTGTACACCTCCATTGCATTAGGTAAAATTATGTATCTTAAATATTCTATGGCATTGTTTTCTATTGTATTGTCGTTCTTTTGTGTTCTAATATTCTATTGCTTTAACAAAGGAAAATATACCGGGCACGGTATAGCTGTTTGAACGCTGGCCAAATGTGATTGGCCGAAATTAATTGCCGACAAGTTTAAGCAACCTGGTTTGGTGGCTTAAATTTAATGAGAATTCTATTGTAGTTCGCCAACTCGCTTAACTTTAAGCGAGTTGGACAAACAACTGTTTACACGAGATTTCCGATTGTCACCCGCTCAGCGACGTAAAAAATCGCCCGTGAAAACACGGCCTATAAGCAATAGTTCATTTTGGTAACGCGGACGCCCGGAGCAAATGTCTCGTCTGAGGGATCAATATTTTGGAATGTATATCTCACATTACGTCACCGCAAAGTTATTAAGTTCTTATTAAGTTTCGATGTCTCACGTTACCTATCAATGTTTCAAATTTTCAATCATTTGTCGTAAAGCCATTAAAGCTGCTTTAGAAGGGTAAAAATAGGTCAAATGCGTTTTCTTGCGAAACGCAGTTTGAGAATTTCACGGTGTATTTTTACGAATGGAGACGTTTTAAGAAAGTTAAATGGGACGGGAAAGTTTGTGTTTTAATATCAGCGATATGGCAGAGCAAAATAGCATGATCCTTGCGTTTGTTCTATTTTGGAATACTGAATCATTGCTATTACGGTTTGATTATGCAATAGTATGTGAAAGACGTCTTAAGGCCCGGTTCAAACGTCGAACTTCACATGTGCCGAACCTAATGCAAATGAGAAAAATCTATTGTTCTTGCTCATTTGCATTAGATTCGGCACATGTGAAGTTCGACGTTTGAACCGGGCCTAAGTTTTGTTGATTTAGCTACCGTGCACAAGGAAATTTTGCGGATTGTCCCACTGAATTTGTTTTACGGGAGGAAATTTTTGCGGCTCGAGACAGCTAAAATTTCTGCCGGGAGGAAATGTTTGCGGATTTCTGGTCAAGTATAAATAAAATCCAAGGCATCGGTATTAAACTGCAATTTTACTTCCTGACCGGAGGTTTGTATAATTCCTATAGTTATCGTCGTTGTTCTGGCGCCAATATGAACATAAACAACGAGAAAACTAGTGAGTGAATTATTGTACGTTGTTGTAAAAAACGTATGAGTATTATGATAACAGTTTCTGGTTCTTTTGAGGACGTGTCTGGAGTTGAATCGGGAATACAGATGACTGTTGTGCCGGTCGCCTCGGAGTTATGAGAGCAATATGTTCACTGTTCAAAAGTTCCTGTTAAGCCGACTTAACGTTTATTCTTGGAAAAAATGAGCTATTTTACTGCGCTTTTTCCGATATTTTAGAAAGCCAAAAAAAGAAATGATGGCACTATGTACCAATATTTGAGAGATTTTGCCAACCAAAGCTAGAATATGGCAAGATTTGCTTTTAGTAACACAAATTTTGCCAAAAAAAAAAACATTCGAAAAGTAGAAGTTTGGCAAAAAAAAAAGGACATAAATTGGGACTTTTTGCCAGAATTTCGCGCTTTTAGAATATCCTCTTTGCTTTTATAACGTATTCTGTATAACGTTTACCCTGTAAAACACGTTCAATGACCGTGAAAATATATACTTGCAGTCTCGAGAGAAATTGATGTAGTTAATAAAATGAACATTATCAAACCTAAATAAATCACGTCTTCACCTGTTAGATTTTTTCTATTGTCTTTGTATCATCCTGCAGACGTCTCAGATTAAAAATACTGCCTTCGGTGTAACACGTGATCAAGCTCTATTTTCCTCTCGCGGGAAACACGAAGCGACCAAATCTTGGATTGCAATAATGTCAGAAAAGCGTCAAAATTGAGTCAAAATTAATCAGTGTCCGCTTAATACAGGTTTGAATGTATTTAATGCATCGACTCAATATAATATCGCAACTGTACATGTAATAAATACTTTCATAACAAAAGGTTTCGATTTTCAGGTAAAAAAATAATAAACAATATTACGACTATTCTGATATCTTCTGTGTTTATTGTGTCAATCGTTAAATGCAATATGCTTAATTAATGTTCCTAACCCACATCCCCTTCATAATAATAAGTAAGCAACTCAACAAGAACATATGTGGGGAAAGGGATAAGGGATGAAGTACTCCAACAGAGGGCATTAGGTCACTTTTCTCTAATCCCCCAGAGGACTCAGACCGAGGTGATAATCATCAAGGGGGTGATAATCCCCAGGGTACTTAGTGGGAGGTCTAAGGGGTGACAATCCCCCCAGGGTACTGAATAAGAGGTGATGATCCTCTCTCGGGGTGATAGTCCCCCAGGATACTCAGTGAGAGGAAATAATCCTCTCTAGGAGGTGATAATCCCCTAGGGTACTCAGTGAGAAGTGATAATCATCTCTGGGGATGATAATCCCCCATGCTACTGAGTGAGAGGTGATAATCCTCAATAGGGGGTGATAATCTCCCAGGGTACTCAGTGAGAAATGATAATGCTCTCTGTGGGTGACAATCTCCCATGCTACTGAGTGAGAGGTGATAATCCTCAATAGGGGGTGATAATAGGCCATTTGCACGATGACGTCATATGACTACAACTACCAGAAACCTTCAGTTTTTTCTTTTGTAGTACAAATTAGGGCTATTGTTATTTAAACCGCACTGGGATTACAAAATTTAAATAAGAAAGGAAAAACGAAAGGAATTCTGGTAGTTGTAGTCAAATGACGCCATCGTGCAAATGGCCTATTCCCCAGGGTACTCAGTGAGAGGTGATAATCCTCTCTGGGGGTAATAATCCCTCATGCTACTGAGTGAGAGGTGATAATCCTCTATAGAGGGTGATCATCCCCCAGGGAATGGAGAGGTGATAATCCTCTTTAGGGGCTGAATCCCCCAGATTCAGCAGAATAATAGTGTATGGGGCAAAGGGTGACCTGTATGGGAGCACTTCATCCCGAACCCACCTTTATTTAACTTAAACAAAGTTCAATAGAGGTAAACTGAAAAATTAGCAATGCTCAGTGGAAAGAGAATGTTAGAACCACGGAATAAGACTAGTTGGTATAAATATTCCTTTTTTGAAAAAGAAACAATGTAATTATGAGATAATAACAGACTAGCAGAGAGGGATAAAACAGGGAAGGAAGGGATGGAGGGGAATTTTTGTTCTGCGATTTAGGATTCGAAGAACTGTTTTCTACTTGCCGAGCATGTACTTTTTAGGTGCAAGTTATCACGTGCAGGGTTAATGCTCATTGGCAGAGCCTGATCATGCGACATGGGCAAATCACATGCAGGAAGTGACCCATGGCCAGAAGCAAAGTAACCCAGTTAATTCCCTCTTTGCAAGCGGGTATATGGTTATGACATAAACTTTAATTTACTTGGCTATAAATTAGCTAGAAATGCATGTTGGCAAAAAAAAATTGGCAACTGGCAACTGCGCCAGCGGGCAATGTTATCCGCGCATGTGTATCTTGCTCTCGCTCTCTCGCCCTCGTGTTCTCGGCCGCCATATTGTCGAGTTGTTGTTACTGTTGTTTAATAAACCGTTTGGAGTTACGTTCGCTGCATCGGGTTGTCCTTTCCTCATTACAGGCGTGGTGGCAGCGGTGCATCGTATCCACGTCTCGAACTAAGAGAAAGCCAGGATAGTGGCGGATTTTGCACCCGAATTCCACACGAGGAGACAGCGAAGCAGCTTACTCTATTGCTGTTCAGTCCGGGTTCCAAGACCCAAAGCTAAGTAAATTTCGTTTATTCTTAACTTCAACGGAACACCATTATGAACACAAGAGAACCGAAACAATGGTCCCTGACCAAACTTCCTTGAAAGCTTGGGGTTTATTCTTAACTTCAACGGAACACCATTATGAACACAAGAGAACCGAAACAATGGTCCCTGACCAAACTTCCTTGAAAGCTTGGCGACAACCTTCAGTACATTCTTTCGCTCGATACCAATTTTGCATGTTTCCTAGCTGACAACGTGACATGGCTGAAGAAATCGCCCGCTACTCCCTCTCGCGGCTTTCAAGATGACGGTGAATCTGTACGTACATCTGCCCGCAGAACAGCGCAACAAAAGTGCACCCATCTCGAGCTAATGCTAAGTCAGATCGCAAACTATGGCCCCGTGATTTCTCGCAACACTATCGTTAAGAATTCGACCTCTATGAATTCTATCTGGCAAGCTATTCGACTTCACTACGGGTTCCAATCAACCGGCGCTCACCTTCTGGACTTCAACAACATAAAGCTTGACCCAGACGAACGCCCCGAAGACTTGTATCAACGCCTGGTGTCATTTATCGAAGACAACCTATTACTGGGGAACGGTCATATTTGACATCACGGCGAAACTCCCCCCACAGACGAGGAAATGTCACCGAGCTTGGAAAATCTAATTGTACTAACTTACGAGCTACCAAACCTTGTAAAACAACGCTATGGTACCGAGCTCAGGTCGACGTCCCTCGCATCCCCTAAAGCAGAAATCTCCCAAGCTTTGGATTCGCTCCTCGAAGAAATCCGCACCTCGGCCAATGCCAAGATCCTCCGCGCATCTACATCAACATTCAGACCCTCTACGAGAGCTCCTTACAATACACGCCCACAGCTCGTCACTAAGCGCCCCATCAGGTCCTGCCCCTTGTGCAAGCAGGCCGGCCGCAATGATTACCACTTCCTGAGTAAATGTACCTACCTACCAGCCGATGATCGCGCATTTCTCACTAAAGCACAACTCACAAGCTCTCTGTACGAAGATGTTGAAACCGAAGACCCCGATTTATTCCATCCACTCCAGGCCGAGGACACAATGACCCCACCCTTCCCTTCAGCCAGGATCGTTTTACGCCGTGTGAGCACAAAACAATCTTCATATTTTAACGCCTTCTATCGTCAGCACCCGCTGAAACTTACTTTAGACGCTGACACAAGCGTACTAAAATCTTCCGTCGCTCGTTTCATTGATGTTCCCATCGTCAAATCATCTCAACAGGCTCTACAAGCTCTCATTGATGCTCCCATCGTCAAATCATCTCAACAGGCTCTATAAGCAGACGGAGTCACACCACTCGCTGTTGTCGGTGAAGCTCACCTCAACCTCTCACGAGCTCACCTCACCCTCACACTTGATGCCTTTGTGGTGGAAGATTTTGACGTCGACATTTTAGCTGGAACACCGTTCATGATCGCTAATGACATATCTGTTCGCCCCGCCAAAAGACAAGTTCTGATTCAAGGCACCGAAGTTATCCTTTACAATGAGGATGCAAGTATCAGTGCCCAGGCCCACGCAGTTCGCCGCACCCAATCTTACCTCCTGCGCTCGTCAACGCCTACCACTGTTGTGTTTCCCGGTGAATTCCTCGAAATGGACGTACCCCTTGACTTTGGCCTTGACTATACCTTGGCTATAGAGGCACGCACCGACGCTCCATCCAACCAGTGTTCCAAGGTTGCACAACTCTGGCCTCAGCCTCACATTGTTGAAGCAGTAGCCCACAAAGTTCGCATAGCGAACAACACCAATGAGCCACGGACAATCCGACGACATGAGCACTTCTGCCAAGTACGTCACACCACCACCTTAGACTCAGCGTCCGCTCCTGTAGAACCCCCATTACCTCCCTTCAACAACAGACACCCCACCTCAGTCCAGCTTTTTCTCAGACGCAGTTACCGTTGACCCTGATACATCGTACCCGAAAGCGTTCGCAACCAATTCCGTCAAGTATTCCAGACCTACGATGATGTCTTTAACCCCACAGTCGTAGGCTACAATGGTGCTGCTGGCCCAATCGAAGGTACCGTCGACACGGGTCCTGTACAACCCCCACAACGCAAGGGCCGTGTTCCCCAATACTCCCGCGACAAGCTTGTCGAGTTACAGGAGAGGTTCGATGAACTAGAACATTGTCAAGTCTTCCGCCGTCCCGAGGACGTTGGAGTCACTGTCGAATACCTAAATCCATCCTTTCTTGTCAAAAAAACCATCCGGTGGATTTCGTCTTGTTACGGCCTTTGCAGATGTAGGTCGGTACCCCAAACCTCAACCGTGGCTGATGCCGGACGTTGACTCTACTCTTCGCACCATGCTCCATGGAAATACATCATTAAGTCTGACCTCACGCGCGCCTTCTACCAAATACCACTATCAAAAGCTTCAATGAAATATTGTGGCGTTGCAACCCCGTTTCGCGGCATCAGAGTGTACAGCAAATCAGCCATAGGAATGCCTGGGTCTGAGACTTCGCTAGAAGAGTTACTGTGCCTTGTGCTCGGCGACTTCATCCAGGAAGGATTCGCAGCAAAACTAGCCGATGATCTTTACTGCGGAGGCGACACTCCTCAAGAGCTCATCTCTAACTGGTCACGCATACTCGAGGCTCTCAGCCACTGCAATCTAAGATTGTCTGCCGCCAAAACCGTCATCTGTCCCAAATCCACCAATAGTCTTGGGTTGGATCTGGTCACAGGGCGCACTCTCAGCGAGCCCTCTCGCATCGCCACACTCACCAACTGCCCACCCCCCACAACCGTAAAAGGGTTGCGTTCCTTCATCGGCGCCTATAAGGTTCTTAGCCGTGTTGTACCCCACTGCTCTCTAATCATAGATCCACTTCAGTCATCAATATCCAGCCTCCAATCACATGATGTACTTCAGTGGGACGACCATCTTCGCCGAAAGTTTACCGCTGCACAAGAAGCCCTTAACCTACTCAAGTCTATCGTTCTCCCCCGTCCCTCCGACCAACTTCGGATCGTGACTGATGGTTCAGTTACCAAGCGTGGCCTTGGAGCTACTTTGTACGTTACTCGCCACGACTATCTGCACCTAGCGGGCTTCTACAGCGCAAAGTTACGCAAGCACCAAGTTACATGGTTACCCTGTGAAGTCGAAAACTTTACAGAGGAGAATTCCCTGCAAGCCCACGCGTCACCTCCTTCCTGACTACCGTCAGCAGATATCAAGTTAGTCTCCAACAACTTGCCGGCAATGCCAATTTACCATCTGACTTTGCCAGCCGAAATGCTCCTGTCTGCATTGTCAAATCTGCTCCTTCATACACGAAACAGAGAATTCAGTTGTACGCGGTACCACTGTTCAAGAAATCTTAGATATCGTTAAGCGCCTACCTTTTACTAGCAGATCGGCATGGATCAAAGTCCAGAACGAGTGCCCCGATCTAAGTCGTGTTTGCGCACACTTGAAACAAGGCACCAGACCATC
This sequence comes from Cladopsammia gracilis, assembly GCA_022457155.1. Classification (NCBI taxonomy): domain Eukaryota; kingdom Metazoa; phylum Cnidaria; class Anthozoa; order Scleractinia; family Dendrophylliidae; genus Cladopsammia; species Cladopsammia gracilis. The sequence goes on along the minus strand of JAJGOT010000050.1, from coordinate 1,789,655 downwards.
TAAGAAACTGACTAACATCAGAGGTGTGAAGCGCTACCTGAATGTTACCTCTGTATCTGAAGATGGCCTGCTAGTCGTCCATCGTTCCCAACAGCTGACGCCCCCCACTGAGTTGATCGTTGTCCCACGTCCCGTACTCGACGTTCTACTTACTGCCCTTCACGTCAAACTAGACCATCCCTCTAAGCACCAACTCCTCATGGTCGTGCAACGTCACTTTTTTGCTCTTGATATGGGCACTGCTATCACTCGCGTGTCTGATTCCTGTCACACCTGTGCCTCACTCAAGAAGTTCCCAGGTGTCGTCGCCAGCCAGTCGTCAGATGATCCACCTGAAGTTGTGGGTTTATCATTTGCAGCTGATGTCATCAGGCGCTGTCGCCAACTCATCCTACTTTTGAGAGAAACTACAACCTCCTACACTGTGTCGTGCATAGTCCCCGATGAAAAGAGCGATACCTTTCGCAATGCCCTCACTCGATTAGTCGTGAGTCTGCACCCTTTAGATGGTCCCCAGGCTGTCATACGCGTTGATCCTGCCCCTGAATTTGTTTCACTGAGAAACACGAATGCCTTACGACACCTTGGCGTTTCTATTGAAGTCGGCCGCATCAAGAACATTAACAAAAACCCTGTCGCTGAAAAAGCAGGAAAAAGAGCTTGAAGAGAAACTCTTACGCCAAGAGCCAGGTGGAGGCCCTGTTACCGAGGTAGGCCTCGCCGTCGCCACTGCTCGTGTAAACGCCCGACTCTGCAACCAAGGTCTCTCTTCCCCTGAGCTTTGGACACAACGTAATCAGTTCTCCAACGAACAAATCCCTCTGCCGGACCTAAAACACATAAAGGAGAAGCACAGGGATCGCCAAATCAACCATCCGTTCAGTGAACAAGCAAAAGGCGGCCACAGCCCATCCCCTTCCACGACCCCCCTACAAGTTGGAGACCTCGAATACGTGAATGCGGGCCGAGATAAATCAAGGGCCCGCGACCGGTATATTATCGTGAGTATTGATGGAGAGTGGTGCTTCATTAAGACGTTCTCTGGCTCCCAGCTGCGTGGAGTGCTACAGTGACACCACCCACCATCCCGACTGTGGTTCAACCGTTAATTTCTCCTGCTCATGATGATGACGAATGCGACAAGTCCTCCGAACCACCTTTACCTTGTCAGCCACTCTCCGCTCCTCAGGACCTCCTACGCCCTCACAGCCCGCGCCTGTCAGTTCCCTCCCCATACCAATCTGAACACGCGGATGTTGGCACTTCCGATGCTACAAGCCACGTCTCCGCTACTCGCACCGGATTTTCCCGACTCTGCTACCACAGAGCCCAGACCTAAACGAGCCTACAGACCCCCAAAGCATCTCCAGGATTATATACTGGACTAGCGTGCTTCGCAAAATTGTTATGAACTGTGAAACTATCTACTCTTTCACCTGGACACTCATTTCAGAGACATTGCTTCCATTATCGAACTGTTAACGAATATTGTTTCTTAATCACTATTCGCTCCAGTCCCTTACAGAGCGAGTATAAATAAGAGCTGTGCATCTAATTTCGGCCCAGTTCAAGTAAGAATCCTCTGGTGCTGTTACCTTCGGGTTCTCACCATGTCCGACGAGCAAGCTCCCGTGGCGGAGGCAGTTCCAGATAGTTCAAGCGCTTCTTCAGTCAACTCAAGCGCCTCAACCAGGCCCAGCTAACCAGAACCCTTACTGGTAAAAATTTCTTTAGTATTTGTCCGGCTTTTTTGCCGTTTTATCGCTTGCCGTTTTATCCGCGGCTCCACGTGCTCGCCGTTTTTTTTTTATTATTTCCTCACAAACATCGGGTTTGTGCAGTGCTTTTGAAGTTTGTACGCCTATAATTGTCACGTTTTGTTTTTCGTACTTTGCCTCACGAACATCGGGTTTACGCAGTGCTTTTGAAGTTTGTACGCCTTTGTTGTGCGTACTTTGCCTCACAAACATCGGGTTTGTGCAGTGCTTTTGAAGTTTGTACGCCTTTATTTGTGACGTTTTGTTATGCGTACTTTGCCTCGCAAACACCGGGTTTGTGCAGTGCCTTTTAAGTTTGTACGCCTTTATTTGTCACGTTTTGTTATGCGTACTTTGCCTCACAAACATCGGATTGTGTGGTGCTTTTGAAGTTTGTACGCCTTTATTTGTCACGTTTTGTTATGCGTACTTTGCCTCACAAACATCGGATTGTGTGGTGCTTTTGAAGTTTGTACGCCTTTATTTGTGACGTTTTGTTTATATGCGTACTTTGCCTCACGAACATCGGGTTTGTCGGTGCAGTGCTTTTGAAGTTTGTACGCCTTTATTATGCGTACTTTGCCTCACAAACATCGGGTTTGTGCAGTGCCTTTGAAATTTGTACGGCTTTATTTGTCACGTTCTGTTATGCGTACTTTGCATCACAAACATCGGGTTTGTGCAGTGCCTTTGAAGTTTGTACGCATTTATTTCTCACGTTTTGTTATGCGTACTTTGCCTCGCAAACATCGGGCTTGTGCAGTGCCTTTGAAGTTTGTACGCCTTTATTTCTCACGTTTTGTTATGGGTACATCGGGTTTGTGCAGTGCTTTTGAAGTTTGTACGCCTTTATTATGCGTACTTTGCCTCACCAACACCGGGTTTGTGCAGTGCTTTTGAAGTTTGTACGCCAATATTATGCGTACGTTGCCTCACAAACATCGGGTTTGTGCAGTGCCTTTGAAGTCTGTACGCCTTTATTTCTCACGTTCTGTTATGCGTACTTTGCCTCACAAACATCGGGTTTGTGCAATGCTTTTGGAGTTTGTACGCCTTTATTTGTCGCGTTTTGTTATGCGTACTTTGCCTCACGAACGTCGGGTTTGTGCAGTGCTTTGACGTTTGTACGCCTTTATTATGCGTACTTTGCCTCAAAAACATCGGCTTTGTGCAGTGCCTTTGAAGTTTGTACCCCTTGATTTGGCACATTTTTACTCGTGGCGAAGCACACGAGTTGTAAATCCGGCGTTGACTTTTCTTGTTTTTTTTTTTTGTGTCACATAAGCGCATGCAAATTTATGCATGCATATTTAAGTCTATATCGACGACTATATGGCTTTCGGCCACGAAATACATACCGTAAAAATCTCTCCGTGTGTGTACTCGAGAAGCAAGATAAAGAACTACTGCGTACAACTGCACACTTTCAAGACAATTCAAGGCGTTCATGGATGGATAGGACCGTTTGATATTGTGTTCGCCGCTTATTCCTGTGGGATTTTTGCTCTGGCAAGTTCTGTGTTTTATATATTAAACTTGCCATTTGCTTAGCGATCGAGCTCCGGGTCGAGCTTAAGTGTCAGCTACTGAATCTAGTGAATGCAGTGTAGTCTTACTTTTAAACCCGTATATACGTGAAAGCATGATGGACAGGTTATCGGCAACGGTGTTTAAATAAAATTCACTCTCTCACTCACTCACTCACTCACTCGCTCCTTCCATCAGCTGTAAACTTAGTGAGCAAATGCTTTGTTACGAACACGTTTCGTAACAGGAATTCAACGTGAATCCAACGATAACAATAATTAATTTGATGTAAACGAATATAGACAACAATAAGCTTACAGATGTTTCGCATTTGGAGTTTTTAGAGCAACATTAAAATCGATCTAAAAGGATTTTGCAACCTAAACACGCGTTCTGATGCGTTTCTAGTTTAAAATAATAAAATTTAGTTTGCACGTAGTATGTGCTCTTGGACAGCTCAATGAATGAGTTTGTGGCTTAGTCCCAGACGGCCCGAGTTCGAATCTCCATAAAGTCCTTTTTTTTTTCTTTTTTCGAACTGGACATTATGAAAGTGATGTACTTTTTTTGTCGTTCGTCAAAAATCCTTACGTTTAATTTAAAAAAATATATATATCGAACTGCGTCAGTGTGAAAACGTAAGCTTACGGCAATATTGCGTTACGCGTTAGACGTTAGCATTTCTTCTTCTCGGGTTGGCTCTTCATTAGGAGCCTTTGATTAGACATAATTTAAAGCTTATGTTTCTCTGTAAAAGCACTCAAATCACTTGGGAATCAATGCTGCAATGAGTTAAAGGCGCTACGAGTTCAAGCTGTGTACAGCTCCTTGTTTTAATATGAGTACTTTGCCTCACAAATATCGGGTTTATGTAGTGCTTTCGAAGTTTATACGCATTTATCTGTCAAGTTTTTGTTATTAGTACTTTGCCTCACAGACATCGAGTCTGTGTCATGCTTCGCTCAGTTCCGTTGAAGTTTGTACGTTGGTTCTTATTACCCTGAGTCTGCTTGGTTCCTGTATTTATTTTTATGTTTTAAATTTTGCAGATTCGCTATTTTTCATGTCATTGGCATCCAATTGTTTCCTTTTCTATAAGTATTGTTGCCAGTTCTACCCGGTTTAGCACTCTTTTATTGTGCGTTCCGCCTTTGTTAGTGGAATTTTATGGTTCGCGTGTTTATCTTGGTGTTTAACTCGAAGTTTACATGCTTCGGGTAGTTATCCGTATTCCTTTCCGTTTACTCATTATTTCCCTGTCATTTGCGGAGTTTGTTTTGTTCCGCGCCCTCTCCCGCGCTATTTATCTCGTTTCCTAATTTTCCCATGGTAGCCTGAAAGGGTGTCTAATGCCCTAGTCGGATTACTGACGCTCAGGTTGCCATCCCTTGGCTGGGTTCTCTCGCAAGTTTCCCGCGCACAATCGTTTACGTTTTCCTCGGCATTATATCCTGTTCACCACTTAAGGGCTGGCAGCCATTATATCATATATATTTGTCATGTACAGAGTATAACCGTCCTTTCCAATTGCAGAGCTTTGCTTTGTCCTCTGCTTATGCTATTTAAAGACACCCTAAAAGGAGTTTTCTAGTTTTCTGAGTTCTTGGCCGGGAGACAAGATGTTTTCTCTGCCACGCCTAGGATATGTCGCTTTCTGGCTTGCAAAGGCTCCCGGAAAAAGACACAGGTCCACATCACTTCTATGTCCTCCTCTAAGAAGGTCTAAAATTCATATCCGTGGTTGCCCTGTTCGCCTATCCTGTTCCGCGCCTTCTGCCGCGCTATTTGTTTCGCTCCCCTTTTACCATGGTAGCCTGAAAGGGTGTCTAATGCCCTAGTCGGATTACTGACGCTCAGGTTGTCATTCCTTGGGTGGGTCTCTCGCGAGTTTCCCGCGCGTTTCCCGCGCACAATCGTTTGCGTTTTCCCCAACATTATGTTCTGTTCACCACTCAAGGGCTGTCAGCCTTTATATCCTATATATTTGCCATGTCAGAACCGTCTTTACCAATTGCAGAGCATGCATTTGTCCTCCGCTTGTGCTAATCAAAGACTCCCTAAAGGAGTTTTTTAGTTTTTGAGTTCTTTGCCGGGATGCAAGATGTTTTCTGCCACGCGTATTTAACAGATTGCAAACTATACTTTACAGGATTACAGTCCTGCCTCCGTTACTATCTGCAAGACGCTCAAATTTAGGAGGGTAAAACTCTGCACAGCTTTAGAGCCGGGGTGGCCATTACTTTAGCCTTCACTCTAGACGCCATGGCTCATTTTGGTTGGTGGCATGCATGCTCCTACCACATCCTATAACATGAATGCTGCACAAGACCTTCGTTTTACAGGGCCATCGGAGTTGCTGTCTCGTCATGTCTCCTTTAGATTTGGGTGGTTGGATGGGATTTTCTGGTTTGGGGTTTTAGGTTTGAGTATTGGCAAGTGTCTCGGGTTATTTGGTGTTAGGCCATTGTAACGTTTAACGTCCGGGCACGGTCGCATATCTCCATCTCTTATTAAGTAAGCGTGAAAGGGACTGTCGCGAATAGTATGCTATTCCCTCCAGTCCCTTACAGAGCGAGTATAAATAACAGCTGTGCATCTAATTTCGGCCCAGTTCAAGTAAGAATCCTCCAGTTGTTGGCAGCCGTACTTGTTATCTCTCTCTTTCGCGCTTGCCTCTTATGCCTCCGTGTTTTTCTTTCCCCTCCCTCCCCTTTCCCTATCCGTTTTCACGTCCTACTCTCTAAAGCACGGTCTCAAATCTCCATCTCTTATTAAGCAAGCGTGAAAGGGACTGTCGCGAATAGTATGCTATTCGCTTGTTGGCCGTAGCCATTGTAGTCTTAGTTCTAGTTTTGTCTTTTTTTTAAAAAAAAAAAGGAAGAAGAAGAGGTTGCGCCAGCGGGCAATGTTATCCGCGCATGCGTATCTTGCTCTCGCTCTCTCGCCCTCGTGTTCTCGGCCGCCATATTGTCAAGTTGTTACTGTTGTTTAATAAACCGTTTGGAGTTACGTTCGCTGTATCGGGTTGTCCTTTCCTCGTTACTGGCGCTGGGCAAATACAAATTGAAAAAAAAAAAACGATTTACTCCTAAAGGTAAGCTATTGTTTTGCTTATTTTGGATATAATATCACACATATGGCAAGGATCGTGTACGCGTGACATACAAAATGAAACTGTGTGGTATATGCTTGGTTTTTGCGAAACGTTTGATAAGGGATAGTGAATAACGTACATATGTATCTTGTTGTTTTGACAAAGTGACGTAGAAATATTTAACATAAATTAAAATAAGTTTAAAGGAAAAAATGGAACAAACCCTTTCTAGTTTCATACTGTATTAGCAGTACAATATTGCTCAATTCTACATCAGCCTGCTCCACGTCTTTATATTCATTCTCTATTTAACGCTTAAAATTGCTATTAAAACCTGATAGAAAACCTCACGTTAATGCAATATATAACCAAAATGGCATAATGTTATGGTTAAAAGAAAACTACAGTTGATGCACTACTTCTTTAAAATCACCTGAAACATGACTTTTCATTCTGACATCCGTCTTCAACTTTAAAATCTTCTCGCGTATTTCACTCCACCTACAAAAACACACCTTCTTTTAAATAAACAAGCAGAATAAATATCGATATCTAATTAAAAATATTGAAAGCAGGAGGTGAAACAAATAATGGTATAAGTTATCAACGGTGGTAGTATGGTACATTGTGTTTTTAATATTATGTTCTTATTGTTATAACTTTAATGATAACTCGAATAAGTAAAGATTTGGTAAAACATTTGACAATAAAAATCTGCGATAAAATATTATAAAACATAACACGACGTTTCGACGTTTCCAGAACGTCATTATCAAGTGAGAATAAAATAATGAAATCGAGTATATATAGTAAAAAAGTGAATAAATTAAAAGGCATTGAGAGTCAAACAAAGAGTTTGGCCCTAATGGAGTCGCTCTGGGTGTTTAAATTGGGTCTTATTGTTCTTATGTACAACATTTCATAAACAAGACAATCCCATTTGTTTCAACGCATTGCTGAACATCGATACTCTGCCATTGGTCGCCACCTGAGAGATACCCATGGGAACATTGACTTACTCAATGAGAGCCAGTTTAGAATGCTTAAAAATGTAGCACGAAATGGGATTGTCTTGTTCATGAAAAGTTGTACATAAGAACAATAAGACCCAATTTAAACACCCAGAGCGACTCCATTAGGGCCAAACTCTTTGTTTGACTCTCAATGCCTTTTAATTTATTCATCTTTTTATTATATATACTCGATTTCATTATTTTATTCTCACTTGATAATGACGTTCTGGAAACGTCGAAACGTCGTGTTATGTTTTATAATATTTATCGCAGATTTTCATTGTCAAATGTTTAATGATAACGGCATCATATTGGCTTTACCTTAGTTAAACCGACTTCAAACAGCTGTGTAACGTAATAAGACGGATGCCTTTGTAATCTGAAGCCTTATATGGTCGACCATTTTATTATGACTGCGATTTTAATCCTAATTATGTTTCGCTTAGGTTATTTTGGAAGCAAATAGTCCCCCTCAGGAAACATAATTACACGATATTCATGATTAAGATTTTAATCTTAAAAGATTCTGATTCTGAATGATTCAAGTCCCAAACAATGATCTGATTATTCATTAACACTCTGAAAAAATCATCTGCAACACAAAATGCCGGTTAAAAGTACATTCGAGGGAGGTTCTCAACAATGTGAAAAATTTTATGGAGTGAAAAGTTGATATAAACAAATTTTGTTCTGGTGAACTACCTCTACAGAGGTGAAATGCATATGTTTTTATGACGACAAAAGCCATTGCGAATTTAGTGTTTAATTTTAACTATGACTGCGATTTTGATTCTAATTATTTTTTTCTTAGCTATAGGTTGGTTTGAAAGCAATGATCCCCCACTGTAAACATAACAAGAGGCTACTATTGTAGCCTACACTCATGCGTTTGCGTAAGAAAGTTTTACGGTTTATTTTAAACGGATCATGCACCCCTCCCCCGTCAACGAATTTTGCATGACACACATTGCACCATCACACAAGACATGTTGATTGAAGCTACCAATTTTTCTGTACTCGCTTTGAATATTTAATTTGTTGACTCCTGATCAAATCCACACTAGTCTAATACTTCCCAAACCGTGAATTATTTCTATTTCATTGGGTTATTCCAGAAAGAATCCCCCCCCCCCCCCCCCCCCAACCGACGGACGGCAAGACTGTTTGACCCCTCCCCCTCCGCCCGGATTTCCTGGCCCGCATACGCGGTTAATTAATTTGAACAGAGGCAATTCTCACAAAAAAACAAACCTCGAGTTTTTAGCCTCGAAAGATTTTCTCAGTTTTCACACCTCATCAAACCCAATGAATGAAACGCAACGTACGTACAGCCCCTTGAAGAGTCTCTTGACAAACGCGAGAAAGACAACAATTGACGACGAGAAAGACAACAATTGACATTGTCTTGGCGTCGACTACTGGTGGCGGTCACGGTGGGAAACTATAAGAAACCACAAGGGGCCCACACAAACTGTGTGACCGTTGTTCGTATTTTTAAATTTAGAGGAAATGTATGGGAATATCGAAAAGGTTCACTTATCGTTATATACTGCGATGAATATTTACATACAAGATCAAACTAAACGTATTTTTACCTGAAATGTTGCGTGGTGTCATTCTTGTGCTGAAACGGCGAATTTTAGCGATTTGAAGGGTTTTGTATCGGACGTTTATCTGAGCGTATACTACTATACGCTCAGGTAAACGTCCGATGCAAAACCCTTCAAATCGCTAAAATTCGCCGTTTTCAGCACAAAAATGACACCACACAACATTTCAGGTAAAAATACGTTAAGTTTGATCTTGTATGTAAATATTCATCGCAGTATATTACGAGAAGTGAACCTTTTCGATATTCCCATACATTTCCTCTAAATTTAAAAATACGAACAACGGTCACACAGTTTGTGTGGGCCACCTGTGAAGAAACCCGGGATCGAAAAATATATTTGGTTCGCCGAAAAGACCGATGAAATATTGTTTATTTCGAAGATACAATTTTTTTGGAAGCGAAATTTATCGCAGGCAAAGAAACTTGCTCCGATTCTGTCTTCGCGGCGCACTTGTTGTCGCTGGAATGTTGCTCACGACACGACAAAGCAAAGGATTTTAAATTTTGAGTCCGGACGTGATTCTTTATTGAAAGCGGTATCACGGCGGCCGTTGAAAATTTGAGCGCTTTCAAAACGTAGATTTCGAACACTAAATAAAGCGAAATTTCGACATAAATTCAATAAAGGGACACTATTAAACTCAGCTCTGGCGTCACTTCTTTTGTCCTTTGGGGTTTTCTGGCCGTTTCCGGTTTCTTGTCGTCCCTGTTTTCCCTTCATAAGGGGCTGACCGACATGCCGAAACCCTTGAACTCGTCTCATAGTTAAGCATTTTTGTTGCATCTTTGACAAAGTAAATGCTGAAAAAGTTTCGCTTGAAAATCACCCACTCTTAAATTTTTTTTAAATGATTTTCAGGGGGATATAACAAGCGCTTTATAATCAGAAACGACGGTACGGGCATTCTAAAAAGATATAAAAAATGGACATAATTAATTCAATTAACATTTATTAGCCAATCGCGGACCAGCTTGCAAACGGTGCACATTGACTATGTACTCGTCTTTTGACACAATGGACACGCTACTTTAATAATTTGCGTGCGATCTCGCACGCTAAGTGTACTGTGTCTTCTTGTTTTACGCGGTTAAACGCGCTTCTTTGTTAAACTGCTCACACTATCCGAATACTCCCTATCATCAAACCGTGTGAAATAACGTGCATGCAGATTCCCAAGACAATTATTCTCCAATATGCCTAATACAACGACGCCCAAGTATACGCTCCCACAGCGTCTTCTTTATTGTAAACGCCATGTCTTCAGTTGCCAAACGGTGGATAAATCAGCTACGATCATTTGCGTAAGTGGCGCCAAAACGTCCTCAAAGTGGGCGGGTAAACTTTGAAGTTTGATTGTCAAAACTTTGAATTTTGATTGGCCAGTAGAACATATTTTTGTCACGCGTGTGGACAGGTAGTTGCAAGCGACGGTAAATTCACAGCAAAACATCAAAGTGTTTTTCTTGCTGACGTGACATTCGGTCTTGTAACCGCGCGAAAAAGAAAGCCTCGCTTTGGTTTCAACATGACGTCGTACGCGCATGTTTTGTGACCTCATACGCGCCCCCGAGCTAGTCCTACGCGACGGCGGAGCTACAGTAGTCCGGTCCTGCGCGACGGCGTCGGACGGAGGGCGGGCACACGCGCGCCCGCGAAACATTCCGCTAGCCATGAACATGAAAAATGACGGGCACAGGTTCTGGTTCTATGAGTATGGGGCTGCGCAGCCAGGCCTTCGGCCTGGCAAGAGCTCCGCTAAAAACTAGCTTAAAGCAATAATTGCGAAATTAAACTTACGAAATGGTGGCTACTGGGCAGCCTGATTTGTCGACATTTTCCGTCGTGGGGAAAACAAAGTTATTAATTATGACCGATTCTGCCCTGGAAGCAATATTGTCTGAAGCTTGGATATGTCAAGATAACAAAAGAGTGCCCTCGCATGTTGTGAAACCGTTTAGAACAAAACAATTTATTGACACTTCTCAAATACCACAGCAGTTACATTGTCAGTTAAGTAATTAGAAATTAGAAATTAGAAATAGCAAATCTCTGTTTTTTTGTCATGTTTCTTCGATGTGGATTTCTTTTGAATTAGAATGTCCATGTGCTATTTTGTACCCACCCCCCCCCCCCCCCCTCCCCCACCTTCTCCCTTCTTATCGCATCTTTAAAACAATTAAATTCTTTATTAATTGAATTTTTGTTATTTTTTTATATTTTTGTTATTTATTTTGTTACTCTCGACCCTCGACATGGAACCCTCGACCCTCGACAAAAAGATAGACTCGAAGTCCACAGACCCTATTTATTTTTTCTATCGCCCTAGGGGCTCGTTCTCGCGCTACGCGCTCGCACTTGTTCGATTCGCTCACGCTCTGCTAAAAATAAATGGGTCTGCAGACAGACTAAGTGAAAAGTTCAAAGTAGACGTCACGCCCCAGTCTTCCCCTCCGAGGTTAAAATTAGGGGAAGGAGGTGATTTGAGACAAATCAACGATTAAAAACAGTGCAGAGCTTTTCAAGTCCTTTGCTCTTTAGCCAGTTGGTTTATACAAAAACATCTCCTCTGGGTTGCATTCCACCATGATTTTAATTGCGAAAACCATGCAACACAAAACGTGAAATTGAGAAAGATGTTCAAATTCTGCTTACCCCTCTCCTTAGGTGTCAAATTCCTTACCCTCTACCAAGCGGAGGTTAATGTCAAATTTCTGCCTACCCGGGCATAGAAATTGATTCAGCTATGCCTGGAAACCCCAGACCGGGGGGGGGGGGGGGGGAGGGGTGATGGTGGGAGATGTTGAAAGTTCAATTTTATCAGTACAAAACAGGGTGTTATCAGGTCTCAGAATGAATGAGGTCATTATCCTTTCACTCCCAGAATCAATTATGGAGGCATGTAGTGTAGTTCTAACTTTTGAGTCTGCTGACGAATTCCTATGGTGTGACCATTCAAATGAAACCTCTTCAGCAGTACTTTTGCATGGTACCATTTGTTCTAACTTTTGAGTCTGTGGATGAAATCCTATGGTGTGACCATTCAAATAAAACCTCTTCGGCAGTACTTTTGCATGGTACCATTTGTTTTTCAAGGGTTTATATATAAGGGTTAATATATGCATTTTATTGTTATTAAATAAAACTACAGTACCATACCACATCTAACCTCCACTAATAGACATTATTATGAAAAGTACAAAAAACTGAATGAATGTACTTGGACAAAAAAATCCAATTTTTGTTCAATCAAAGTGATAAAATACATGTATGTGCAGCTGTGTTTCAAAGCACATGTGACACATTTTTAACACTTAGAAGTAGCATTGTCCAAGCTATTCTTGGTTTTCACTGTCACGCCATCAAATTTTAAAATCGAAACGAATTAGTGAAAGAAGCCAATAATTGCGTCGACGAAGGAGACGCTTCCTAATCTTGTCGGCTAGGCGGAACGAATCGAGAAAAGTGTCGGTACCAAATCTGCGCCATCTTGAAACGTCACAATAGTATCCAGCATTCCCAGCGCGTGGCAATCAGGCATCATCCTGGGGAGCTGGGGTTCCGAAATACAGTGTATCTATTTGTCTTGATTTGGTTTCGGATATTTACCCGATTTTGAAATCGTACGGCTCAATATTTCAATGCCTACTAAAAGTACGCAGTGGAAAAATTGGACGAAGGTTCTTCTCCGGACCAAGTAAGTTGCTAGGTCTGGAATGTTCTATCTTGATTTTGCTGTGGTTCTCTGCCTGATTTGGGAAGCTTTCACCTAAATACCGACGTCGTTCTTCGCGATGTTCTACGGTACGGTGCAATTTGTGCATGTCTTGTAGCAATAAACTCACTGACCGGCCGCGCCAGGCGAACGCAGATTAACTTTACAGTGCTCGATCTGATGCTCGAAATTGCGCCTGTATCGGGCGCATTTGCGACTCAAGATTTCGCAGTTTTGTGACTAAAATTTGTTTAGCTAATAAAGGAATTATATTCAACAGTCTTGTGTCTTACTTGCAACTGGTAGTTGTAATTTTATTCGAAACACGTTGAATGTTGCGTGACTTAATCGTCGATTTCATGCTCCATTAACGCGGTGTCCAAGAGGTATTTTTGAGGCTTTCTCAGAAATTTCTCATTTCCGGTTCCGGTATTAGTACATGTGCTTCAGAATCGGAGAAATAACCGAAATCGGAAATCAAGACAAAATATTTATATGCCGGAAAAATCTGAGACCTTTCGGAGTACACAGCACGGCAGGATTTTGCCCGATCCCACGGCGATAGCGTAAATTTGTTTGATGTCGGCCCGACGTTTTTCCCAGCGTGACATATCTCGCGACATAGCCCTTTAAACAGTGGCTGAATTAATTCATGAAACTGAGGTACTAGTTCAAGACGAGGTGCCACGGGATAAGGAGACGCACTATAATCTATGATTACTGCTAGTTTGTAGTGTTATAAAAGAGTAACAAATAAACAACTTCGCTAAGTTTCAGATCTGTGCAGTATCCCATTGTTGAATTACTCGCCGAAGCATTCGACTCAAATTTACAGAGCTTTGTATGGAAACGCCATCTTGGTGACCCTCCGACGGACACCAAGATATAAATTTTTAAAATCGAAACGATTTAGTGAAAGAAGGCAATAATTTGTAATATTATAAAAGAGTGACAAATAAACAACTTTGGTAAGTCTAAGATCTGTGCAGTATCCCGTTGTTGAATTATTCGCCAAAGCATCCAACTCAAATTTACAGAGCTTTGTATGGGAATGCCATCTTGGTGTCCTTCGGAGGGACACCAAGATGGCCGCCGGAAATTAATAAAAACATCTGGACTTCACCTTCGCTCTGAAAGCAAGTACTTTTCTCTTGTGAACTTCATCATCACATCATCATCATCATCATCATCATCATCATCATCATCATCATCATCATCTTTATTTAAAAAAACACGGTAAATACATCAGGCGTTAACAATTTCATATAAACTACAACTTAACAAAAAAAACTGTGTATGTAAATTAATCTTCTATAATTTAAAAATATAACTAACTATTAAAGAAAAGTAAACTAAAATAAAGCCTGTTTTACATGAATGCCGTGTCGGAATTAATTAAGAATCGTCTGAAATTAGTCAGAGATGTTGCCTGCCTAGCAGCTGAGGGTAGACTGTTCCAGAGGACTGCACCACTATAGGCAAAGCTATTTTTGTAATAATTAGTACGTGGCAGTGGTATTACAAGCTTATTATCAGAATCCCGCAAATTGTAAGAAGTAATCACATCACTCCGCTGAGTAAATTTAGAGGACAAATAATTCGGTGCGAGATCGTTTAAGGACTTATAGACCATCTCCGCCTTTAGTTTTTGACGTCGAGTTTCTAAATTGTCCCAACCTAATTCTTTAAGTAGTTGGTTGGCGTCAGTATCATAACTAGAATGAGTAAGGACGCGGACAGCACGATTTTGAAGTCTCTGTAATTTGTCAGATAATGTTTTGGCACAGTTACCCCAAACAACACTACAATAGTCGAAGTGCGATTGAACTAACCCATAATAGATATTATGCAGAGTTGCAGGAGGAACACAGTGACTTATTCGTTTAATAGATCCAATACCAGAAGAGATTTTTTTAGATATAGCGTTGATATGATTACTCCATGTTAGATTTTCATCAATTAACACACCGAGAGACTTGGTAAAATCAACTCTGTTTAATTGTGTACCATTAATTTCAAAATCTGGGAGAACGGATAGACTATTCAATTTTTGTCTTCATCCGATTATCATAAATTCAGTTTTTGTCATATTGAGAGTCAATTTGTTGGCAATAAGCCAATTGTTTATATTTAACAAGTCCTGATTCAAAGAAGCCTCAAGAGAGCAGATATCATTGTCAGCATATGTTAGGTGAGTATCATCAGCATACATTCTTGGTTGCGAATTTGATAAACAATTAGGTAAGTCATTAATGTATAAGAGAAACAGCAAAGGTCCTAGTATTGTTCCCTGGGGAATCCCACAAGTTAAAGTACAGCTTTTAGAAAGGACACCATTGACAGCACATTTTTGGGTACGATTTTCTAAATAAGAAGAAAGCAATTCGTAGGCAATTCCTTTAACACCATATAAATATAGTTTGGATAATAGAATAGAATGATTGACTGTGTCAAATGCCTTTTTTAGATCTAAAAAGACAACAGCGTTAACATAGCCACGATCTATGTTAAAGGCCCAATTATCAGTGGCTTCGAGCAAAGCGGTTACAGTTGAGTGAAAGGATCGAAAACCAGACTGATATTTTGACAAAATATTATTTTCGGATAAATAGGAAGAAAGCTGATTATAAACTATTCTCTCGAAAACTTTTGCTATTGCTGAGATCACAGAAATTGGGCGATAATTGTTCATATCACTTCTATCGCCCTGCTTAAATATAGGCGTAACTTTGGCCAATTTCCAGTCATCAGGGAATGTGCCAGTAGTTAAACAGCAATTAAAAATAATTGAGATATATGGCGAAATAAGGTCAGCGCATTCACGAATAAGCCGACTTGATAACTTATCGAGACCAGCCCCTTTAGACTTATTTAGTTTATTCAGTAGCTTTAAAACCTGTCCATTATCAGTAGGGCGGAACTCGAATCTATTGTTAATGCCTTTGACATATTCCCGATGACAGTGATCATTGTTATTAGATAATGGGATGTCATTCGCAAGTTTAGGTCCTATTGATGAGAAATGATCATTGAAAGCGTTCGACAAGTCGGATGGTTCAGATATAGAAGTACCATTTAGATTTATTTCTCTTATCGATAAATTAACGGCCTTACGAGTTGTAAGATCGTGGATGACTTGCCACGTTTTACGCGGGTCACCATTAGTTTCGGCGAACTTATTATTGCAAAATAATTCTTTAGCAGCTTTTATTTCAGTATTAACTTTGTTACGCATTCTTTTGAAATTGGCCCAATCGTGCGGATCATTCGATTTGATTGCTTTGATCTTTAATGTGTCACGATTATGCATGCGTTCTTTCAAACCAGCAGTAATCCACGGAGAATTTTTAGATCTAACTAATTCATTCGCATAAACTGCCCTCCTAATACTTTAACTGCCCAAAGTGCTAAAAATCATGAGGAGAGGCCTTTCTTACATAGGAAAAAGCTTTGTCACGGACGCCACGTTGGTGTCACATACATGAAAAGTCAGAAATTCAAAATGCTGTATTTTAAAACGATAGACGCTATCGGGTTGGAGACTTGTGAAAAGATTTATTTTTAAGTCATCTTCAACCTGGTGGACATATAAATTCAGAAGGCATTACGATTAATATTTTATGATGTCCGACTTTGATGACGTCACGTGAAAACCAAGAATATTAGTACAGGTGTATATACATGTAAAAAATGACTTTGTCTGAATGGTCTTTTTGCAGCTGCAATATATAAACATGTATGTCAAGAAAGACCTACACCTTGAGTGATGTCTAGTCCCGGGGTGGGGGGGGGGGGGCTCCCAAATAAAAATGACGGGGATTCTCGTAGGAAATTTTCGAAAAGCACCCTAAAAGGTACCAGAATGTTGTATGATGGGCGTGGCTCAAATGAATTTTTACCCCTAAGATGTACCAGTTCCAAAACAACACGTCATATTCTGTCATATTTTTTCGGCTTAATACCCTAAAAGGTACCGTGATAATTCTAACGGTGATCATTTTGAATTTTAGCACCCTAAGTGGTACCAATGTACCAATTTTGACCCCTAAAAGGAAGGATGAGCACCCCCGTCATTTCTGTAAGGGAGTTCCCTCCCCCCCCCCCCCCCCCCCCCCCCGGCATTAAGTACTCGCATCCCTTTATAAAGGAGATCTGGAAAGAAAGTTACCACTATTTATTGTAGTGTTGAGTGGTCCTCTGCATTTAAACGTTTGATATTTTGACTTTTCTATGTTGCTGACAGTTTTACTTTTCCAATCCAACCAACTTCATGCTCAGATCCCACAGCTTCTTTGCTGCATCATCATCCTGGGCACCCTTCGACGGCTCCACAATGGCACAATCTCTCAGATATTTTCCACTCACACCTTCCATCTCTTCTGAGACTGCACAGTGAATGGAGGTCTGTGCCCCCTGCATAGGGGTCTTGAAAATATACCACCCAGCTAAGGCGATGACTGCCCTTGCCCAAACAGTGTGTCTGCCCAACTCTGTACTGACTGCTCCAGGGTGCACAGCATTGACAGTCACGTGGGTACCCTCCAGACGTCTGCTGAGCTCGCGAGTGAAGAGCACGTTTGCAAGCTTGCTGTTAAAATAGGCCATCATGCTACTGTAGTTTTCCCCAGTGTGAATCTCTTCAAAGTTTATCTTTCCCATCATGTGACCGTCCGAAGACACGTTTATGATGCAACTCGGCTGCGAGCGCTTCAGTCGGTCAAGGAGAAGTATCGTCAGGAGGAAATGACCAAGATGATTCACACCAAACTGCATTTCAAATCCATCTTGTGTCTTCTGGTATGGGCAGAACATGATTCCAGCGTTGTTAATCAGGATGTCTAGGCGAGGTTCGCTGTTCAGGATGCGGTCTGCAAAAGCGCGAACTGACTCCAAAGAAGCCAGATCTATCTCTTCAAGGAACACGTTCGAATTTCCACTGCGTTCTTGTATTTCTTTCAGCGCTTCTTTGCCCTTTTCAAGGTTTCTGCAGCCGATTATCACCCTCGCTCCTCGCACAGCTAAATCCACTGCAGTTTCTTTACCGATGCCAGTATTTCCACCGGTGATAATAACGGTTTTACCTTTCAGGCTTTTGTTGCTATGGCATTTGGGACCTTGAAAGTATCTTTTACCCGCATAAAGGACTGCGATTGCCGCAACACCGATTGCAACTGGAGCCGCCATCTTCTGGAGTCACGCGATGAAGCGCCAAAGTAAACATTCGTTCCCAGTGATTCTTCCTTAAACGCGGCATTCCCAGAGACCAACGCAAGCTGTGATAATGGCGGACGCATATGAAGGAGTTAGTCGTGGTTCTTTGAAGCTAAAAGGAGTCGCAGATGGAGGTGTAAAGAAGTAAGGCTCTGTTCTTGACAATAACAAATCAGCAAAGAAAACGTATCAGCGAAATATTGTGTTTATTTGCCCATTTTAGGTCTACATATATTCCGTGGCATGTTTCCTCCGCATTTGACAGAATTTATTCTTGGCTTTCACTTACGTCATATCAAAATTCAGAAACATTAAAAATAGATTTCGAATCCAAAATGTTTATGGAATTGTAAAGAGTTTAAAACTACACATCTTGTCCAAATTTTGAAGCGCAAAAGCATTTCGTTCAAGAGTTATAGGCGAACGAGTATTAGATATTTTTAGAAAGAAATGTATGGAGCGGCCATAGGGAACCCACGCGTTTATCAAGAATGATTATAGAATAAAGTTACAAATGGACTTACGTGATGTAGTGTTTCATTCCAAATGTGCCGTTACTTTTGTGCTGTTGAATAACCGGTGTTGAATAACTGAAATCAGTTTCTGCTGGGATTTTTAGCAGCTACAACGGTCCGATCAAATCCGTTGATACGATTTCGAAACGATCGTGTCTGTAATTTTTTGAATAGTCTCGCATTTCACCGTCTGTTATTAAATTTTAACTTGTCAGCCGTCATTCGGGATGGTTTCGTATTTCGGCGTCATGCGGCATACACGTAACCGTTTGTTATTAATTAAATTAAGAGTTTAAATTTTTAACGGTTAAGAGAGAGAGAGTGACAAGGGTCGAAACTCCAGAGCTTGTATCGACATATCAGTGACTGAACTTGAGAGGACCACGTCGCCCACGCAATGCGCGAGGTACTCAAAAGCTCCAGGGTTAGCACTCTTCCTAACAAGGCCATCACAAAGATGGCGGCCAAAAATTCAAAGTCTTAATTACACCAAAAATCACATCCAAAAATATTGTATTTGCTATAAGCTCAATTAACTCGGCTTATAAGCACTTATAATGCAAACAATAACTTTCAGCTGATTCAATTTTGTCTATTTTCGTGGCTTATATGTAATAGCGTGACGCATTGCGTGGCACATTTAAAACCTTTGTAAATCGGAAGCAAAACATCGTTAAAACCTGAAACTTTTTGTGAAAGATTATAACACTTGTATGCACGTACCATGTTAGAAACAGCTTTGTAAGACGTTTTCTTTAGATTTTTTAATTATGTCGTCATGCGAAAGCCAAGAATAAGCTTTATTACGCTTGCATACGGGATTTAGTTCTCCTTTACAGTGGCACTGTTGGTTGCTGTTATGTGTAAATAACTGAATAGTGCTTTTGTAAGAAACCATTCCTTCAACGAAAGTCTGTGAAAAAGTCTAAGCTTTGATCTGAACTGATAGGAAAAAGAAGAAAAACAAGGAGAAGAAAAAGCTTGAAGAAGCTGCAGAGAGCATGTCTAAGGCTAGCAGCAGTCAGGAAAAGCAGAAAACAGCTCCAGAGGATACAAGAACACCCGCTCAAATTGCTTATGATAAAACCCAAGAAAAACGAGTAAGTTTTTAACTTGTGAACGTCTAGCATTAAATGAGTCGTATTATTTGGGTAAAAATGTTACTTGAAGGCTTGATCGCTCCATCGATTTATTTATTTATTATTTATATATATATTATAATCCGCACAGCTTTTGGCATGAAAGCGGATATATTAAATACAATTTTAAATAAAATAAAATAAACTGACAGGTGTTGCGTGTCATTAATTAAACTACTTCACAAGTTCCATGGTGACCATCTCCTTGAACTTAGCAAGGGTGGGGGCCTCAAGTATATTGTTAGGGAGCAGGTTCCACTCCTTTAGTGATCTTGTTATAAATTTACGGGTGTTAGTAGAGCTATATAGGTTGATAAATCTCTTGGGATGTGAGGAGCGCGTAGAGCGTTGAGATGTTCTCAAGAGGTCATCTGGTAGATCAGTGTTCACGAGACCATTTACCATCTTATAAAACATGGTGAGTCTTGCAATTTAACATCTTGTTTCAAGGGAGGGCCATTTAAGATCTTTAAGTAGACCCATCACAGTCCCCGGTTCTCGGATATAGCAGTTTTTTACAAACCTAGCGGCTCTTCGCTGAACACCTTCCAGGTCCCTGATCTGTTTCTGAATGTGGGGGTCCCACACGCAGGAAGCATATTCGATGTGTGGTCGTACGAGGGTGGTGTAAGCTCTTTCTTTAACAAAGTCAGGGCAGCCTCCGAGATTTCGCCGTATAAACCCCAGTGATTTATTCGCTTTGCCAAGAATGTTGGTAACATGGCCATGCCAATCCAGATTAGAAGATAACTCCACACCCAGATAAGGGTGGCTTGGTACAGATTTTAACAAAGTCCCTCCTAGCATGTAATTATGGATGATGGAATTCTTTGATCTGTGAATTCTGATGATGTTACATTTGTCGGAATTGAAAGACATTTGCCATGATTGCTTGCTTGCTCGATCAGCTGTTAATGTTAAGCCCACGATATATGTTGTCGCGAACGTCTCTGTTTGGCACAAGAAGTCCACGACAGTTTTCAAGTACAGGGCTGTAGCAAGCCTTGAAAAACTGGGGTGGGGGGAGGGGTGGCACAAATGTTTCAGATCCAATGGACGGGCTTTTGCCTTCTGCATGTATCCCTCTAAAATTTTTGAAAATGAAACACCGGAAACTGCATTTTCCAGCATTTTGGGATTTTAAATTTCAAGTTTTTGGTAGATGAAAACTCTTTCTACACTGACACTTATTTATGCAAAACACAGCACATTTCCATGATCCAAAAGGCTAAGTGAAGTAATTCCACATGATCACACAAACATCAATATCTTTTTCCATAGATTTTTCTTATATGTATATTCTCAATAAAATTCTAATTAAAATATTTGATAGTTGCAAAAAAAAAATCATTGACTGTCTTGGTCAATGGAAGCACAACAGTTGAACAGAGTCAATTCATTAGTACTTTCTGCACTGTCTCAGCAAACCAATGAATATTAAAAAAAGTAAAACACTTCCGAATGTCAATTACGAAACAAAAAAACTGGGGGGGGGGGGACTCCCCTTGCTACGGCCCTAACATAAGAATGATTTAATCACAAAGTCCTTAGATCCTTAGTCACAATGTTCACTATCCTGAAATGCGTTCACTCTAGTCGTACCCATGGAGTAACGTAATCTTAACTTGCATATTCAAAAGCCTTATGGAATCTGACATACTTAATTTCCTACTCGTCAAACTAAATCACTTGATAAGATAACTGATTTCTGACAATGTAATGGTCGCCTGCTTTTCTCATGGCGACAGTGTTGTAGGGAGGGGAGGGGAGGGTGGGGAGTTGGACACTCCCCACCCTACAAGGGGTACAGGGTCAGTAGAGCAAAACGCCTAGGAGACACATTTTGTGTTCACAAGTTGGTCCATAGGATTATGATTATAAATTAACAGAAAACAGTTAAAAGCTGCAGAAATATGATTTTAAAAAACACCCTTTGCAAATAATGTAGATGATAGAAAGTAATCATTTTTGTGTGCAAGCCTGTTGGCAAAGTGCTGAATAGTGTAACTCAATCGCTGTTTAATCCAGAGTTACTAATTAAAAACTCTTTTAAGGTGGTAGGACCGACTTTAGGTCAATAATGAAACATGCCTTAAAAATTGATAATAGGAAAGGTACCTAAGACTGAACTCAAATGCAAAAAATGAAGACTTTTCTTGAAGTAGAACCTGAGAAAATGAAGGTTCAAGTTGGTAACTACCAGCACCAATTACGGCAATGAACTTTGACACAATACATGTAGTTTCTTGTATTGACAGAAACAATGTAATTTTTCACATCTGGACTTGTGATCTCACGTCAACAGTTTGAGTGAAAAATTATAGAAAATTGGAGTGAAATTATTTCACAGTTTGTTTTTGAAAGTGATTTGCGATTATTTTTCACATTCATGGCACTTGTTATGCCTTCTAAGGCCTCCAGAAAGCCTTCTGGAAACATTTTTGGATTATTCAGTCCTTATGAGTCGATGACAAACACAGCAGGGGCTAAGTGAATGATTATGCAAATTTTTGCATTGCTAAGCTTAGAGCATTGTTTACAATGCCATCTTCAATCAAGACAAAGGGCGAGAAATACCAAAGATTTTCAGCATCTTTTGAGCTTAGATTGGTCCTTTGTAGGCAGCAAAAAATCAGGGAGTTGTTTTTCTCATTGAGTATTCAAAATGGTGGCTGACAGGGAAGGCTGCACGGAGATGTTGACCATTAATTGCCGTAATTTAAGGGCCATGGCAGACTGAACTAAAAGATATTATTTTCAAGAATAAAGATGTAGAAATAGCATTGATATACAGATGAAATTTGCCCTGTTTTCTGTGCTGATATGAAAGAAATTTTTCACAGGAACCCAGAATATACATGTAGAACTCTTTATACTTGATTTTATAGCTGCTTGAAGTGAGGGAGCATGTTTAGTTCTTCAAAACCCCATATCTGGTGAAAAAAGCAACCAGTTCCTGCAGAAAAAATACTTTTTTGGAGGGGTTTAAGTTTTTGTATTGATGTCATCTGACATCAATGTTTTTTAAGTTCAACATCACTTCTATAAGCCTATGGCAATTGATACTGGGTAACTGTTAATAAATTTAAGTTATTTGGTTCCAAATTGAACTGGTTAAAGTCGCTCCCACTGTGTTAAGCCCCCCTCTCCCACTATGTTAAGCCCCCCACCCTCCCCCCCCCCCCCCCCCTTCCCAGTCCCCGCCCCCATCCCCGCCCATGTACATGTACCTAGGGTTGGTCCCGAGGATACCTGGTGTTTAATTTGTGAATAGCTGATGCATAACCCATTTTGGTTCTTTTTTTGTCAAAAATTGATTCGAGCCTTCAGTAAATTGTATGATTTGAAAGAAACCCTCTCTCTAATGCTCCATCCCCTTTTGATGCCTGAAATTTATTATAATTTATTAAATGTCAATTGTCATTTTCAACAGGCTGCAGAGAGGATTCTAAAAAAAGCAGAGCAAACTCACAAACAAAGAGTTGAGGTATGGAATAAAGGTGGTACCTTCAGTGAATTCACTCAAGTCTATCTATAATGCAACTCTCCATGCCAAATTTTATATGAGTGGGTCTATTAGGCAAATTCATTCATCTGGTGATGTCCCTAAAAGGAAATCTAATCTTTAAACACCAGTATGTGCAAATCCTCACAGCCGCGAGTTGGCAGGATTCGATGTTTGCATGGGTAGAAAAATGGGAAAATTTTAAACTTCCTACATTGATTTTTTGTTCATTTTTTCACAATCTGTCGAGAATTGGAAAAGAAAATTATCTATAAAGAAGGGGTCACTGACCATCCAAGTGAGTCAAATCTAAGAAAAGTTAATGCAATGGCTACCAGCCAGTTCTTCCCTTGCATACATACTCATGTATGTGCAGTAAGGATGCGCACAAACAATTAGTTAGAGTGAACCTCCTTAGTACATTGTACCCTCCTTTCAAAAGATCCTTTGATAAAAAAATCGCCATTTCCATGCTAATAAATCTCCATTTCCATGCTAATTGTGGTTATTTTTTGTAGAAATTCAATGATTATCTTGATGGGCTGACAGAACATTACGACATCCCCAAAGTCAGTTGGACAAAGTAACTGTGGTGTGTTTCTGAAGTCTGCACATGATGCACTGCATCTGTCATGTACACAGTCCTGAATTGTCTCTCATGCACATGATGCACTGCATCTGTCATGTACACAGTCCTGAATTGTCTCTCAGAGGACATCTTCAGCTTGCAGCAATGTTAGCTTGTGATATTTTTTCACCTACCAAGAAATGAATGCCTGTGATTTGAGCTGATGCAGACAGTTTTTCTCGGCAGTGAACAAGAGTTAAAAAATAAGACACTCTTTCAAGCGCAGAATTCTTTGTTACATGTAAGGCTACAGTAATTTAGAGGGCACAACTTTGTCGCATGCGATTTTTTGTAGCGCACGCTGCTTGCGTCAGGCGAAAATTGTATACAACTCACATCATACATAACATTGTATGTGGCTGCAATTAAGAACTACGGTAAACTTCATTGTTCTGCAGCATTGGCTCTTTCCCACATAGAATATCTTTGGTTTTAAGAATAGAGGAGGGGCTGACGGTTCATAATTATATTTCAGTATAAAAATAAAGTAAATCCATTTGCGTCAAATAAATTTTAGGAAATGTTCATGCTTAACCAATCAGAATAGCAGAAGACAATAGCTAATAATTTTGCTTCTTTGATGAAGTTCCCCAAATACAATATCTTTTAAAAATTGCATGTTGAGTGATTGGGTCTCAAATTACTTGAAACCTTAAAAACAATTGACAAAATGCACCTTGAACCTGAACTTTTTAGCGGTTTTTGAGTCTAGGCCAATGAGATCACCAGTTGTAACAATGAAAAAAGTTGACATTCTATCGTGCATTGCCGTTCAGCACTTTCCTTCTGATGCGGGTCATTTCTTAATTTGTGTTGCATGCAACAGTTGTCTAGTTGTAGGCTGATTCAGATGATGCAATTCGTGTTGTACGTATGGCATGAACAGGATACATGTGATAAATGTATGCAAAAGTTGTGCCATCTAAATCAGCCTTTACAAGAAGATAATTTTCTGGACAGTGGAATGAATCAAGGACTGAGTTCAATTTTAATTTTGTTACTATTCAAAGTAGTGAAGACTGTACATGCATATTTCTGATATTTTTAATGTTTTTTTTAATACTTTATTTCAGACAGTGCACATAAAAAATCTGTAAATTTACATCTGTATATTATTAAAAACCACTAATAACCACTCTTATATTTAACACCATTACTACAATACAGTGGAGGTGGGGCCAAGTTCCCCCCCACCCCCCTTAACTAACCTCCCCCACCCCTCCTTGCCCCACCCCCCTTCCCCCACCCCCCTTTAATGACAGGGTAACTGAAAGATTATGGCTCCAGTAAAGTAAGGATTCTTTTTCCATCGGAGACTCGAGACTTGACTCGATTAAATATTCTACGGAACTTATTTTCTATTCACAAAATAAATACCGAAGTACTGCCCTCGGGTCGTGCTCACAGCCTCTGCACATTTGGCGAAAAATCTTCCATTTAGAGCGTTTGATATTCACGAGTTGTCTCATAGGAGCCTTTGATTGTAAAGAAGGGTCGCTTTAATATGAGCCAGCGATGTGTAGAGCATTTCTTATTCACGGGTTCGCTCACAGGAGCCTTTGAATTTAACTTGCAATCCATTTCCATCCTGGCCATCTGCAGACAAAGGCACTTATTTACTCTTTCAGTGCACTTATGCAGTAATAATCAACGACATTGAACCACAACCTCCTCACTAAGGTCTTCTACACTTTCAAAATGGCGGGCGGGTGTAAAAACCCAAGGATGAGGCTGACAAAATACTCCTTGGGGTCGAGTTTTCGACTCCTTTTGTCCTTGAGCTGTGGTGTGTGTGTTCTCACGCACGCTCGTAACCTGTGATCGGGTCCAATATCATCCAAAATTACATAGTTTCCCAATATCATCCAATAGCACATGGCTTACCAATATCACGTGGTTTATCAAGTGGAACGAAAAACCTAATCTCAGGTTTAGCTCCCCGCCTTAGCCTTACGTGTTTAACGATTTCTCCGGTGTAGCCCTCCTGCGGACTAGAGAGAAATCCTAGGTATATAAAGGACAGAAAAAATTGTCATGTCAAAATATGTTTAGTCAATGAAGTCATCGTGTAGCTAAGATGGTCGCCCTGTGAAGGACGGTGACATTGGAGTGAGTAAACTTCGGTAAAATTATATAGAGCGGTTCATAGTGTTTAATTTTTAACCACAAATTTTATTTATTTTTTTATCTTTCTGAGAAACAGAAACTTGATGAAAACTCAATCCTTCAACTTGACCAAACCGCAATCAACACTTTTATCTTGTTTAGAGCGCTATTTAACTCTGACGCAGTTTACTCGTGTGCAAGAAGTGCCCTGGCTCGTAATTAGAGAAAAAATCGATCCAAAACTGTTATTTTCTCAATATCGAGCAGCAAAAAGTATTTTACATAGCTCAAGACCTTTCATTTGAATGTAACTCCGCTCTAGGGTTTCATACAACAGTTTCACCACCCTGGATCCAGAGGTCCGTTCTCTGAATATCATGAGTGAAATTAACCGCATAAACGGTTAGAAGAAGCTCGCGCATTATACATATTGCGCCTCGTTGTCGCGGCTTCGCCGCTCAAACTCGCCAGTTTTCACTAAAATAAAATCTCTGGCACCCGGGGTACAGTTTCACAGGAAAGTACTCATGATCAATAGCTTCGGCATTTGAATGCCGGTCACACATGTAGGATTTCATCGACAGACTCAAAAGTAGAACCACCTTGTACAGCATAATAAAGGCAGTTCGACAGGAAAGTACTGATAAATAGCTTTCATTTGTATGACGACACTTAACTATTTTATCCACAGACTCAAAATTATCTTTCGGAAACTGAACAAATCTGATAGTACTAAGTGTGTAAATGTACCAGTGTCTGGTACAGTAATCTCTGAAATTTATATCCTAAAAGCCATACGTCATGTGTGGCGGAGTTTTTGCGAAGCATTTCTACTTCCTTGTCATCCTAGTTTGAATCGCTGGAATCCAAACTAATTTAAATGCACGTTTATACTTCAATTTGAATCATTAACGTCGAGAAAAGTTAATTCTTCAATACAAAAACAAGCCGATATTCATCAAGATAGTCTATTCTATAGCTACATGTAGCAATGGAGGATGCAAATGGAGAAAAGAATTCTGCACTGTCATGCTTCGGAATTATTCACTATGATTAAAGACAACGTAACATATGTCACCGCGCGACTCAAAAATTCAAAGTAAATCGTGGAGCACTATGAATTTGCAGTGAAGCAAATCGTTTTTGTTGCCGCCTGCATGACAGGCGCTTTATGAGCTAAGCGGGGCGAGCGAAGCCTTTCGACTCGCGCGAAATGCTTTGCTCGCCCCTCTTCGCTCAAAAAGCGTTCGCTCGCCTCGCTTCGCTCATAAAGCGCCTGTCATGTAGGCTATTTCAACACAGTCAACAGACAATTGGTCAAAGCCAGAAAGACAAACTGTTTACTTAGATGAAAACGATCTGTTGATAAATAATGCATTGCTGGCCTCAGGATCGGTGAAAGAAAGCTCACTACTTTACTTTATGCTATTTTTAAGGCATTTGGCGGAATTTGAGCAACGCATATTGTCATTTGATCGTGATGTCCGACAAAAACCAAGAAATTAGTGTCTGTATTGGACGTATTGGCATCGATCTTGTGGAAGCGGCCCTTGCCCATAGACAATTCTTGCAGCTTATTGATGACTTCCCGTGCCTTTATGTTGGCCCACACGTTAAAAACGCAGTAAGGAGGTATGGCTGAAACTGATGTGTTTTACTACCTCAGTCATATTTTACTATCAATACTTCATCACAGTTGAATGTTCCAGCTTTCGAAATTGGGGCGGGGCATGGATACGGAGGACGGGTCTCGTTAATGGGAGATGGTAGCCTCCTCTGCAAGCAACTCCAAAGGAAAACCTTCTTTGTGCCGGGATATTTTTTGGGGGGAGGGAAGGTGGGGGGGGGGGGGGGGGGGGGTAGGACCTTCCCGATTATGTTAGCATGTTTTTGGCATTATTTGTTTAAGGTGGCCCGCGGCTATTTAATGGCGCGGAGGCTCCCTTTTATACATCGAATTTTCGGCATGAAAGCGTTAACCGATTTTTGTAAGTTTTGGTAGGGCGATAAAGGAATCTTCAAATTATACAAGATGTTAAATTTTAGTGTATATAAGATAAGCGATTAAAAGTTACAAGCGTTTTTTAGAAAACGCCGTTTTTGAAGAAAACGCGGATATTTTCATAAAACGACGACAGATTTTTTTCTAATTAAGCTCAATAAGTTCCAAGACTTCAAGCTTTTCTGTGAGCAATTTTCCATAAAATCGGCTGGACGGAAATTACTGCACAGTCGAATGCTGAATTTAAGCTTCCAAATGTTGTGCTTACGTATTTGCCTCATTTGCCTCAGCTGTTGCAAGAACGCTAAAATAAGGCTACAATCGCACCCTATCACTTGAAAGCTTGATACAACCGAAAACTTTGCTGAATAACCGGAAAAGATCGGAAGCTCCAAGCAAAAACTATAAGCAAAGAAAGAACAAGATGTTTATAGTGTAACAGAAGCTCATAACGTGATAAGCTTCTGTGTGTAATTAATGAATTTCAAGAAATTCAGTCTGTTCGACTCGTGAAAAAACTACCGATTTGTTTTCTGGTATTTTTTAAGTATGATAACATTCAGTATATGTACAAACGGCCTTTCCTAGGATCATGTGTATAGTCTCGACAAACCTCGGCGAATTCGGGTCGTCAAGATTGCTACTTCACTTCTTCCATTTTCTAAATGCTTTGAAAACCCCTCGTGTTTCGTAAATTATTCAAAGTTGCCGCATTCTGGGATTATTTGCCACATGGGAACCACCGATTACCGTTAATACAATGGGCCATTTGCACGATTGTAGTCAAAAATGACGCCAACGTGCAAATGGCCTATTGCCATGGCGGGGGGGGGGGGGGGGGGGGCTCAGGGGAGAGCGTAGGCCTCAGCAGCCTGGTCCGCCATTTTGAAAATGGAGAAGGCCCTCTGGACGAGATCGCTTCTTGTGTGCATTAAAACAGTACAAAGCATTGTTAACCCTATTCGACCTGGGGGGGGGGGGGGGGGGGGGGGTGCGGGGGGCACAAAGTGCCCTTACGTTTGAACATTCATAACTTCTTTAATATATACTTTAATATATATTCAAACGCCATCAAACTTTGTGACTTTCCCTGAAATTTATCGGTATATACTTCATGGTAGTTTTAATTTATGCACGTCAAAGAATCCGGCACTTACTTAGGGCTAAAAACTCATTTTAAAATGGTTAGCTTTTATTTACCGTTATTGATATCACTACCCATAACAGTAAATAAAAGCTAACCATTTTAAAATGAGTTTTTAGGATCCCTATATGATAGGATCCCTATATGGTGTGTTACAATGAAGTATATACCAATTTATCTGGCTACAATTTCATATGACAATTTTTTGATCACGTGACTTGATGCTTCCATGGCAACAAGATTTTGACAGCCATGTTTTTTTTTAATTTGCATATTTATACCTTTGAATGAAGAAAAACAATGTTTATTGGTATAACTTTTATATTTTTACGTCATTTAGCGTTTATTTATTGGTTTTGATTAATTTTGAGTCAATTTGGACGGTTTTTAAGAGGTCTTGAAAAATTTCAGAAATCCAAGATGGCGGATCCGAGATGGCGGCCGTCAACAACAACAACAACAACAACAACGATTTATTTACAAATAATAAAACAAATTATATTAGCAACCTGCCGTATAACTTATTACCTAATAACTACGTCATATGACGTCATCGTTCAATTCTGCGGACCGCAAAGGAGACAGTTTCGTAACCAGGCTCAGAAACTCAAAAAAAGCCCAGGCTGAATAGGGATAAAATCTTATTATTGCTACATGAAAGTAAAGGAACTATCTAACATGTTTTTGCTTATAATTTGGGGTCTAGATATGAGCTCTTCTGGCTTCCTCTAATTGCCAAGTTTTCACCTCTGACAACAGTCGCAGCGCCCCTTGACATTGCTTGGGTGTGGCATGTGCACATGCTGTCACCACTCAACTATGAAAATGACTGTAAAAGGATCGTCTCAACTATTGTGGACCATAGGATTCTTGTCGGAGAGAAGCGTGAGCAGGGTCTTCTAAAAGCGAAGCTTTTATGGAACCAGCTGTACGCCAAGGAGCCTTTTGAAGTTGACCTGACAGCTCCCGTTAGCAGCGAGCCACGTTTCAAATCAAGAATCCAGTATGATATCGTGGCTGCATGCAGTCGACAGAGGGTGTTTAATTATCAGGTATCCTTGCCTCATTATGGGGACGAGGGGTTCTTAAAAGAAGCACTTCAACGATACAAACAGCATCTCTACTTCAAGCAATAAAATCCAAATGCGTTCCTAGTACCGTGTTACGACTTTGACTTTATCTGGCATGCGCACCAGGTCCATCCACTGGCCTACAGGAATGACACGATGGAGCTCCTAGGAAAAGTCCTTAACCACGATGATTCTGTTAACGATCGGCGACCAGGCTCAAAACTTATAACTTCAGCTCAAACAACGACGAAGATATGGAAAAAATCTGGCTGCAATACATTTGAGGTGAATGGCGCCATGTTTCGAGGGGAACCACCGCTTGATATTGGTGGAGATCCTAACCTTACCGAGTATTCTTCAATGGCAGAACATGAATACACCGTGGATTTGATTAAGTTAGAGATTGAAGGCCTCCCATCGACAAAATTTTATACAGTCAGAATCGATGTTGTCAACGGTGAAAGAGTCATCGAGAAGCGAGTTAAAGGGCCTCGTGATATGATTATTAGTAAATCCAAAGCTTTATCGACCTTCGCGTTTCACACAAGGAAGAGTGATTGCCTTAAGGTAGGACTTAAGATAGTTCTGGTACAAGTTTAACACTTACTTACTACTCAGCCAATCGATAAGGCCATCACTTAGTTTTTCAGCAAGCCAGTCACGGCAGTCAGCCAACAAATCAGTATATAAAGGCTACGTAGGAGGGAACTGGTGGGGGGGGGGGGGGGGGGGGGGATTTCGAGGATGCACGCGGGAGGGGAACGCCCTCTCTTTCCTTTCCGCGTCCATCTGTCAGTTTGTCGGTCAGTTAGTCAGTCAGTCAGTCAACCAATCAGTCAATCAATCAATCAATCAGTTAATCAACCAACCAATCAATCTATCGATCAACTAATCAATCAACTGATCAATCAATCAATCAATCAATCAGTCAATCAATAAATCGATTAATCGATCAGTCAATCAACCAATTAATCAACCAGCTAATCAATAAGCTGATTATAATAGTATAATAATGGCGAATTTTGTTAATAAGTGTTCAGGAATTAGCGAATGCTTAGCCACCTAAAAATGTACAGAGAAACAGTAATCATAAACAGAATAGTTCTTGCACTGGCAAAATAAGGTGATAATTTTAGCATGCAGCTAGTGATGTACGTGTGACATAGTGTACAAAAGTAATTGGACTGCACGAAAAGTTGGCTTTGATCACCTTTGATTTCTAATTCCATCAAGCGGTTGACAAAGTTGTGCAACAGAGGCATCAAATCTAGCTAAATGTGATTGTCAGGTGTAGGCACAACTTGTTTATACAGGCGAGCCCATTAATAACTATACAGCAGCAACCCATATAAATGAATTTGCACGTTTTGTATTAAATTAGGTTCACATTCACAAGCAAGGGCCTTGCTTCTGCCTCACACCATCCTATGACGTAGTCAACAGATACCTTTTCTTGGACTATCCCGACAAAGTCTTTCTGGAGAGCGGCAAAGTGAGTGAACCAGTAATGCATGAACTGGTGATCGATGATGGTGTCATTGTCAGGCTCACCACTGTGGCTTATCGGCGACCATCACACAAAGGGTACTCCTTCACAGTGGAAGCACAGAGAATTGTAAGCTCCGTTAGTAACCCCACTGTGATTTTAAGCTCTCCGACGTTATTTCTCTCACCGGCTTCTTTAGCTCAATCATCGGGGGCACCTTGTGAAATGTCACTGCAACAGGTATTTGACTTCCGCCATCGCAAATCGTTTACCTGTCAAGTAATGCACTCTGCGGTATTGCAGTTATCATCTGTGGAGGTTTTCAACAACGCTGGGAATGTTGTAAGTACGGCACATCTCATCCGCGACGACATACTTCCGAACAGTGCGCAAGTCAACAACACAGACAAATGTTGCACCATAGATGGTGGAGTAGAGAGAGCTATCCTGATAAGAGGAAGCAAAGACTGGGGCATCTGTATTGGAAAATGGGAGGGGTATGTCAAAGCTGTGCCTGGTATAGAGGGCCAACCTGGGCATCTGTCCATTAAGTTTTTTTCACTTTGTGGAACGCAGGAATGGAAACAAGTACGTATTTATGATGATGGGGAGACATTTTTGTTAGCTCTTCAAGGCAAGATGTCGAAAATTGATGTGAACCTGAGAATGGGTGTTATTTCAATTCCACCAGAGGTAGATTGCGTGCCAGAGTCAATAGCGCTTGGATTTGCAATTGCTATGCTTCATCTACACTGTCGCCCTTGTCCATCTCTCGATCCTTGGAGGCCCTGGGACAAACCACGTAGAATACACACTGAAGACCTGATGCTTGTTGTGGCAGCCGGTTACTATTGCTCAACTGTACCGAACAACTCCTACTGCTGGAATAATGGAGGATATGCAGGATGTGGCGGCTGTGGTGGATGCTGGAGTGGCGGCGTTGGTAGCAGTTGCTTAGGATGCGGAAACTGTGGCGAGTGTGATGCTTGTGATTGTGATGGTGTGGGCGGCGTTGGTAGCGGTTGCTTAGGATGCGGTAACTGTGGCGAGTGTGATGCTTGTGATTGTGATAGTGGTGGTGTGGGCGGCATTGGTAGCGGTTGCTTAATTTGCGGGAACTGTGGCGAGTGCAGTGCTTGTGATGGTGGTAGTAAGCATGGTGAAAGTGGTGGAGGTGGTGGGTGTGGTGGGGGTGGTGGAGGTGGTGGGGGTGGTGGGTGTGATGGAGGTGGTGATGGTGGGGTTGATGGTGGTGGTGATGGTGGGGGTTGTGGAGCTTGCGGTGGATGCGGAGGATGCGGAGGGTGTGGTGGATAATGCTAACAATAGGACTAATAGGACAATCACATGACTTTTGGAGGGCATATATTTTATTTGTGGCCCGAGTAGCATCATTTGCGCCCGAGCGAGGGTGCAAATGATGCTACAAGGGACACAAATAAACTATATGCCCGACAAAAGTCATGTGATTATCATTATTATCAATACACAAGGCCAAATCGTACAAATAATGCTAATTAAATTGGTGACAATGATGACAGATGATGATTATGACTATGACCGCACAGATAATGATGCTGATGATTGCGACTGGCAATAATGGTGACGACAACCATGGCGATAACGATGACAATGATCATAAATTATGTATAATGATAACAATGATAATGATGATGCTGGTGATGATGATGATGATGACGATGAGGATGATGATGATGACTCAAAAGTTAATAATAAACAGTACCACAGGAAAGTACAGCTCAGTAGCTTTCATTTGAATGGTCACACTTTAGGATTTCATCAAAGACTCAAACGTTAGAACCACCTTGCATAGCATAATAAACAGCACCACAGTAAAGTACTGCTCAATAGCTTTCATTTGAATGGTCACACTTTAGGATTTCATCCACAGACTCATAAGTTAGAACCACCTTGTACAGCATAATAAACAGTACCACAGGAAAGTACTGCTCAGTAGCTTTCATTTGAATGGTCACACTTTAGGATTTCATTCACAGACTCAAAAGTTAGAACCACCTTGTACAGCATAATAAACAGTACCACAGGAAAGTACTGCTCAATAGCTTTCATTTGAATGGTCACACTTTAGGATTTCATTCACAGACTCAAAAGTTAGAACCACCTTGTACAGCATAATAAACAGCACCACAGTAAAGTACTGCTCAATAGCTTTCAATTGAATGGTCAAACTTTAGGATTTCATTCGCAGACTCAACAGTTAGAACGTCCTTGTACAGCATAATAAACAGCACCACAGGAAAGTACTGCTTAGTAGCTTTCATTTGAATGGTCACACTTTAGGATTTCATCCACAGACTCAAAAGTTAGAACCACCTTGTACAGCATAATAAACAGTACCACAGGAAAGTACTGCTCCGTAGCTTTCATTTGAATGGTCACACTTTAGGATTTCATCCACTAACTAACAAACAAAAATTTATTAGACATATGAACTTAATACAGTTGCCCTGCAAATTATTAAAAATGCTATTCAAGGCAGAGAAAAGTAATGTAATTGAAAATAAAAAAGGTAAGACAATATAACAATACAGAAGCTGATCTGTAGAGTTACAGGTTATTTTAAAGCTTTAGATAAAATCATGATATTGGTGGCAGACACTACCCTGGGTACCAGAGGTATTCTCGCGGCGAGCTTCGTGACTTGCCGGCCGAAGCCGATAAACGAGTGGCACCCAGGGTAGGCAGACACAGGAAATAAATGAAATATGCAAATTATAACAACTTCATTTGTTTAATATCACAAAGCATTTGTGGAACATCAATATAGTCATCTGTTTTCTGAAGAATCTCCAGAAGAATTTGTTTGATTTTCGATTTGAATTGAGATTTCCTCAACAATTTAAGACATTTAGGTAGTCCATGCCATATCATAGCACCAGTTCTCGCAAATGATTTTTTATTTTTTTTCCATTCGGGAGTACTCAACATAATAATTTTGGTTTGATGCAGACCTGGTTATGTACATCGGTCGTTAGTCTGAACATACTTCTCAGATTACTTGGAACAGTTTGGTGATAAACGTCATGCATCAACAGTGAAAGACGTTCAAAATTTAAAAGGGTTAATCATGGTTCGTACAATAACAGACAAATAAAATTCGAGGACTTTTCAAGGACTTTTCAAAGACAAAAAATAGTTTTCAAGGACTATGTTTTATTTACGAAATCAAAACTCTTTGTCCCCTGGTGAATGAAATTAAGGCAAAGATTACAATTTTGCTTCATGTACGCATTCACTCGCTGGTGGTCACATTTTTCGTAGCAAAATCATCTAATTTATCAGAAAAGTGATAGGGTGTACACAAAGTCCAAAATTTCAAGGACTTTTCAAGACCTAATAAAGAAATCAAGTACTTTTCAAGGACCTTCACCAAATTCAAGGACTTTCAAGACAACTGCTAAAATTCAAGACCTTTTCAAGATTGTATGAACCATGGTTAATGGTAGAGTCCTCGTTTGCTGGAAGAAGGGAATGTTAACCGTGTTTTATGCATCACAGTCTGAACCTGACAGGACAAGATTACTGAGTTTGTTTGTGGCCATTGGAATTGAGTTGATAATTTTAAAATAATTATAACAACTAAATGTGATATAACTTTAACTTTCTTATCAGGTTAATTACACACTTTGTGCTGACATGATGAATTACAGTGGAACCCCATTAATATGACGGTCCACCACTGGGTCAAAAAAGTAAGGGTGGCCAGATTAACAAGGTTTTTCAGATAAGAAAATGACTGAATAAGCACTTTTTATGCCCATGAAAAGTGGTCATGAAAATAATGTGGTCATATTAACTCGGTGGTCATAGTGTGGGGTTCCACTAAGACTTGCCTACAAGTTGAGCATAGGAGTGCGCACGATCAAACGAGTGCAAGCTCAAGCGAGCAAGAAAATGCATAGCGCGAGTGAGGGACAACTCCCAAACCACAACCGGAAAAAAGTGAACAACTTTGAGAAAGTCTAGGTTCCACTGTAAAACTATGTGCTAACAATACCTCTTTCCTTTGTTAAAATTAAGTTTCTAAAGGCCAAACTTTGCCTCTTGCTGTTTATCAGCTAATTCATCAAACAAATCACTTACAGACAACTCAATTCTTGCATCAGTTCCAAAACCTTGGAATCTGTCCAGAAATCCTTTGGGGGGCTCACAGCGCTCAAACTTAACATCTTTACCATATCTTTCATAACACAATGCTTTGATATCAGAACAAAACCCATCAGCCAATCCCATAGAGACAGCCTCCTGGCCGGTAAATATATCACCAGAGAAAACCGTCTTGTGATTAACATCAAGCTTTGGTCTTCTTTCCTTCACCAAATTGATGAAGTTGTTATGGACCTCATGCAGTTTTTTTATCGTAAAATCAATGTCTGCTTCCTTGAGAGGTTTGAAGGGGTCCATTCGGAACTTGTTCTCTCCAGCAGTGATAAGCCGCCAATCAAGACCTAAATGGTACAAAAAGTAACAATGAAAATACTGTACTGCGCAAGTACGGCACCTATTGTGGAGCCTTGACCACCACACTGCCTAATGGGATTGGAAATATTCCACTTCCCCCACCTTTCATTTTCCACCTCCCGTGGAGCTCCCTTCCCCCTTTCTGCAGGGTTTTTGCAGTCTGCTCCCTCCATGATTTATAAAAGGAAACTCAAAAAGACCATTGTAGCACGCTTTTGTGGGTGTGGGGCCAGCTAAAGGATTGCTGGTGTGAGACGCAAGAAAAGCCTCTGGCAACCACAATCTTTGACAATATTTCTGGGACATCCTCGGCTTATGTTTCCAAATCATCAAGAGAAATTCTTGGAAAATACCCCCTTCCCCCCATCACAAGGTTGATTTCGCCGGGTAGAAGTAGTTTCCTGCTAAAAAACATTGACATAGGGAGGAGGGGGGAATCATTTCTACTAATGTGGCAGCCAAAATGTTTTACAATACTTGAAGAAATATATCAAACAGGCCACTTTTATTGAAGTGTCCCAACAACTTCTGTTGATGATTGTAAGGTACCAACAGCAATGCACATGATTTGATTTGATCAGGGGCACCAGTGGTCAAATACAATTGGGAGAACTAGGGTGGGGTTTGGAGCATTGGCTTCTCACTCTCTCCCCACTCCCCACCCCCCCCCCCCCCCCCCATAACTTCCCCCCCCCCCCCCCCACCCTACCCTCTATCCAGGGTACCAACAGCAATGCACAGGGGTCGGAATCACGAAGCCCTCTTAAGTTAAGACATATCCTAAGTATTGTTTCTTAACAATAGCCTATTGTTGGAATGACAATAGATTATTGTTAAGAAACAATACTTAGGATATGTCTTAACTTAGGAGAGTTTCGTGAATCCGGCCCCTGAATTTGATTTGATCAGGTAAAACTACAGTGCAGGATGAAGCTACAGTGTAGGAGCATTATCTTTACTTCCGGGGGGAGTTCTTGTTGATAAACTTACCCAGTTTTTTAATCGCTTCCGCGAGGCCAAAATTTCCATACAGGACACCAATGGAGCCTACCAGAGAGTTTGGATCCACCAAGATTTCGTCTGCGGCCACTGCGAGCCAATAGCCTCCTGAGGCGGCGTAATCTTCAGCAAAGGAGATCACAGGGACATCACTCGCTTTGGATAAATTTCTTATCCTTTGATAAATCAGGTTAGACTGGACGACATTACCTCCCATGCTGTTAATCTCCAGGCAAACAGCCTTTGGTTTGACTTTCTTGGTGTCAAATGCCTTGTCGAGATGTTTTTCGATTTTCTGCAGGTTTAATACCTGACCTCTCGGTTGAGGTGCGATCCTGCCTTGCAATCGCACGATTCGAACAACATTTTTCGCACCCCACGGCAAATAGCTGCGAACTTTGTTCATTCTGCTGCTCGGTATCGTCAAGCGGAGTTATTCAGTTAAAGGAGAAATTGTTCAGCGACCATGCAAAAGCAAACAAGATGAAATGATCACAAAAATTGCACGATATTTTAACGCAGAGGAAGACTGGACACCAATTAATATTTTTGGCGTAAAATTCCGCTGACCAATATGAGTCAGCAAACAAAACATTGAAAGATTTGGCTTTGGATAATATGATTCACTCCAAAAAAGCTCTCCAATTTTGCGTTTATTTTGCACTTTCGTTTTTAATGGTTAAAAGAAGCTTAAAGATTATTTACCATTAGTTAATGGAGGATCAAGATAATAACCATTCAGCGGCAATCGATGACGAAATCGAAAGTGGAACTTCTACAGAGAAACATTCGAGAACACCTGATCACGATGCAAGCTCAGCAAGCATCAAACGTGAAGAAGATTCGTCGCAATTGTCGCGATCAGAATCGCGATTAGGTAACTCTTCTCAGGCCGTAGACGTAGTGGAAATCAGCAGCGATGATGAACTACAAATCATCGAAGCCAACAAAGAGCAAAGCGTCCAGAAATCTTTGGGAGGTGGAGATTGTTGTCAAACTCAAAACTTGTCGTCTGGACGAACGAGCCCTAAAGATGTCACGTGTTCCGTTTGCCTTAGTGAATTTGACAACAAAGCTTTCCTGGACAAATGTTTTCGTATCCTTTTACCGTCATAAGCAAGTAATTGTTTATAAATTTAAGCTTAGGTCTCGTTAAGGTCAATTTGATATTGGCGCTTTGCATGATGTAATTATACAGCTGTAATAGTATAAAAGTGACGTTTCTGGTATGATCCAAGTCTTCACTCAATTTGAGGAATGTAGCTGTGTTAGAAAGCGTGCAATGAATTTTTTGTTTTCCATACATTTGTCTGTAAATTTTCAGTCGGTTTTATTGACAAATGTATGGGAAACAAAAAATTAATTGCACTCTTTCTAAAACAGCTATGTTCCTCAGATTTGAAGAGTAAAGTCTTCTACCTAGTGTCCTAAGTTTTCAATTCACAATTGTTAAAAAAAATTAAATTTTGCCAACTGGATTCCCATACAAACACTGTATTTGACAGCAGGTTTGCTCTGATTACCCATGATTCCCATGAAGCACAAAGTCCTCCATTTGCAAGTGCTCCCATTCTTAAGATTTGGGGAAACTCCTGAAATTAATCAAAGGCTCCTGTGAGCCAACTTATGAATATGAAACGTTCAGACCCTACCTCTCCCAGACATTTTGCTCCACCAACCCCCCCCCCCCCACCCACTGTGTTCAACTCCCCACCCTCCCCTCCCTCCAATGCTGGTGCCATGGGTAAGGAAGGTGACCATTACATATTATGCGCTCAATGTTTACTGACCCTCCCCTCTCCTTGATGTTTTATTCTACTGACCCACTACCCCTTCAAATATTTGTGCCCAACTCCCCACCCTCCCCTCCCTCCAATGCCGGTGCCATGGGTAAGGCAGGTGACCATTACATATTATGCACTCAATGTTTACTGACCCTCCCCTCTCCTTGATGTTCTATTCTACCAACCCACCACCCCTTGTGTCCAACTCCCCATCCTCCCCTCCCTCCAATTGCCTTCCCCATGGGTAACAGCTGACTAGTACATATCATGGGCTCAATGTTAAGAGCCCATTGACTAATTGGAGTGAAACTTTGCATATTTCTCCCCCACTGGTATAACTGATGTTCCACATTTCTCATATTCGCGAATTAAAAACCAAAACTTTATAATATTATTGTTGAAGTATTGATGTTTTAAAGCCACTCTATTCATTGAGAGCTCCACTATTTATTAGGTTTGGCTATCTATATTTATGAGATACATGTGCTGTACCATTAGCATATATGCATTGAGCAGTATTCTTACCAGGCTGCGGTCTTGCGGGATTCCTGCCAAAAAAAATTGAAATGGTACAGCCAACTAAATGTGCCCTTGATGGCAAAAGTTCAGATCAGATGCTACGAGTAAAATGGACTTATAGGAGCAGTTTTTCGATTGACAATCAAATACTTCAGTTTTTACTCCTCGGAAATAAGTACAGTTAAATGAAAACAATGCATCAAAAGTAATATTTTAAAGCTTACAACCAGTTTAATCTCCGTTGGTTCCACATGTCAAAACTACATGTAGCTCCTTCAGTATGATTTCATCCGCCATCTTGGATTATATAACTGACCATGTGGATTGTGGGCTCATGCTATTCATTCCTCGTGGTTTTTGCTTCGTTTTCATTAACAACATGGCGGATCGCGATGAACTTTGACCCCCTTAAGTTCCTATAGGGCCCCTATTTATCAGGCAGGAGGACCCTGGAACCCCCCAAGGAAAATCCTGGTAAGAACACTGATTGAGAGGCTTTTTGGAAATCTTGTAACCATGAAAAATCTAACAGATATTAGTAATATAACAGATCCTGTTTATGACACATACAAATGTATTTTACCTTAATTACCATCTTAGATGCTTTTTGTTATTTCTGTATATTGCAATGGTCTGAGATAGTCAGAACATGCCCTCTATGCAAGTCAAGTTTCACATCTATCATCCACAGCGTCAAGTCTATGGACAACTATCAACAGGTAACAAAGACTTTGTTTTTTTAGTATTCAGTTAAACTGACTCTAGCAGACTCCTGTGGGGGATCAATGTTTGTACACTGTACCAGCTACAATGTACATACAAACACTACATTTTAAACCCTCATAATTATAAGCAGACGCCCCTTCTTCAGCTGTAAGCGGACACTTAGGGTACTTAGCACTTGTCAGAATTAGGCGAACAGACCAGCCAATTTGTAAATAGTATGCCAATATTTTTTCGAACTGGCAATCAAGACCATTCAATTCGTTCATCCGTACATGACATCCATAATTTTGATGGACTTATAGGAACAGGTTTTCCAAATAGGTGCATATATAATATGCAGACACCTGTGGGTGATCAATGTTTGTACCAGCAACAATGTACATACAAACACTACATTTTAAATCCTCATAATTATAAGCAGACGCCTCTCCTTCAGCTGTAAGCGGACACTTAGGGTACTTAGCACTTGTCAGAACTAGGCGAACAGACCAGCCAATTTGTAAATAGTATGCCAATATTTTTTCTAACTGGCAATCGAGAATATTCAATTTGTACATCCGTACATGACTTCCATCATTTCGATGGACTTATAGGAACAGGTAATAGGTGCATATATAATTCTGTTTACAAACTGATCGGTCTGGTAGGCCAGTTCTGACAAATGGTAGGCAACCCTGGTCATTGTCCCAGCCACACACAAACACAACATTTTTAGCCTTCTACATGTATAAGCAGACAACTCTCCTAAACAGACACTCAGTGACACTCGGTGACTTTTGCATGGTACCATTTGTTTTCCAATGTTTCACAAAGTTAAATTTGGGATTTTTCTGGAATTTTGATTTTTGGTACTCTTGGTTAAGTTAAAAGGCGAGGCTACCACAGTTGCACCAAGTAT
Source organism: Cladopsammia gracilis (assembly GCA_022457155.1). NCBI lineage: Eukaryota > Metazoa > Cnidaria > Anthozoa > Scleractinia > Dendrophylliidae > Cladopsammia > Cladopsammia gracilis. The sequence goes on along the minus strand of JAJGOT010000050.1, from coordinate 1,748,704 downwards.
CTTTATTTCTTTTTTTGTTGTGTCATTTTTGCAGCATTACCTGTCAAAGCCCAATGTCCATGCTCTAACAATCCAACATCAAGCTCACAGTGATGGAAGACGATTCCGATATCGAACAACGTTAACAGAGGGAAGTCAGCCACAACAACAGGGCCAGAGAAGACAGCGGGATGTGAATGATGCCTGGGGGCAACGGGCACAGCGTCGACAGGCTCACTTGTCATTGCAGAGGAATAGAGGGGTGATAGCTAGGGAAAGAAGAAGGTACTGTCACCCCCACCCCCCTCACCCTGTTTTTGTTGTTGTTGCAAACCTGTTATTTGAACTTCCTTAAGGCAGCAAAATACGAGATACAAAAACCCTCAACTTGTCGCGCAACATTGTTTCGTTGTAAGTTTTGGTCGATGTTTCCCGTTTTTCACCATGCGTGATCAACTTGTTGCGCAACAAAAACATTTGTTGCAGGTTGAAGAAATTTGTTGCGAAAAGTAGAGCGCCGGTCAACTTTGAGCAACAAATTTTGCCTTTGTTGCTCGTTTTTCATCAAGCTCTCAACTTGTCACGCAACAAATTTGCCAATGTTGCGCAACAAGTTGAGGGTTTTTGTATCTCATATTTCGCCGCCTTTAGAGCAAGTCATTCGTCAGTCCAGGGATAATACTAACCTGACAAGAAGTCAGTCTGATTGGAAGTCAGTCTCTGCATAGTTTAATTATCCTTACTGAAAAGTGCCTGGTGTTCATGCAGAGCCAAGTAAACGACTACGAGCAGTCCCTCTTTACCAGCTTAGTCCATCGAGCGAGAAACGAAAAAAAAACATTAGCGAACAGAAAATAACCGTCTCGCCCCAGTTTTTGCACGGCCATTATCCGCTCGCCAATGTTTTCTCGTTTCTCGCTTGATGGACTAAGCTGGGAAAAAGGGACTGCTTGTACACTGTAGTCTAAGCCAGCTATTGAAAGTTTTCCATGTTTCACAGAGAGAAAAGATTTTCTATCTGAATTTAATTGAAGCAGAACTACCCAGTCCATCTGTCAGGCCAGGTTAAGATTTCACCTGTAAAAAATGCCAAATTAACTTGACATTTGTCTGATGACAGGCTGTTATTTGCAGTGCTGTTAGAGTGCCAAGGTGTAAGTTTGATATATTTGTAAAAAGTTGCACTTGAAAATCATAAAACATAGTCAGCCACACTGGATGTATTGCTCAATTACTGACATTGCATTTAAATGACCACAATATAGAATTTTGTAACATGTACAGCATAACAAACAGCACCACAAGAAAGTACTGCTCAGTAGCTTTAAAACAAATGTTGAACAGTTTATCAAGCCATGTTGGATGTAGAAATAGGCCATTCATCAGGCTCTATTCCAACTTGTTGCACAACATCAGTCAATCATAAAATTTAAAATGTTGAATGTATTTTCTACTGATTCAACAAAATGTAGCATCAGTCAACGTTTGTTAAGCAAGAAATGTTGAGCGATGTTGAACCGTGTTTCTCAAACTCATTAATAATCATGACGAAAATACAAAGGAAATTAATGTTTAATGAGTGTTTGGAAATCAGTTGAAACACTCCTCATGTTTGCATCCTTAATTTCTCCTTCTAAAATCATTATTGTTTGAGAAGTTATATCAAACATTCGTCACAGTATTTCATCAGATTTCCAAACACATTGAAGTGGGTTAAATAAAAAACTCGGCTGTGCCTCGTTTTACACCCCACCTGGCGGTGTTTGGAAATCTGAAGAAACACTGTGTCTCATGTTTGCTATATTACATCATTATGCACCCACTCAAAACTGACGTGAAAAGCATCCACAAGGAAACAAACACGATGTAGATACAGTTTTGATTCGTTTGCTCAACAAATTGCTGATATAAGTTAATGTAATATAAACAGGACTATCTACAGCAACAACTTATGGGTGCAAGGAGTTACTCAGGCAGGACGTCCACGACAGAGAGAAATTTGTAAGTACATAATTATAGAGTGAAATCAGTTCTACCATATTACGCATTTTTTATTTTAGGACACCGTATAAATGGACACCATTCCGCCGAAAATAACGAAATTTTGCTCACTTAATTTTCATGTTATATTGCCAAATTCCAGCAAATATAGAATTAAATTGGATAAAAAGGTTCAGCTATTGTGCAAAACAGAAGCAGTAGTTTGGAGAAAAAGCACAGGGTTGCAAGGATAGCCTGGTGCAGGCATTTTTTTTTTTGGGGGGGGGGGGGGGGGGCGAGTGCTTAATTTAGTGTTTGGTCATCATTTGGTTTTGCAAAATGTCGGGGGCTGGGAGTGGAGTAAGAAGTGAGGAGTGAAAGGGGTTGGGAGGAGGCGCCCCTTCCCCGTCCACGGTTTAACTCAGCGCTCTTCCCCCCCCCCCCCCCCCAAATATGCCTGCTTTGTAGGTTTTTGCAAGGATGGAAGTGGATTACAGTTTACAATTTTGATTTTGTTGCAAGCGGTTATTATAAGAAATCAAAGTTTTCATTCTTGTGGAATTTTGACCTACATGTATTTACCCATCATTTTTGTCTGTTTTGTTAATATTAATTTAATTTCTTCGGTTTCATCACTTTTGGCGATTTTTTCTTCCTATTTCAAGATAATAAAGCAAGCTTGTAGCAAGCTCCTGGCCATAATCATGACAACACGATATTTCAGCCGGGACAGTGTCCTTTTAAGTTAATAACAAATAGGTGTTTATTTTGTTTATAGACAGAAAGTTCTGTAAAGGAGTATTAAAGTGTTTTGGGTTACCTGACTGCAAGTTGAATATTTCAGTAAATATTTGCATTATTTTAGTAACTTGAGTCTCTGATGGGAAAAGAGCCCATTAAAACTCTTTTTGCTGTAGCCATAATTTTTGTTAGACGTGACGCAAGTCAACACATGTGCGTGTAAGCTAGACTCCGTTTACTTGTGCTCCTCTCTCACTAGGTTTAATTAAACATTGTGTGAACACCTTTATTAACAGAACATGTTTTGACAAAACTTTTTCTCATTTCCCACAGCCCCAGAATTTTTTCGTGCCAACCCCGCCTGCACTCATCGTTTGATTCCGTGGCTCACCAGAGATCTCAGGGTACTGCTGAACGACGAAGAGAGTCATGTTAATTTTGTTCTTCAGATTATTTTGTCCCTCATCACCAAGTATGTAATAACTTTAAGCATTGTAAGTTACTAATCGACTTCTAAGAGTGGTCAAAGTCATAATTTAAAAATCTATATTTTCCTGAGAAAACTGACAGCACCATAAGAAAGTACCACTCAGTAGCTTTCATTTGAATGGTCACACTTTAGGATTTGATCCACAGACTCAAAAGTTAGAACCATCTTGTACAGCATAATAAACAGTACCACAGGAAAGTACCGCTCAATTGCTTTCATTTGAATGGTCACACTTCAGGATTTGATCCACAGACTCAAAAGTTAGAACCACCTTGTACAGCATAATAAACAGCATCACAGAAAAGTGCTGTCCAACAGCTTTCATTTGAATGGTCACACTTAAGGATTTCATCCACAGACTCACAAGTTACAACCATCTTGTTCAACATAAGTTTTGGTTTTACTTCTGATTGATTAAAAAAGTGGCGCGAACTTTTTAACCAATTACAAAGCGTAGGAATGTAAAACCAATCCAAACGTGAATAAACTTCGACGCTCGTTAAAAAGCCCGCCCTAATTGAATCCTTACCTTATTATTTTCAGGGTTGAGCTCTGTTCTGAAGAGTTTTGCAATCATTTGCGTTCCTTTTTGTTTGACAAAACAGAGCAGTTTGTTCACGAGTTTATTAGCTTCGCTCGCTCCCCATTTGATGTGAATGCATATGACGAGCGTGCGCAGTACAGCTGGCCTAATGAATCACGTGAACAAGTTAGAGACACACCCACTGTATTTCACAGTCACATGGCAGGTTTGGATTTATGATTTATTTGTTTTTTGTTTGTTTGTTTGTTTATTTGTTTATGTATATATGATAGTCAAAGATATTTAAAGCCATAACTCAGACAGGTTATTCGGTTATGCGGTGTAATTTGCTTGAAGCTTGCAAAATGGCGCATCCGGTATGAAAACGGAACCGGTCAAAGCGTTCACATTGCACAAGTACAATTTGAGACCGTTGGGGATCCAAAATAAACCTCGTCCTCGGGGTCTTCTCCGCTTTAAAAATGGCGAGGGTGACAAAATCCTCTAAGGATCGTAGAGTGATTTTGACGCGTAAAACCTAAGGAAATGTATTCGTTTCGTTTGAACAACGGATTCAGATTACTAGAATACAAACATGACTGCATATCGCTGGAATAAAACCGCCGAAAACGCCATTCCACGATTCTTGATTCTTGTCCAGGAGTTTCTTTGCTCGCCCCGCTATATATTTTAAAAGGGGGGCCCTGAGGACTAGGTTGGGACATTCTCTCAGTCTCGAGGGGAGGTAAAGTAATTGTAAAGAACCACAGGAGCAATTAATACCTGCATGATATATTGTTACCTGACGAATTTGTAGTGTTTTGAGAACTTTATTAACGTGTGAGAGGGAGCAAAGCCGAAGAAACCCTCTACTATAAATTGAGGGCGTCTTTTTGCGTTATTTTGTAGGTTTTCTATTAGTTCTCTCGTTCGTTCGTTCGTTCGTTCATTTGTTCATTGTTTTATTAATTTCGCTTCCATTTTATTTTTATTATTTTTTTTTCTATTAAGGCTGGCAAACTCCAGTTCCCGTACCAGGACCTTCTGGAGTGTCTCTTCTGGAGTTGTCTGAAACGGGCTGGGGCAGAGATTCTCCAGTGCCTCGGGGTGAAGTTACCAGCTGGTCTCCTAGCTCATCCCCAGACACAATAGGACTCAATGAGCCGAGAATTGAGAGGACTGTGACAATTTCGTCAAGTAGTTCCATCCAGACTGTATCAATCGAGCATTCGGGAAGCGAAGAAGTTAATTCGCCTTCGTATTTGAAAGATAAAGGAAAAGGACGTGAATCTGTTAGTGAAACAACGACTAAAAGAGAAACTCCCGTGGAATCGAGAAAAAAGCATAGCCAGCGACATCATCGGCATTCCCGCAAACATAAGCATAAGCACAAGCGCAAGCATAAGCGTAAAGATTGCTCGACACAAAGCAAAAATAGACATTCTAACAGCTCGGAAACAGACGTCAATATGCCAGGTACAAGCCGCCAAGTTTCTATTGATTCATCGATATCCGAAAATTCGATGGAGATTATAGTTGTAAGTGATAGCACTGCCTCGCCGGATTTACCCAGAGTTCATAGCAAGTCTAGAAGCATTGATCTCGTAAGTTGTCAAGGAAACAAGGGAATGTTATTGTCACGATCGCGTTCCCGATCAAGTTCTGTGGGTAAAGGGAAAAGGAGCTTGCAGCGTAAACATCGACATCGATCGCGATCAAGATCAGGGGACGAACGTAGACGGAGCATACGTGGTAAGAATCCATCGCGGTACTCCTCTGGACATAGAGAATCACGTGATTATTCGGATTTAAGAGAAGAAAGAAAGTTCAAAGTTCGCTATGTATCTAGCTCTAGGGATTCTGTATCACATCCACGGGAACAAACCACAGCAGGACCACAGTGGCGATCACATGCAAGGAATTCGGATTCACGTTACCAAGAAAGACATCACTCGAAAAAGGATCGACGTTTGAAGGATGACAGCCAGAATCCCTCAAATGCAGAATCTAGATTTTCGGTCTTGAATAAGGAAAAAGATAAACTAGAAAAGAGTAGATCGCGGTCTAATTCTCGATCGCACTCTCGATCTAAAGGGGAGACTCGCTCAAAGCATTTTGAAAGAAGGAAAAGTCACCGGAAGTCGCGTTCTCGGTCAACATCACCGTTGGTGACGCAGCACGAAGCCACTTCGTCGTCGTATTCACGTAACTTACGGTCACGCTGTCAGTCACGTTCTCGGTCACGCTCTCAGTCACACTCACGGTCACACTCTCAGTTACGCTCACGACCTCGGTCACGGTCACGCTCACGGTTACGCTCTCAGTCAAGTTCCTTGTCACGCAACAAGTCACCTCAGTTAACAGTTCATTCCGCATCAGAGTCAAACGAGTTAATTTCTCAAAGCAGTGAGGATGTCAAAAAGGAAATTGAGGATTTGGAGCTTCGTATTACTGCGGACAAGAAACGATTACTGCAGCTTCTTATCAAGCAAGAGAGGACTAAAGGAAATGGCGTCTCTGATATCAGCAAAGAGACCGAAAGTGCACTGCGTGAAGATGACGACCAGCTTTAATCTGAATGCCCGTATGTGGACTGTTGCATAGAGCGTTTTCCAGGGCCACCCTGATGAAATAAAGTTTTACTACTTTTTTTAATACCACTTTTTACTCACGTGACCAGCGGCCATATTGATTTACTGAAACAAAAGAAAATGTTTGCATAAAAATAGAGTTCAATTCCGGGGAGGATTGGTTTGGTACACCAACATGGCCGCCGTGACGTCATATGAGAACGCTCCATACAGCTGGTAGAGTCTACCTTCTATAGCTCAGAAGGCGGTCGGACACTTATTGAGAATTATATAACGTAATGAACACTTATAAAGTGTAAAAAAAGAAAATCTAAAATCCCCGCTCAGGATTGAACCTGTGACCTCAGCTAGGCTTAGACTTACATAGCTTACAGTACCACAGTGCCACCCAGCTTCTCGGGTTGTTTACGCCTAAATTTAACTATATAAACTGCTGACCCTAACCTCAACTGAAAACTAACCAGTTACTCAGTCATATAACTCTCAATAAGGTGTCCGACCTCCTTCTGAGCAATGGAATCTAGACTCTTCCCATACAGCTTAAGGCAACCTCATCCCCAGGGCCCTCTCCACTTTTATTAATTAATTTCACTTATATGGCGCGTTATACAAACGTTCTAAGGCGCCGCGTTTACAACCTTTTTTAAAATCAACTTAATTAAAAGATTTGTAATGTGTAAATGACGGGCCGGGCGTGGAAACCTCTGAACAAGGCTACTAAAATACGCCAAGAATGGGGGCAGTACGCAGCTCTTACAAGGTCTCCTCTGATATGCTGAGTAAACAATAGAACAAACAACACAACAATGGACCCTAGCCCTGTAAACAATAGAGCTGCATGATACTCAGGTCCAATGAAATTAGAGGTTGTTAAGAGCTGCGTGGTATCTGGGAAGAATCGTAGAGAATTTGAGTATTGAGTAGGTTTGTACGTATACAAATAATGTTGTCGTAATGTATTTGAAACAAAAATATATTATATTTGTAGTGTATTTGATACAATAAATATATAATTTTTTGGGGGGTGGGGGGGGGGGGATTTTTGTGGGGGAAGCTTCCACCCCTTAAAACAAGACCCCTTGACAGATCCCAGCACAGGGTATCCAGTGGTTGATCTTGGACAGGGTCCCCCCTCCACACACACACACAAACACACCCTTTCTTGCCAAAAAAGACATTTTTTTCAACCTCTTAAATTTCCACTCCCCCTCCCCTTTTCACTCACCCCCTCCCCTATTCATTCATCCCCCTCCCCTATTCATTCATCCCCCTCCCCTATTCACTATCGCCTCCCCTATTCACTTTCCACTCCCCTATTCACTCATCCCCCACCCCTATTGACTTTCCCCTCCCCTATTCATTCATCCCCCTCCCCTATTCACTTTCCCCTCCCCTATTCACTTCCCTCCCCTATTCACTCACTAGGTCATAAACGAGAAGGAATCAAAGACAATAACTGCATCATTCTTTATTTTCTAAAGAAACATTTTTCTAAAGAAAATTACAAAATGGCAACCTATGTCGTTTTGCGAGGCTGCCGAACAAAAGATCTTTTTACAATATATATTTTTGTCTGTCAAGTGATGATCGTCCAGGTTAATGTAGTTCTGAAAAGAACTGTCGTTGTTGACATTGACTGATGTTTCGATAACCTGAGCGGCAGTCGACTTCAGAGTCATGTGAATTGTGAATGGTCAGTTGATGGTATTAATATCTGGCTGTTGCTGCCATTGGTCAGTTAAACCATGATGTTCTTGGCTGTTGAGACTCAAGTCAGTAATTGGTGCGTTTCTATCCATGTATTGGTAGTGCGATGTTCGTCGGTCTGTTGTTAATCCAGATCATGGGTGGGTTCAGTCTGTTGTTTGCCTGTTCTGCTCGTGTCGTTGATAAGTCGTTTGTAAGCCGCGAGAAGCTGTTGGCATGGACTCAGTGGTTTTCGTTCTAATTTAATAAACCAACGTTCTAGAGTGAGTCAGTAGTAATCTGTACTGTAGATAACGCATTCAACAGAGTCCCAGTCAAATCCGTGATAAGTTTGAAAATAATCATCATTGCAAGACGCCAATAGTGCGAGAGTTTGTAAGTGGTGCACAGCGTCCGTTTCTATGAAGTCAGTCGTGCCTGGCAGTCGCAGCATTTGAATTTGCTTACTGCTTCTTGTCTGTCGCTAGATTCGTCTCTGTCCATACATCAGTAACTGTCGTAAAGTAGTGATCAGTTTGTGAGCGACACGAATTTTTGTTTTTTTTTTTTGGTTGTAGGATCCGTGCGATAGTTTCAGAAGTGCTCTTAATGTAGGGCGTTGTCGCTGTGGTAACAGATATTTGGTTAACGTTCGATGTGTTAAACCCGTCGTTCTTGTAAGTGCTGCGTTAAAATGAAGTCTGGGTTGTAGTTGTTCTTTCCGAAGACATTGTCAAGGTACCTGGTTCCGTCTGCTGAGCTGTCAGGTGAGTCGCAAACTAGTTGCGCTCGTCTCATCAAGTTCGTATAGCTACAGCTTTTTGAGATGTAGGGTTGTACGACGACTCGTGGTCTGTAAGCTGTTGTCGTTCCGGTTTACTAGAAAGCCTTGAAAGGAATTTTACCATTCTCTTCGTTCTACCGAGTAATCATGTACCGCTAAAATTTAAACTTCAACCCCCCCCCCCCCCCCCCCCCTCCCACCCCTCGCCCCCCAGGGGCAACCCTGTACACGGCGCAAAATGATCTCCAAAGAGAACTAAACACGACGCGAACTGATCCCCCAAGGATTTATCGGAGTGGAATGGAATGACGTATATCTGTCCCGAGGATGCCAAATTACTAAAATAAAGTAAATAAGTGTCAGTAAAGAAATGTTGACTCGAATTGTTTGAAGTGTTCAAGTCTTTATTAATTTTAAACAATTTATTAAATAATTATAACTCATGTTTTAACGAATTTTCAAGAAACTTTCATAGTTCTAATTAGAGGTGTATTAAAATCGTGGAAATGGCATAATATAACCGGTAGCAAGTAACGTATAAAAGTTATCGCTTGCTGTAGTAGGATTAACATACGTAGTATTCACATTACCATTTATTTCCGTCAATTCTAAAATCAATATTTGTGGATATAAAAATCAGATAATTTTGAACTGTAACAAGGACCGAATAAAACTCTCCGCCTCTTAAAGTATACACCATTTTATGGGAAGAAGTGGCATAAACAACAGTGAAATTAATTATAAACGAGAAATACAACAGCTAGGCGATTGAAAAACCTAAACCTGTTAACGTGTTGCAACGTTATAACCTGAACTATATCAAAAAAATTGGAAAGAACAAAACTGCATGTAATATAAATCTAGATGTTTGTTTGCATGTTGTATTAGGTAAATGCGCCAGTTGCACCGTATCACCGTTTCTCGCGTTTCTTCATCTAAAACGTCAGTTTCTGTTGAGATTCCGACTCAAAGCGTTAATTTAAAAATTTACTCGGTATCCTTTTGCATGCATGAATCTGGGGGCTTATCTTCATTTCTCGAAGTAACGCTTTTTAAAAGGCAGGAGAGAAAGAGAATTGAAAACCACGCGGCTCGCGACATTGTTGTCGCCGACTGATCTTCCGGTAAAAAATCAAACAAAACAGACGACTGGGAGGAGACTGGGACGAAACTGATAGTATTTTAGTACAACAGTTAATAACTTCTGTCTTGGAAAAACGGCCTCCACGTTATTACGGGAAAGTTGAAGTCCAGGCAACTGATACTAACTGAAAATAACTCGTTCAATCGATTAGCCATTTTTCGACCTGAAAATATATAAAACTCTTTCATTTTATTCCGGGACAGAAACGTCATCCCACCCCATTCCGATAATTCCTTGGGGATCATTTCGCGTCGTGTATGATGTTTAGTTCTATTTTGGGGATCTTTTGGCGTCGGGATCATTTCGCGTCGTGTTTAGTTCTGTTTGTTGATCATTTCGCGTTCGGGGATCATTTTGCGTCGTGTACAACCCCGGCATTTCGAGGTTAAAAGGTTCAAATCCCCCTCCCCCCAAAAATGTTGTTGAAATGTCCCATCAATGAGTTATACTAGGCGATCAAATGCCCCTTCCCCAGTAAAAAAAAAAAACAAGCAAAAAAAACAATAAGCTTCTTGATCCCTTCTACTGGCTGCCAATAGGGGAATCTTTGCTGACGTCATTGTTTACATTTTGCTTCATTAGCATACCAATCTGCATAGAGAAGGCATCATGCTTGATACGAATTGACTTCAAAAGTTGAAAGGGCTTGTTAAACTAAGAAATCTATGCAAATTTCAGCTTTTTTCATGCGATATTTAAGCAAATATCTGCTATCAAAAACTGTCAAACTGTTGGGTGGCAAAAGCGCAAATGAGCCATACATTACTTGTAAAATTTTGAGTTTTTAATACAGCATTGCATGAAGTGTATCTAGTATATCGGGATCAAATTTTCAGAGAAAGCTAATTGTGCTATGCCCTTTCAATATTCAGAGTTGATGTTTTTGTAGGTAGGTTAGAGAACGAGGCGCATATGCTAATGAGGCAAAAATGGTAAACAAAGATTCCCCTATATGGTTGTCACCCTGAAATATCTAATATGCAATACAACGCATGCTTTACATTTTTTCAGGGTAAAATTTCTCTGTTGTTACGGATCGCTCGGATGGAAATGGATTGCAGCTCAAAAAAATGGCCAATTTTTTGAAATTGCTTTATCTCATCTTTTGTTCTCTCAGTCTCTTCGTGAAATCACTTGATATTTTTTCTCTCGGTACTATAAGAACATTTTGTGTAAGAGTAAAGCCCCGTTACATTGCCCCTTTAAACGAAAGGATTGAAGTAAATCGCTGTAACTAAAAGAATTCTTGTCTTGAAAGAAGTATCCCGATTTCCTTGTGCGCTTTTAATGTTTATAATATCGAATTTCAGGTATGCCAGGAAGCGCTTCTGGCAGAAACAACTACATTAGGTTTTCATTTAGGTGTCGTAGAGCCAAAACCAAACCAATTACACTGGACAACCATAACAGACGCAGACAATCCAATGAACCAATCAGAACGCGGAGCAAATGCATGCAACCTGCGTCAAGCGCTGTACCAACCCACAGAGAATCCAATCTGATACTGAATAAAAGTTTTACCATTGCTTCCTTCGATGTTTGTGTTTTCGGGACCTTTTCGAGTCGCACGGCCATTTTGAATTGTTTAGACTCGGTCAACTATTGGGAGGTCTGGAACCGAGAAACTTTCAGGAATCGTTCGGAACTCTCGGTGCGAGACAGCCTCATTCCCCAGAGGTCGCGTTACCAAGTGGAACGCGGTTCCCGACTGCTCGTCCAGGGGAATACGGACTCTCGGAACGGGTTTTGGTGCGGGATCGGAAAATTCCGAATAATATCCGAACGACCTTTCCAACTCAAAAACTCGGTTCCGAACCTCGCAAAAGCAGACCACGGCTAAATTATTCAAAATGGCCGCCACTTTAAACACCTGCAAAGTTTTTACGAAGCAAAGGTTAATCTCAAGCTTTCTTCATGCTTTATTGATATGATATGTAAGGGTTTCATGTACATCCATAGCTAGGGATCCCTGTGCGTTGCTAGGGCTTGTTTCTCGATGTTTTGCATCAATTTCAGCAACGGAGCTGCACATAGCTATAATACCTATGCGACCCTTAGTTCCGGCCCGACATACCGACTGCCTAAGTACCTGACGATTTATATACGTCAATCCAGACATAAACTACAATATTCTTGGCTTGCAATTACGTCATATCATGTCGTTAAAATCCAGAAGAATCGATTACAAAATGTTTATGGGATCGTAGAGAGTTTAAAACTACAAATCTTGGTGAATTTTTGAAGCGCCAGAGCAATTTGCTCAACAGTTATAGGCGAATGAGTATTGGACATTTTTAGTAAAAATGTATGGTGTGCCCATCTTTGTGTACCACTTTGGTACACCACGTCACCAAAATGGCGGCCAAAAGCTTCACTTCAAAGTATAATTACGCAAAAAATTTCATCACAAAAGATTAGATTCACTATAAGTTACATTATATCGGCTTATAAGCTTTTAAAATGCAAAAATAACTTTTAACTGGTTAAACTTTGGTTATTTTCACGGCTTATTTGAAATAGTGTGACGAATTGCGTGACACATTTAAAACCTTCAGAAATCGGAAGCAAAACATCGTTAAAACTGGAACTGTTTTTTTAATTATAAAGAATTGTAACACTGGTATCAACATACCATGTTAGAAACAGCTTTTTTGGATGTAAAGTTTAGATTTTTAAATTTTTATGACGTCATTTGCAAGCCAAGAATACTGTCACCGTGTACCTTCAGGATTCATCATGCTCTAAAAGTGTTCTGATGCTGCAGTCAAAAACTCTACCGTTTAACTACCGAAAGCTGATGACGTCATGGACATACTCAACCTTTCTTTATATCGACCTATTTTGAGTACAACGGTAAACACTACAAAGAGTTGCACGAGTTGTCGTTAATGAAATTGTGAGGCCAAAACATCGAGGAACAAACCGTTGCGACATACAATCAAACACTGCCAATTTGGTTATGCTACGTAGATGATACCCGTTTATTGGAGTGATGCTCACTACCCAGATGGTAGAAATGTAGGTTGGGACCATGATTATTGAGTGTCTGCTTATGTGAGGTTAAAATGCATGTACTGTTTGTGTGTGGCTCGGGCCATGATTGAGTGTCTGCTTAGAATAAGTGTCTGCTTATGTGAGGTTAAAAATGTACTGTTTGTGTGTGGCTCGGACCATGATTATCGAATGTCTGCTAAGAAGAAGTGTCTGCTTATGTGAGGTTAAAAATATACTGTTTTTGTGTGGCTCGGACCATGATTGAGTGTCTTCTTAGAAGAAGTGTCTGCTTATGTGAGGTTAAAATGTACTGTTTGTGTGTGGCTCGGACCATGATTGAGTGTCTTCTTAGAAGAAGTGTCTGCTTATGTGAGGTTAAAATGTACTGTTTTTGTGTGGCTCGGACCATGATTGAGTGTCTTCTTAGAAGAAGTGTCTGCTTATGTGAGGTTGAAAATGTACTGTTTGTGTGTGGCTCGGACCATGATTGAGTGTCTGCTTAGAAGAAGTGTCTGCTTATGTGAGGTTAAAAATATACTGTTTTTGTGTGGCTCGGACCATGATTGAGTGTCTGCTTAGAAGAAGTGTCTGCTTATGTGAGGTTAAAAATATACTGTTTGTGTGTGGCTCGGACCATGATTGAGTGTCTGCTTAGAAGAAGTGTCTGCTTATGTGAGGTTAAAATGTACTGTTTGTGTGTGGCTCGGACCATGATTGAGTGTCTTCTTAGAAGAAGTGTCTGCTTATGTGAGGTTAAAATGTACTTTTTGTGTGTGGCTCGGACCATGATTGAGTGTCTTCTTAGAAGAAGTGTCTGCTTATGTGAGGTTGAAAATGTACTGTTTGTGTGTGGCTCGGACCATGATTGAGTGTCTGCTTAGAAGAAGTGTCTGCTTATGTGAGGTTAAAATGCACGTACTATTTGTGTGTGGCTCGGACCATGATTGAGTGTCTGCTTAGAAGAAGTGTCTGCTTATGTGAGGTTAAAATGCATGTACTGTTTGTGTGTGGCTCGGACCATGATTGAGTGTCTGCTTAGAAGAAGTGTCTGCTTATGTGAGGTTAAAATGCATGTACTGTTTGTGTGTGGCTCGGACCATGATTGAGTGTCTTCTTAGAAGAAGTGTCTGCTTATGTGAGGTTAAAAATGTACTGTTTGTGTGTGGCTCGGACCATGATTGAGTGTCTGCTTAGAAGAAGTGTCTGCTTATGTGAGGTTAAAAATGTACTGTTTGTGTGTGGCTTGGACCGTGATTGAGTATATGCTTAGAAGAAGTGTCTGCTTATGGAAGGTTTTAACCATCATGGTCCCAGTCACACAAACACTACATTTTTATAAGAGGTTAAAATACACATTAACACACAAATTACTGACATACAGTTTTGCTAGGGAGATCGAAGAGAACAGTAGAATTTCTTTACCAGACTGTCTAGTACACAAGCGTCGTACAACCTACATCTCATAAAGCTACAACTATACGAACTATTTGACAAGACGAACACAACTAGTTTGCAACTCACCTGACAGCTTAGCAGACGAAACTAGGTTACCTTGGCAACGTTTTCGGCAAGAACGACTGCAACCCAGACTTCATTGGACGCATCACCTGCAAGATCGACAAACCTAACACAAGAACGCTAACCAGACATCTGTTACCACAGCGACAACTTTTCCCTGCATTAAGGGCACTCCTGAGACCATTGCACGGATTCTACAACCTTACGATATATCCGCGTCGCTCACAAACCGATCACTGTTCACGACAGTTACCAACTGTCGTTAAGGACAGAGAGGAACCCGGTAGAGACAGATAAGTAGCAACGCTGTGACTGCCAGACCGACTGTATCGGCCAGGGTGGTGAGACTGGCAGAAATTTGAAAATACGACTGACTGAACGCACACAGACTACATTGCACATTGCCGAGCACCATTTACAAACTGATCACAGAGATTCACGAAGCCCTCCTAAGTTAAGACATATCCTAAGTATTGTTTCTTAACAATAGCCTATTGTTGGAATGACAATAGACTATTGTTAAGAAACAATACTTAGGATATGTCTTAACTTAGGAAGGTTTCGTGAACCCGACCCCAGACTACTATGGGGCCTCATCGGGAGGAAAACACGGGGACCGGGGTGCCGATGGAACCGGGGACCCGGCCCTTCCCCTTGATCCGCCGCCGCAAAAGACAAGGACATCCATAGAACAAAGGAACAACAGACTGAACCCACCAACAAATTGGAATAACAATTGAATTACAAAAATCACACTAACAATACACGGATAGGAACGCACCAATCACTGACTTGAGTCTAAACAGCTAAGAACACCATGGCTTAACTGACCGATGACAGCAACAACCAGACATTAATACCATCAGCTGACGGTTTGCAATCCACATGACTCTGAAGATTACTTCCGCTGAGATTGTCGAAACGCCAGTCACTGTCAACAACAACAGTGGTTTTCAGAGCTACACTAACCCAGACGATCACACTCGACATACTAACAAAAAATTATTTTGCAAAAACATGCGAAATCAATAACTATTTACAAAAAAAATGAACTGACAGGTCCTTTAAACTGGAGTCCCTGGAAGTTTCATCCAAGCTTCATTGTCAATTTTTACTCTTGTACTTGGACAAGCTTCATTGTCAATGTTTAATATTGTACTTGTACATTTACTGAAAGAAAATTAAAGATTTTTTAGTTATACTGAAATATTAATAATAATAATAATAATAATAATAATAAATTTATATAGCGCTTTTTATATTAGATATTCAAAAGCGCTTTACAATGTAAAACAAAAGTGCAGTTAACAGTATAATTAATAAAAATAAAATGAATAACAGTATAATTAATAAAAATAAAATGAATAATTAATGAGATAACAAAAAAGAAATAAAATAAATAAACGTCTGGGTATATAACTAACTGTCATATGCTTTTTTTTGTCATATTTTCAGTACAAGGAGAATTTTCCAATTATGAACAAAGCTTTAAGGGGAGAGGAGAGGAGAGGAAAACGTCATTTTGCATCCGGGACTATTAGTAGTCTGGCCCGATTGCCTGAGTTTGTAGTCCGTATATAGAATGTTGTTGGTGACCGATGTTTGAACCCAGCCTCGTTTTCGTGTGTCAACGCGCTTACTGAACAAAGAGAGCTCTCATAGAGGCTTGGGACCGAACGCGATAGCGCAAGGCTTCTCAACTAGCTCGATGGGTGACGTCACATATATGTTCAATATTTCGTCAGGCACGACCCAACTTCTTCTTTACGAACCTTATATTTTTCACTAGTTTATCCATACTTTTTCTATTGCAACTTAGTTTGGGCTTCGACTTATAGAACTAACCTTTCTCGTCTTGTAATTTTACAGAAACGAGTGGTGAGAACAATAGCTAAAACCCAATTCTATGCACATACTGATCCAATCTTTAAAAACCTTGGCATTTTAAAATTTCATGACATACACCTATTACAACTTGGCTTATTCATGTATTCCTATCAAAACCGTACTCTTCCTTTAAAATTTTATTGTGAATTTACCTTACAGAGACAAATTCATTCATATAATACGAGGAATTCCCACGCTTTTCGTCTACCTTTCTGTCGGACTAATATCAAACAATTTTCCGTTTTTTACCAAGGACCCAAATTTTACAACTCCTTATCTAATGAGATCGTGAACTCGTCCTCCCCTGCCTCCTTTAAAAAAGCAATTAAGACGTTTGTTTGTAATAAATATTAGTAATCTTATATAAATGTGTCAAAAAGTATCCGTCGTCATGTTCTTATTTTGTTAATGTCATCTTACAAAACTGAAGCTGAGGAGGCCTAATTAACATAAGCTTCATAGTTTCTTTTAGGCCTCCTCGCCATTGTTATCTCTATTCTTTTTATATTAATGTGTTATTGTAATATGGCCAATAAAATAAAATAAAATAAAAAAATAAAAATTCATAGAATAAAAATGACAACAAGGAAAACGTTACAATAGCCCAATTTCGATATATTGAAATTCAACTTGAAAGAAAAGACATCACTGCAAGGCTTAGGGGAAAGATATTAGGACTTTATAGCGAAGCACTTGCCAGGCCGAAGGCTGCGAAGGCTGAAGGCTGCGCAGCTCCATACTCATAGAACCTATGCCGTCATTTTTCATGGTCACGGCTGGCGGAATGTTTCGCGGGCGCGTGTGTGCCCGCCCGCCGTGTTGGAACAACATCCGGGATCTTGAAAGCAAGGCTTTCTTTTTCGCGCGGCCACACAGCCGTGAGCTCGGTAAACACTTTGGTTGTTTTGTTGTGTCTAGCGGAGAATTAGACTCGTTATTTTCCTGCATTTTTTCGCGGTGTGCTACTCAAGATAGGGATTCTAATTAAGGTATACTTTAGTGGGAAAAGACGAGCTTTCAGGGATTAAATCTTGCTTCGAGGAACTTCATGTATTACGTTTTTATCAATGCGGGAGATGTTTGTTTTCTACGGATTTCAGAACCAGAAGCGGAGATTTGAATTTCCAAGCAAGCGAGGGACTTGAAGGTTAAACAGATTACAGTTTTTGATGAGAATTTATGTTGATATCAATCTGTGAGTGACTTTTTATTAGTGTTATTGTTAGTTTTGGAGAATTGATTTTAAAACGTGCTTAAATTCAGTTGTATCGATCTCTTGAATTTCATCGAAGAAAGCTTGAACTCGATGAGCTATAATTAAATGGTACGCGTTTTGCTTTTAAACGTAAACTTATGTAGATTTGAATAAATTTTTTCGAAAAAAGATTGTGTTGTCCATTTTTATGTGTTTTTTTCATTCATTAGATAGATTGAAAAGCGATTTTATGTAAACAAAACAAGACTTTGGTATTCTAGAAAGAGAAAAGTTGTTTTTGTGAACTTTTGTACGGTCTATAAAAATGTACTGTGCAGATGGTCGCGTAATACTGTTTTTGAGAATTGCTTAAATTGAAAATAGTCCGTTCGTCAGTCTTAATTCTTGTGCTTCCAACCTTTCACCTTAGTTAAGTTTCACCTTAGTTAAGCTTGTTCAAAGTGCGACGCTGTTAGGCTTGGGCTATGTATATATATTATGGTTTATTCCCCTAAGCCTCGTCGTAGTGATATATTTTGTTTTAAGTTCAATTTTAACGTATGAAAATTGGGCTATTATGCGTTGCTAATGGCAACAACCTACCTCTGAGGCCTGGGGTTGTGGCGTTCAGCAATTACATCGAACACAGCCATATCCGGTCGTACCGCTCTTGTTAGTCGCTACAAAAACAAAAAGAAAGAGCACATATAACTTGCTTATCAAGTCAATTCTCATTAAACACTGCGGACTGTCGTGGGAAAAAAGGGCTGTGAAGGATATGGCTTTCTAATAGTTTATACTGGGATAGGATAGAGAGATCAGTGGGGTTTGGTCTAGAATAGGGCATCATTTAAGTGGTATGAAGATACAGTATCTGGAAAATGTGAGTCTGGGATAATTAAGGTAGGGATTTTTGAAGACTTGTCTGGAATACGGTTGCGAAATGCGGTTGAACATGGTCTGGTATAGGGAAAGGGTTTCAGAGTCCAGTGACACCCCCCACCCCTTCCCGGCCCGACAAAAATTATTTACAGAGTACCCCAGAGGGGGGGGGGGGGGGGGGGGGTAGGGGGGGAGACTTCTTAATACAGGTTTGATTGTACATCTTTATGACCGAAATCGGATTTGCGGCCTGGTAGTGATTGACAGCTTGCAGATGTAACTTGTGCTTACCTCACTGAGGGAACCATTTGGATGTAATACCTCCCATATAGCTCGAACGGGAATCGCCAAAAACGAGCACAGAGCCAACAGCCACGCCACGGCCTGGGCCCAGTCAGGGTAACTGTATCCATCATATTTCAGACTTTTCCATTGTGAAATGCTTCCCAGGAATATGAGCTGTGAGATGAAAGAGATGAAAAAATCAAAGGCTCCTGTGAGCCAACTCGTGAATATGATATAACCTTCGGACCGTTCCTTATCCTAGACGTTTTCCTCCCACACACTCCCCCTCCCCCCACCCCACCCCTGCGTCCAACTGCCCGCGCTCCCTTTCCTCCAACACCATCTCTATGGCAGGTGACCATTAACGGAGTGAACATCTGCATATTTTTCCTGGCATGATAGAACTCGTTCAACGCCTCGTGTATCCACGAGATAAAAAATCCTGGGGATGAGGTTAAACGATATGTTTCCTTACCGACGCAATACAAGGCGTAATGTATTTCCAGCATATTTTAAAGTACATGTTTGGCTTCTTTCCGATCATGGCATAGATGTTCTCAGAGAACTTGTCCACTCCTGTCGTAAAATGAGAACAGAACGAGAAGGTTTGATTGGTTCTGTATCCTGAGCAACCACCGCTTATTGGCTTACTTGACGTTAAATGCATAATTATCAGGGCCGAGTTGTTCGAAGGACGATTAGCGCTAATCCAGGGTTAATTACCATGACAACTCATATGTTCTGTTGACAGTTAATCCAGGATTAGTGCTAATCAGGCTTTGAACAACTCGGCCCAGGGGTGCTAGTAGGACAGTCCATATCAGGTTTAACCTTTGCCATTCAACTATTCCTTTTTGTTCATAATTCCTTGCTCCCTTTAGGGTAATACATACGAAGTGACAAAATACATACATTAACATATCATCGTTCATTTGGACACCAAGTGGCACATAGGGTGTCAATAATATCTCTCCATTTATGTTGGTCTTTTACCAAGCCGTGAAGCCTGCTCTCAGTTAAGTTTTGGGCCCGGATTTCTGTCTCTGCAGTCCTTCTCCAGGTAGATTATCTTGGGACAGCCCATTAATACAGAATGTGATCAAATGCGGAGAGCATTAAAGGTGCTCTTACATAAGGCAATTTTTTCCAGCAACTTGCAACGCAACGCTGACGAGAGCCGTTGCGAGACAAGTTGCGGATGAAATTGCGCGTGTAACACCTCAGCGCAACTTGTTTAGCAACGACAAGTTGCGTTGCGAGTTGCAAAGAAAGTTGACCGCTTATCTACCTTTTGCAACGTTGCGAGACAAGTTGCAAACGTGTAACATGTAATCAGCAACTTGCGTCGCAGCATGTCGCAACGGCTCTCGTTAGCGTTGCGTTGCAAGTTGCAGGAAAAAAATTGCCTCGTGTAACAGCACCTTAAAATGTTGCCTAAAATGTTTCATGAATTGTATCCTCGTGATAACGTAATACTGATAGACTTTAGAATTTCCCGGATGATGCCATGTTTTAAATAGTAAAAGTAGGTAACGTCGCATAGGAGCCACAGGGTCCCCACTCGGCCGGAGCTTAACCAGTGTCTGTAGCATGAAGCAACTAGGAATATTGCTAGTGCCCCGTGGATGGGATACTTAAATCCATCGCATGGTTACTCCCAGTATTTTGTTGCCGGTATCCTTTTATACACCTGGGTGGAGAGAGACAATGTGGAGTAAAGTTTCTTGTCTGAGAAAACAACTCGATGGCAGAGACCAGGCCTTGAACCACCGACCATCAGATCTGTAGTCCAACTTGCTAACCACTACACCACTGCACAGGCTAACCACTACACCGCCACATAGGCTAACCACTACACCACCACACAGGCTAACCACTACACCACCGCACAGGCAAACCACTACACCACCACACAAGCTAACCACTACACCACCACACAAGCTAACCACTACACCACCACACAGGCTAACCACTACACCACCACACAGGCTAACCACTACACCACCGCACAGGCTAACCACTACACCACCGCACAGGCTTACCACTACACCACCGCACAGGCTAACCATTACACCACCGCGCCTCCACGAAACATTAACATACGAATAAAAACACATATAATGAGTCCACTTCGAAAAATACCATAATACTCTTTAAAGTGCAGGTTGGGTGGTGCTTGATGTAAGCCTGATTTTTTCAATTTCCATTGTTTTCAGCACGAACTGCATGGCTATATGCTTCAACTTCCTGGCAATTTTTTATACGGTGCACATTTGTATGCGAACACACAATGCTTACTATGAATTGCATTGTGCCATTCCAACAAAGGATACTTGAATAATTACACCCCGGTGAGGCTGAGCCTGCACATAAAATATTATTATGGTATTTTTCGAAGTGGCCTATTACAGCCATGCTCCGTCACGCGTGACCAGTATTTTTGAAAATTGAATGGAGTTTTCAAGATTACGCGTCGGTTTTGAAAATTCATTCCGAGATTCGAAATTCCCATGAGAATTTTACCGCATTTTCGGAAACAAAGAGCAACAAAATATCATTTTGTTTGAAATGTTACATATCCGAACAATAATAGGTTTTTTTATGCTTGCAGCGAAGTTATTTTCCGTTAATTCGTGACTTTCAAAGTGTTTTCCACAGAGATCTGCAAGGTTTCATTCAAATCTCGGACGTTACAAAGAAATATTCAAATGTTCATTTCATTCTCTAGATTACTGGTCACGCATGACGGAGCATGGCTGTAAAAGGTTGCCTAAAATTGTAACCCAATGATGACATACGTAATATGGAATTTGATATTTGTAGGGTTGGCCATGTTCTAAATAGTACCCACCATAAAACCAACCAACTGCTATAGCCTCGAAGATCACAATGATCATGAGGGAGATTCCTCCTGACTGAGAATCGAACATATTAAGGACGTACAATCCTCCCTAGAAGGAAATACAATTAAAGGACAGTTCAACAGAAATACCTTGCAAGAAAATGTTTGGGTTACATAGTTTAGGGATGGACCATTAGAAAAGTGATGGGTTGGGAGAGGCGAAAATTTTTTTTTTGTCCACCGAAGGTGGAAATCTTTTTTTTTTCACTCGACGGCTGGAATATTTTTTTTTAAATAGTTTATTTTTTAATTGTCCTTGGGCAAATTTTTTTTTGCGATAATGCGTGGGAATATTTTTTTTCGTTAATAATTTACTTGGAAATTTTTTTTTTTTGCTTTTGCCCCCCCCCCCCCCCCCCAATCACTTTTCTAATGGTCCATCCCTTATCTCTGTCCCGATATTAAAATCTCCATATGCTTAACTGACGGCCATAGTCTCAAAAGTAACAACAAACATAAGCTATATGTCATGGACGGTAGTGTACTTTTGAGGCTATAGTCCGACTTTACCAAGCTGTCAAAAAGCGGCGGAATAGGAGTTGTGATCATCACTTTGACTGTCAATTATACTTTATTTATTTATTTATTTATTTATTTATTCATTTATTTATTTATTTATTTATTTGTTTAAATGTATCTGTGTTGACACTCAATTACATACAATTTACATATATATATACATAGTACAACCTGCCACGCACGCACATGCATGAACACACGGCATGCATGTCAATATTGCTGCATGTACAAGCACCACTCTTTAGAGACTTCACAGCTAATGCTTACTCAAACAGAGGCCTACTACACTTCTCTTACGATCTGGCTCGCCCCCAGGCGTCGCTCCTTGCTTGAGCGTGGTACGCTTTGTGTTGTGGGACGGCGCTGAGCTATTTCCACGACACCCCGCGCTCCTTGCTTTCCGTTGCTTTTTCAGTGCCAGGGACAAGGCAGCCGCGTAAACATACTAGACAAACTACTGATACTCCAGTCTTTTGGCTTTTGGTACAAGCTATTTCTATTTTTGGCTTGCTTATAATACTTCAAAAAAAATTAAAAATGAATTTAAACTTTACATCCTACAAAGCTGTTTCTAACATGGTATGTAGATACCAATGTTACAGTCCTTTTAACGATGTTTTGCTTCCGATTTGTAAAGGTTTTCAATGTGTCAGCAATTCCGTTGTCACGCTACTAGATGCTTGTAAGTCGATATAATGCGTGAACTTATAGTGAATCCAATTATGGCTTTGAAGTTTTGGCCGCCATGTTGGTGACTTGGTGTATCCAGGTGTTACACTAAGATGGCCGCTCCATACATTTTTACTAAAAATGTATAATACTCTTTCGCCTATAACTCTTGAACAAAATGCTCTGGCGCTTACAATTACATAAACATTTTGGAATCGAAATCTGCATTTAGTGCTTCGGAATTTTGATATGACATGTAAGTGCAAGCCAAGAATCCCAGCTGCAGATGTACGTTACCTTGGTAACACAGGATAATCCAATCACATATGATAAAGCGCACACAGCTAGCAGAACCAGTCCCTTATATGGCCGGAGCTTCTTGAAACTGTCCATTAATGCCGCCATGATCGTTGCAGTGAACACAAACTATGGATGAATAGATACATAAACGAATAGTGATGGAATGGAAGGGAGAGAAAAGGAGGGGAGGAATAGAGGGGGAGGCGGAATTAGGGATCAGGGAGAGAAATAGAAGGAGAGGAGGGGGAAATAGAGGGGGAATGTGGAAGGGAATAGAGGGAGAGGAAAGGAGGGAGAGAAATAGATGGAGAAATGTGGAAGGGAAATAGAGGAAGAAGGAAGGTGTGAGAAAAATAGAGGGGGAATGTGGAAGGGAAATAGAGGGAGAGGAAAGGTGGGAGAGAAATAGAGGGAGAAATGTGGAAGGGAAATAGAGGAAGAGGGAATGAGGGGGAGAAATAGATGGGGAAATGTGAAAGGGAAATGGAGGAAGAGGGAATGAGGGGGAGAAATAGATGGGGGAATGTGGGAGGGAAATAGAGGGAGAGGGAAGGTGGGAGAGAAATAGAGGGGTGAATGTGGAAGGGAAATAGAGGGAGAGGGAAGGTGGGAGAGAAATAGAGGGGTGAATGTGGAAGGGAAAAAGAGGGAGAGGGAATGATGGGGAGAAATAGATGGGGGAATGTGGGAGGGGAAAAGAGGGATAGGGGAGAGGGGAAGGTAGAAGGGCGGGAGAGAATAGGAAGGGAGCGAGGAATAAAAGAAGGCACTGAGAGAGGACGCGATTGGGTCAATATATTAAGTCGTCAAGTCTCACCTGACTTCCAAGTCCAATAGTAAACAGCATGAAGAAAAACATAACAGCCCACACTGAAGCACCGGGCATTTGAGCAAGGGCTTCTGGGTAGGCCACGAATCCAATCCCAGGTCCTACAAAAGTCATAAATTGAACAACGTTCAATCAGAGGCGTTCCTGAACTTGTAGTACATTGTTAGCCCGCGATTTTCGGAGGGAAATACAATACATGCTGGTGAGTGAATAGGGCAAGGGGGGGAGGGGGGGAGGGGGGATGGGGGTTGGGAAGAAGGGAGTGAACATTAGAGTGTAAAACTTTGCGGATCTTCGAGATCGGGGGGGGGGGGTGCTCGGACCCCTCAAGCCCCCCTAGATCCCCTATTGTATTCAAGGTAATTCATATTTGTCCCTTAAGGTCAATAATCGTCGGTAACTATTTAATGGCAGTCAAGTCTTCGTATTTTTTTACCTGAAGCGACAACTTCTGATACGTCTTTATTAAGTTTGTGAGCCATAAAACCGAGCACACTGAAGATGGGGAAACCACCAAACAAACTCGTCAAACAGTTGATCGATGAAATAGTTATCGCGTCCCTGAGAACAATAAATGAAAGATCAGTCACTGATTTTAAAAAAAAGTGATTATACTCCTACCGCTATATTGGGCGCCATTTCCTGCTAACTCTTCGACTCCCGAAAGCAGGCAAGATAAAAACTGAAATGACTGGTCAAGATTTCATCCACAGGCTCAAAAAAGGTTACAGAACATTTGCCATTTGCAATAAAAGAAACAACTATTTAAAGGGATCCAATTGATCCTATGTTTTTAGTAGGGTATATTTGCCGGTTCTGGCGCATTTCATTGAATTACCGTTAAATTATCGACCATTCACGTTAATTTAACGAGAAAATGGTCCGTTCAGACGTTCAGATGTCTAGCGCATTTCATTGAATTACCGTTAAATTATCGACCATTCACATTAATTTAACGATAAAAGATAATTCGCAACTCATGAGTCACGAAGACTATCCTGAAGAGATACCACTCAAGCAACACTGACGAGTTCCATGGAAGAGAAAAATCACCACTACCTAAAGAGACTACCTCAAAGAGATACCACTCAAGCAATGTTAGTGAGGAATTTTTATATGTAAAAAATGGAATTAAAGAAATAAAAAAGTGTATAATAAAAAATAATGGACGCTCAAGAATCTAACCCCCCTAAGCGATCACTCATCCTAAGAGGAGAAAAATATATCTTATGGAAAAATACAATACGTTGTATTAGGGCTCAACTTCAAGCTAAACCACCACAAACACAGGAAGAAAGACGACAACATGCTGTACAAAGGCGAGCAGATCTCCTCAAACGAATAAGTGTAAAACAGTCAAAACATGGTAAAGTGAAAAAATAAAATATAATAAATTTCATCTCTAAAAACTAGAGATGAAAATGGAATTAAAGAAATAAAATAAACTAAATAAAAGCAAATGGAAAAGCGCTCGAAAAGCACACTCAAAGAATTGCAATTTTTAGCAAAAGAGATGAAAATCAAGGGATATTATCTAATGCGGAAAGCAGAATTAATTGACGCATTAGAAGCTGTTGAAAGACAAGAGCCTGTGAAACCACCAAAGCGTAAAGTTTTACATTGTTATCATGGGAGAAATAAATACAATTGTAAAGAGTGTTCAGGAGCAAGGATTTGTGAACACGGTAGACAAGAGTATACTTGTAAAGAATGTGGTGGAAATGGTATCTGTATCCATTGGAACATCAAGTACTATTGTAGAGAATGTGGAGGAAACGGTATCTGTTTACATGGTAATAATAAATATTACTGCAAAGAATGTGGAGGAAAGGGAATCTGTAAACATGGGAAAAACAAACGATATTGTGTTGAATGTGGTGGAAAGGCTGTCTGTAATCATGGTAAAAAAATTGGTAAATGTAAGGAATGTAAAGAAGAGATACAACGACGGATAGAGGAATATGCTAAAAATGAAGAAATTGAATTGTGTGATGAAAGTGATGAAAGCGAAGATTAAACTGTAATTATAATTTCAACTCGCGTTTCACGAGTTGAAAAAAATTGTCTTAAAGAAATAAATATACTATATAACAAACATGCAACTGACAAGTCTTTCAAATCTCTGCAAAGAAAATATTACTTTCCACGAAGCTGTAACATACAAGGTGAAAAACACCGATTCAGAATATCAAAGGATTAAGATTGAAACCAATTATCCTAATAACAAGAAAGGACCGCTAGTTATCGAATCACCATTTCTCTTCAGTTTTGGAGTGAATGAAAGAAAGGATAAAGTAACTAACGAGGTGGTCGGTTACTCTATTCCGGTTTGTTTATGGAGTAAAGAGAAAGAACCAACAGCAGAAGAAAATGAGTTTTTTAAGTGTTTGACATTTCTCGAGGATATCTGTCTTGAACAGCTAGAAGACACGTATGGTCCGGAAATAGCGAATAAATTAAGTCAGCTTTTATATTTCAAGAAAGGTAAGAAACATGAAGCAAGTGCACCGGTATTATATGCTAAACTGATATATTCGGAAAAGTCAGATAAGATTTTATCGCTATTCACAGCGAAAGGAAAAGAGAAACCGGATCCGCTCGACTATCTTAATCAATATTGTAAAGTCAAATTAGCTTTGATAATTGAAAGCATTTACATCAGTGACAGTGTCGTTTCGATACAGATGAAAGTTCACGAAGCATATGTTAAACCGCTAAAACAGAGACAAGCGTTGTTAGCAATAGAAGAAAGCGAAAGCGAAGATGAAGATTAAACTTTAATAATTTTCAAGTCGTGAAACGCGACTTGAAATACGTGTTCACGTTGAAACGTTGAAACGCCGTCACGTTCAGTGAAAAATATCCGGTGACGTCATCAAATAACCAGTTGAAAGCGGTTTTACACGTGAAACACTGCACGTTCACTGTACAGAAAGTCCAATTTTTTGATGTTATAACCTAATTAACATACATGCAAATTAGCTACATATTTCTTCGACGTAGTTACCAAAAAAATTTTTATTTACTTTTTCAGTTGGTGGTAACTACGTCGAAGAAATATGTATGGAATTTCCGGTTATTCATTTTACATGAAGACTTCATAGTGTTCAGACGTTAGAAATTTTCAAGCTATCACGTTATGAAAATTCTCTCATATTTCTCTTCAATCCTGTCATTAGAAAGCGTACAAAGATCACTAATCATATCATCGATTAATCTCATCTCGTCCACAAAAGAATCATGATCGAAATGTTTTCCCCGCATACAAGAACGTAAGTCAATCAATACTTTCTGATACGTTGTATATGCATGTTTACTCATTTCAATCCTTCGATTATAATTCTTGTAATCGGCGTATGTTTTCAATAACAATCCAGCACCAGCAATAACTCCTAGCGTAATCGGGTTTAGCGTAACTCCGCCTGCTATTGTACCGCTCGCAATAAGAAATGAACTACTCAGTTTACAGAATAGATTCATCCGCTTGAACCGTCTATAAGTCTTTTTATAACACCACCACTTCTTATGATAAAATCTGTAAAGAGCCTTGATCTCCAACAATCTCTCCTCATCAATCGAAGTATCGATATGATTGAACGTGAAAATATCTCGCTTATGTTTCATATTTTAAAATTATAATAATAAAATTTTAAACATAAAATGATTGCAAGCGTTTTCTTTCTTGTCTCTTTTATAAATGAACATATCTTTCAAGATTTATCTCCTCAATGGCTCAAGGAATCTCGAGAGATCGCTAGAGAGGTTGTAGAAGCGCTTGAACAGATCTAGTGTGTGAAAGATCGTCTAATTTATTATACGCTACGTATAATAAATTTTTATGAGAAACTTAAGAGATCGGTTCAAGTAGAAGGCTTACCAAACATTTATTGATTGCTGGGGTAGTATCCTGATCACTTCGTATTCTCACTCGAAATGTATTACGCTCAATCAAAACAATATTCATGTCATAAGATTGTTTCTTTCCACCATTTCCTCGTCCTAATCCGTTGTTTATCATCACAAAAATAGGAGGGTATGTTTCAAGCGTATCGAGGATGTTAATACAACATTTTACAATTTTATAATTTTTTGTAACCATAACTTCTTCCTCTCCTGAAAATAGAGCAAATGTTTGGTTTGCAGTTCTCTTATAAACACCATTAATTTCGAATGCACCACCGCTCATCGCAAGCGATGGTGAATTGATAATTGCATGATTATTCATATCGAGTGTAGTCTGCATTACAAATTTCCCACCTTCCAAAATATAAGGAGTGTCGTAAACACTAGCCGGTACATCTGAGTGGTATCCTTTTATTCCGTAAATTATAAGGTAAGCTTGAGCTTGCGAAGCTGATGTTGGTGAGCCACTACATTTTAAATCGACCCTAATATACTCCGGTGGTGAAATTTCCCACTTATGTAGATGGATAATACTTCTACTGTAATTAGAAAATTTTTTCATCGGTTGATTAATTATGTTGAGAGAAGCCGATCGAACGTCGACGCTGACGCCACTCATCGTAGGTGGGATAAATTCGATACAAACGGTATATTCTCCCTTTGGTAATTTATACATATTAAAACCGATTCTTGATGCGTAGCTATTTAGCGGATGTTTGTGTAATAGCAACGCATAAACTTTTCTGTTTAGTGTATGTGGTGACTCTACCAAATCGACTATACCGGTGACGGTTATACCAGACTCAGATGAGCTTTCATCAACATTTTCCATTATGTACCGGAACTCATCTTTCAAATTTGATGAGTCGCTGATATGTGATTCGTCAACATATTTTTTGAGCTTCGCTTCTACCTCGTTCGTATGAACTACTACATCCCCTATCATGAGATTGAGTTTTCTATCACCACCGTCCACATAAGATTTATTACATGCATCGGAACTGTTTTGCGGATCACTGAGATTGGTAATCTTATGGTTTGACATATCTAAATCTTCACCGGACGGATTACTCAATTTATCAGAAATTATATGATCCACGTATCTTTTATTTGCTCCTTGGTCAGCGACCGTCGGGTCCTTTACATTGTAAACCGTATTGTTTCCCATATCTAAACTAGTCTCCATCGGAAACGTCTCTTTGCGAGATAAAAAAATATTTTTGACATCGTTGTAAGAGACAAGATTGTTATAATTTACCCCTAAATCGTGATATGATTGTTGTTTTGAATGGATAACATTGAAACGTTGCTTTAGATCGATATTTTTCACAACCTCATGCGTAGGTTCAGGAGCGTTAGGATGAAATTTTTTCAGAGTTATCATATTGACAGCGCATAAATCGTTATCTTCATCCGTGTCCATATTTGTGATAAGTTTTCTGTTCATATCGATCTCTCCGGGAAGAATCAATCTATTTCCTCGAAGATCTAAATCACCGGTCATATGAGTCGATCCATCAACAAGAATAACATCTGTCCGATCTGGTTTCCTACGTAGTTGCACGTCCATCTGATGTTTTGTTATCGCATCATCATTTCCCACTCCTTCACCAACATTTACAAGACGTTTTTGTTGAATATCGTAATTGTTATTGACATCTAATTTCAAACCGGTATGAGTATGCACTTGTTGATTAAAATTTTTTATATATTCACTCACATCGAAATTACTGTATCTTTGAATATTATTAAAAATACCCATCGTAAGTATGTTACTACTAGTAGTATTAATAATTAATACATATAATTTTTAAAAAGTCTCATCAAAGTTCTTAGCAACACTTTTCTTTTCTTTGTCTAAAAATAAGAATTCATATGGACCGAGTTTATCGAAAAGAACCGGATCTATTAGATTTTCTTGCGCTATCAGATTTAAATGTTTTTTAGTCGTTGGTGGATACAAAATCATGTGGGAACAGTTCTGTCGGAGTTTCTGAGGAACATCGTAGTAAGACTGGGATAGATAGATCGGGGAAATTTTATGATGCCGACCATCTGTATAATGATTGGCGATTTTGTTTTGAACTGCTTGAGGAGCGTTAATAAGATCATCAAAAACCACTACTTTTCTATTATCGATCGGATAGTCTGTTGTATCCATAATATCATCTTCTCCGTAAAGTTCTAAAATATCATATCCAACTCTTTGACTGGCTTTTTCCATTAATTTTTGCAAGTCTTGAATTTTATCCTGATGTTGATTTGGTGAGTATAGATAAATCTTATCATAATAAATGAGCGGTTTTCTAAGAATATGCATTAAGGTGTTTGTTTTTCCACATCGAGTTTGGCCAGTTATCAACATACGGAAATCTTCATTAAGAAAATCATTTAACGAACGATTATTATCGTTATTTTTTATCACATCATAATTCGGTATTTTCATTTTATTTAATAAGGTAGATAAACATTTAAACTTAAATGATTATTTTACAGTTATTTTAATAAACTTAAGTGTTTATTTTACAGATATTTAAAAATAACTTAAATGTTTATTTTACAGATAAATTAAATAACTTATATGTAAATTATAAATTATGGATCTTGATAAGATCAAAAAATATGCAGATTTAGAATTTGAAGGATTCAAAATTGCTAAAGCGGTTACCGATGTAAAGAATGAGGTGAAAAATAAAGAACAAGTTCGCGATGTTGCGATGAGTGATTATTTTAAAACTCTGAGAGAACCGCTAATTGAACAGCAACGCAAAACAGAT
This sequence comes from Cladopsammia gracilis, assembly GCA_022457155.1. Lineage (NCBI taxonomy): Eukaryota > Metazoa > Cnidaria > Anthozoa > Scleractinia > Dendrophylliidae > Cladopsammia > Cladopsammia gracilis. The sequence continues at coordinate 1,718,126 of JAJGOT010000050.1, read as the reverse complement.
GAAAAACAGGACAAAGTAATTCAGCAATTAAAAGAAAATCAGTTAGCTTTGACCAGCGGTTTCAAAGATTTGGTTGAAACCAACAAAGATATTTTAACATTGAATAGAGAGCTACCCTTCAGTGGTGACCAACCACCAACGGAAATACCCGCAATACCTGAACCACCACCGAAGGCCAAAGTAATAACCGCCGAACCGAATAAGATGTTCACAGAAAGCGAATTAGAATTTTTAAAAGAAACTTTTCATGAACCTAATGATCTACTTAAAATGAGCGATCAACAGTTAACTGAAACTTATAATGAAGCTAAAGATGAAAACAGAAGTGTCGGAATAAAGATAGGTGGTTTGAAAAGGAGAAAACCAAAGACAGAAGAAGAAAAACAACAACTCGATTATGATCTGAAAATATATGAAAGAACAAGAGATATATTAGAGAGATATTTAACAACGATTAAGAATGTAAAAATTTTACCGCAATATACAAAACAAAAACAAGGTGAAGGGGTACGTAGGTATAAGCAGCCAAGACGGAACGCCTATAAGATTCAGAACAATCAGTATGGAGGATTGATAATAGATATGACAAAGTTAATGAAAGATAAGAGATTAAACGCTTATCGTGGTGGAAAATTAATTTATCAAGCCGATGCAGATAAATCTCTGATTAATCTGCTAACGAAAAGATACAATCCTAAAACAAAATATAGTATGAACGCTGTAAAAGTTTTTAATGATCTAAATATGCTGAGTAATCTACCTCCTCATAAATCATCTGGTAAATCGAAAATAGTCGGTTCAAGTATAGTTTATTATGATGATCCTAACAAATTGGTAGACAGAATGAAGATAATAATAGGTTCGATGGCTGCTGGTAATAATTCACCTGTTTTGAGAAATGATCTATCACAAATAAATGATGAGCTGTTAAGAATAGGGGTAATAGATAAGACAACTCATGAGAAATTATATAAAAAATATTTAGCGTAATTAAAAAATAAAAAGTATTTATTATACGTATCGTATAATAAAATGGATGTTAACAGAACGCTAGTTTTCAAATCTATAGATGCAAGAAAACAAAATCCTAATAATAAACCTGGAAATTTTACTGTAAGGTTTACTCCTGAGCTGTTATTGGATGATAATAAACAATGTTTTTTGGCATTGGATCATCTTAGCATGACTGCGAGTTGGCATAACATTCGTCCTGAATATGATAACGACAAACTAAAAATATCGAAAGATAAAGGTCAAACGTACGAAACGATTACTTTTCCATCAGGGGTTTATGATTACGAAGATATAAATGATTTTATCCACAAAACGATCGGTAAGATACCCAATACGGAAGAATATGGAATTAACGTATTGTTTGATCTTACAACTTACAAGGTATTTATTCAGTTATCTACCGATTATCGCATCGATTTCAGTTCGAGTGGAAATTTTAATATTTTACTCGGATTCGAATCGAAAGTTTTAATGAGCACCGCCTACGGGAAAAATTTCCCTAATATCAGTAACAGCATCGATAATCTTTACCTAAAATGTAGTTTGTTGAGCGATTCAATCGTTTCAGGAAAGCGAAGCAATACCTTATTCACATTCTCAACAAATACAAAAACAAGGTCTTTACCTTTTGAAATCTACCCAAGAGTGAATTATTTATGGCATAAGATAAATAGAAAAGATATATCTGAAGTAACCTTTTACTTGGCCGACGATGAAGATAGAAATGTTGATCTGAACGATATCGATATTTCCATAACTGTAGTGTTAAAAGAAGTATAATTTTATTTATATAAATTAAAACAACTTAGGCTTGGACGGTTTACACATGGAAGAACAAAGAAGAGTAAGAGATTTTGATACAGGAGAAATTTCTTATATTAACTCTGTAGAGTATGGTTCTGGTTTCTCTGATATTTTTGCAAAAATCGGTAAAACTATAACAGGAAAAACAGCAAGTAAATTAGCTAGTAAAGCAGCAGAAAAACTTATTGAAAAAGGTGCTGAAAAGGTTGGAGAAGAGAGTGGCAAACTTCTTGGTGAAAAGATCTATGACAAGTTTTCCACCAGAGGTAAAAAAGAACCTGCTGCACCACCACCACCACCGGCACCAACACCAAAAATCTCAGGCGAAACAAAAGGAGATGAAATTATCAAATTTTTAAACGAAGAAGCTTCGCATAAAAAAGAGAAGAAAGAAGATAAATATCAACATCTTAGAGATATCATAAATGATTTGATTTAATTTTAAAAATAATTTCTTATTATACTAACGTATAATAAGAATGAGTTTCAGAAATCCAGAGCTGCTCAAACGATATGAATACGTATCCTACGATTTGGAAACACCGCTAATCGATAATGTCGCAAATAATAATAGACAGGTTAAGAATAATTATCGATTCACAGTTGATAACTCTTCAGAAGCAAATCCGATCGATTGGTATAACGCTTATCTGGAGGTAGATTTCAAACTTGTTACGCTTGCCGATAGTACAACCGGTATAACAGCAGGACCGAATAACGGTAATCAAGATTGTACCACAACTAACGGTCATACATTTATAAAACAGATTCAGGTTGAATGCGGTGGAATAACCGTTTACAATAACACAAGAGCCAACGAAACATCGAACGTACTTTCCCTCTTAAAATATACAAAAAGTTATGCCGACACAATCGGTAAAGATCAGTTTTTATATTTAGATTCATCCACAGGAACAACAGAAGCGCGACCAGCTCAAGCGCTATATAACGAAGGTTTTGCTAGAAGAAAGATCCTGACGGATGCTGCAGCTGTCAACAAAATATCGATTCCGTTAAATCTATACAGCTATTTTGCAGCTTTCAAAAATAATCTTCACCCGAATATCAAGACAAATCTTCTTATAGAACTTGAAAGCGATAACAATATAATTTTCAGAAAAGGAGCTGCTCCAGATAGTAAAGTGATCTTAACAAAATTAAGATTGTGGTGTCCAAAAATTATTTTCAACGGTTTAGGTATGAAACAGTATCTTGAAGATTATCTGAAACCCAAAAAATGGACTTATTTGAGAGAACATACCGAAATATTACAAACAACATCTGTAAATAACTCCTTTCGAATAAGTACAGGTATTAGGAGACCGAGGCATGTATTTTTATGGGTTGTTCCCGAGGCAAGTTATAGTAATCAGGAACAAAATATATTTACTTTCAAAACATTTACAATCGGTGCAAACAATCGATATTTTTCTAGAGCACACTTGCAAATAAATAATAGCATCCAGTATCCTCAATTAGAAATGACATCAAATGAGGAGTCAAGACTTTACAGAGCTTTGTTATCCTACAGTTCCGCTTACAACGACTTTTTAAGCGGAACAATAATTGACCGATCAAATTTCAGAAATCTTTTTGGAATTCTATACTTTAATCTTAGAAACCAAGAAGAAGATGTAAAAGATGGTACAGTTGCACTAACTTTTAATTATGAATTGAACGGTGCAAATCCAACAAATTATAGATTAAATGCTTTAGTTTTACACGAAAAAGAGATAGAGTTATACACATCATCCGGAAAAATATTAATAAAAGCGTAAATCTAATTAAAATTATATTTTGTAAAAATAAAAATGGCTACACCGTATTTCGCATATGGAGTAAATTTGTCTCAAGGACAGCTACATAAACTTAAAAAAGCATACGACGATAACTCTCAAATTACGATAAGGTTGACTAAAAATAATTTGAAAGGGTCGCATGAACTGTTGTTGACAAAAACCCAGATTAATAAGATTAATAAAGCGCTAAAAAACGGTACCGGTACCGATATCAAAATATCTAAAACACAGATTCGTAAAGCGATCGTCGTAGGTGGAAGTTTGTGGTCTTCGCTGTTATCACTCGGTGCAAAGTTACTACCTTTTGCTACAAAAGCGGCAACAAAGGTGGTTCCTTTAGCTACAAAAGCAGCTACAAAAGTATTACCTCATTTAGCTACAGGAGCGTTAGGCGCTTTGGGAAGTTTAGGTATTGATAAGATTTTTGGTAGCGGTATTACGATACCGTTTGATTTTCTTCCTCAACTACTACGTATGAAAGGATTGACGCAAGGGCAAACGCGAGTTGTAAGAAATGGTATGCAATCCGGTAGCGGTATAACATTCAAACCTACGCAAAGACAGATAAATGGAGGATTTTTAGGAACACTTGCCGCAATCGGAATTCCAATGGCTATCGAATTAGCTTCAAAACTTTTTGGAAAAGGGCTATCTGTAAGTCCGTATGAAGGTTATGGATTACAAGTACCGAAATCATCGAGAGGAAGAGGATTACAAATTTCTCCAAAGTATCCATACTATCCTCCACCTTTTTACGAATCATGGGGTGAAAAAAACCCAAATTTAGGGATGTACCGCTAAGTAATTTTGACCTGGAATTATGGATAAAATATTTAAAAATACCCGATTTCAAAGGTATTTTTTCGAGAGATCAAACGAAAAGTCATATTCATAAAACAGGATGTTGTATAATTAATCTTGATGATAAGATAGGGAACGGAACACACTGGGTATGTAGTTATGTCAAAAATAAAAATCTCATATATTATTTTGATTCGTTTTGTTTACCACCACCACAAGATTTCATTGATTATGCAAATGGCTTGCGCATGGAATACCAATACAATATCGGTTACCCGTTTCAAGCTATAAAATCAGTAAGATGCGGTTATTATTGTTTATATTTTCTTGACAATATTTACAAAAAATCATTTTATGATTGCCTAAGTAGATTCAAAATCGATAATCAAAACTATAATGAAAAGTTTATTAAAAAATATTTCATGTAATTAAAATTAAAAAGTTTATTATACAGTTCGTATAATAAAATGGAACCACCAGCAAATATATATTGCGTCAAGGAACAAAAACATACAAATAATGCTGAACCATCCGGTTATGAGATAGCCTCAAACGGTCGGCCTTATTTTTGGTGTAAGTGCGCTAATTGCGATATTAAGAAAATCCGTTTCGTTAAGAAATCTCATTTCGATAAGATTTCGGAAAACTAGTTCAGCCCGCCTTAGGGGCGGGCTTTCTTGATGTGGAAGGTAGTCATAGTCTTGGAGAGATTGCTATGAAATCAGCTACGAAAGGTCTTTACAATTTAGGAAAAATAGCGGCGTCAAAAGCCGTCAAATCAGACTTTGTAAAGAAAAAGATTAAATCAGGTATTAATAAGTATATAGATCAGGGTTTGGACAGTTTCACAAAAGACTTATCGAAAAGACTCGATCCACTTCACCGCGGTAACGGTTTCGACATTCATAAAGCGATTTTAAAACTACCAAAACCAAAAGGAGGATGGACATTACCAGGACATAAATATACAGGTCCAGGAAATCCGATACATGAACAGGTAGATTGGGATGATGAAGGTAATATTCTTGAAGTTTATGATAAACCTACCGGAAGAACAGATGCTGTATCGATGCAACATGATGTTGATTATACCATCTGTGCATCGAAGTCAGATCCACGTAAATGTAAAAATGAAGCTGATAGGAAAATGGTGAAAGCCTTGGATAGTATACCCTACAGCGAAAGACAATATGGTCATGCGCTAGCTAGAAATGTAATAGATACTAAACAAAAACTTGGAATGGGTGCTTCAAAAAACGGAAAAAGCCGCCGAGTAAAAACGTAAAGACGTGGCTAGAACAGTTAGCTGATGAGTTGCATAAACCTATAAGACGAAAGTTTACTCGGCGGCGTGTTATCGTTAACGGAATCGATGAGATATGGTGTTCTGACCTTGTTGAGATGCAGCAATATAGTAAGTGGAATAAGGGTTATCGGTATCTTCTTATGGTGTTAGATATTTTCAGTAAATACGGTTGGATTGTACCGCTGAAGAATAAAAAGGGAGAGACCGTTGCAGAAGCGTTCAAAACAATACTCAAGAAAGGAAGAAAACCAAGAATGTTGTGGACTGATAAGGGTAAAGAGTATTATAATAAGAATATGAAAGAACTGTTAGACAAGAATAAGATAACAATATATTCGACAGAGAATGAAGAAAAATCTACTGTTTGTGAAAGATGGAACCGTACGATATTAGAAAAATTTTCTAAGCAAAAAACCATCCAAAACAATACCGTGTATTATGATGTGTTACCGAAGATATTGAAAAAATACAATAATACAAAACATCGAAGTATTGGAATGACGCCTGTGGAAGCGTCGAAGAAAAAGAACGAAAGTGCTGTTTACTTAAATCTGTATGGTAAGATGAAACGAACAGCTACGCATAAACCGAAATTTAAAGTTGGTGATAAAGTTCGAATATCAAAATATAAACGTCCTGTTTTCGATAAAGGTTACACACCGAATTGGACTGAAGAGATTTTTATTATCAATAAGATTCAATACACGAATCCGATAACTTATAAAATAAAGGATGAGATGGATGAGGAGATAACGGGTACTTTTTATGAGCAAGAGTTGCAGAAGGCTGTTCAAGATGTTTACCGTATTGAGAAAGTGATTCGACGAGATGCTCGAAAAGGTAAAGCGTTAGTAAAGTGGAGTGGTTACCCAGAAAAATTCAACTCTTGGATAGATCTGAAAGAACTGAAAGACCTGTAATGAAGTAAGCTTTTTTTTCATTTCACGTTCATGAAATGAAAAATCATGCGAAGCTATTTTGTTTTATAATGTCCGTACGCAAGTGTGTGAATTCTATCAGGTTGTATTATTCTCTTATCATCATCTGCTGAAAGAGCGATCTTATTCACCTCTTCCGTAAATACTTCATGTTTACGACTCCTTATGGTATACATCTTTCGGTATTGTTTTCCACCGCTAAATAAACATTTCTTATAATCATCGAATTTAATGCTTTTATTTCTTACTGACTTCGTTACTCCTTTACACTTCTTCTCCTCCTTTCCCTCATACATCTTATAACTGTAAAGTTTCGACCTCAACCCTACAAATTCTTCTATTATTTTACCACCAGCTTCATCCTTGAACATTCCCACCACTTTCTTATTTATACCTTGTTGTATACCTGACGGATGATCTTCTGGAAAATTACTCGTATCAAACTTGGCAACTACATCATCGCTTATATCTTTGTAAAAGTCTTTTGTTTCAATCTCATATGCTAAGCTATCCGTATCAGTAAATAGTAGCTTTGCTTTTTCACCGTACTTTGGTTTGATGTAGTTATAATGAAAATCGTACATTAGTGTTTTACTCAGATCGAGGATACACATACCGATATATACCGGTTTGTTGAATTTAATTTTTATCTTTTTCATGTCGACTGCACATAAATTTTCTGAGAAGATGGTGCAGTGTTTGAAGTTGGGTTTTGCTGCTAGTTTCTTTGCTTTCTCTTCCGAGTTGAGTAGACGTACATCCACTCTGTTACGGATGTTTTCCATCGTTTTTCCAAAGACGGAATTATTCATAAGTTTGAAAAACTCCTTTTCAAACTCATTTTGAGCTTTTGCTCTCAAGCGTGTGTTTAAATCAATGTACTTTTTCATCCAATCACTCTCTTCAAATTTAATACCTCGATGAATCTTTGTGATTTTCATCCCCAAACTCTCATATAGTTTGAGATTTTCATAGTGAAGAATGTATTTCTTTTTGTCATTCAAGTTAGGTATTAGTTTCTCCACTTTGTTTACCTTCAACCTCTCTGGAGCGAGAGGGTAGTCATTATGAAGGTCATGCAGCTCTTTCGGATACTCGAGGTCGACCTCGAGTATACAGCTCTCATTTCTCCAATTAACCAATTCATATTCATTCATCCATTTGAAACCACCTGTAGGTAATTTCTTACACATAGCCCAACCGTAAAGGTTATTCGCATCGAGATATACATCAAATGTGTCAGACTTACTCTCATCATACTTTTCTTCCATGTAGATGTTGTTGGCTTTACCATACCTGTTTGATATCATTGAAATACCCCCTCTTATCCCTTTTTCAAACAATAATAACATATCTGGATCAGTCAAAAGTTCAAGTTTGACACCTGTGCATTTTAATAATGCATCCCAAGACAATCCCGGTGCAGTATAATACCAAGCTGGATCAAGGTCGTAATTGTTAATGCAAAGTTCACGAAAGTTTTCAAACACATCGCATAAAAGTAAAACATCCGACTTGTTGTAGAGATTGTGGTAGTCTCTTAGCGTCTTCATTTCAAACGTACTCCACACCTTTTGCGCATGTTCATAATCTTCGTCAGAAATGCCTTCCCCACTTAGTTTGGAAAAGAATTTATCTTTCGGTGGTAATTGTGTTTCGTTTAATCTGTCGAGGGAGTCCATGTATTCATAAGGATATACACCTTTTCTCAACATCAACTCAAACTGTTCACCGCTAAAAAACTTGCCTGTGTTTTTGAACTTATCCTTTGATGCGCTCTTGAGATTTGTAACCAATTTATCCAAACTTGAGGCCATAAAGTTGAAACTGTCGACAAATCGTATTTCTCGTTTTACATAATTTTCATTACCTTCCTTATCCTTATACGTGTCAACCTTTATTACTTTCGTGAAACTAATGTATTTTTCTTCATTTTGTGGAATACATTTTATTCCACCTTCACTTACGCCGAGATTTTTAATAAATAGATGTGAATCATACCCACACAAGTTGTGTAAAAAGACAGGAATAAATGTCGCTTTCTTACATTTTAGATTGCAAGAGTTATGTGCAGCACCTCGAAATCTTCCAGTATAATGACAATGATCGCGTACTTTGTCATTATTCTTTTTATCAAATTCACCTTTACAGATCCAGCACCTTGTTGCCCTTTCAAATTTACGTCTCTCTTTTTCCTTAAAAATCATCTTCTTTGGGAATTTAAACTGGTTATATATTCTCTTGGTTTCATATTCTAACATATCCATAAATTTTTGACTTACATCTTCATCTTCAGAGGTTGCTGTATATTCAACAAGTTTTGAATACTTGTCATCAAAATTACACTTTATGTAAAAACAAAAACTTGACGGTTTATGCTTTTGTAACTTCTTCGTATAACTCTTTTCTTCTTCTTCTTTTTCTTCTTCTTTAGGAATCGGTTTGATGGTTGACTCAAAATCTGCTATCATGGTGAATTCTAAAGGTATTTTTCGTTGGTGGTTTGAAAATGAAATAGTCGATCCTTCATCTGGCATTTCAATTCTAACAGCCTCGTTATTTTTACAGTATTCTTCATGTTTTTTTAACAATTCTTTTGTACTTCTATAGTTGAGACATCTTAAACAAAAATACTTTTTATGCTCATTCTTTGATGTTTGATCTGATAACAGTCTACTCATACTCTTAATGAGACAGTAGTGTTTATTTTCACCTTTAGAAATGAGTAAGAGATTTACATGGTTTGTACGATTTTTTTGATTTACATAATCACTTACTTTCAAAGGGTAAACTAATCTTTCACCATACCCATAAACATTAATACTTATAGTCTCGTTTTGTTTTTCAAAACGTTTAAGGTCCTTCAATTCGAATGGAAACTCAATTCCATCCCAGTTTAATTTTTCAGACTGTTTCCTTAATATTTTCGTTATACGTTCACCATCTCTAGTTACCGGATTTAACGCTCTTGTAACACACCATTTAAAACATTCATCGTCTTTGTTTTCCATGTTTATTATCGCCTTTTTTAATGCGAGTAGAACTGGGAGCTTCATGTAGGAGGAACCTCTGAGCGGTTCATATTTTACTGTATGAAGCTCCAAAGCAACAATTGAATCAAATATCCAATTACTTCCTCGTTTTTGATATGCTGCTAAACTCTCCAGTATCTTACCCGTCATTTTTTGGTAGAGGTCGTCAAGGTTAGTACCTTGAAGGTTTATTTCAACATTTGAAACAAAATGACCGGTTACGTACTCTACTTCACCGGTTACTATATTTGTTTTCGACATGGAACACTTTAGGATTAATTTCAACTTTATCTTGCGGTGTTCGTTTAGGAACTGAAGTATAGTTGGTTTTACAGCTGACAAGAATGTTTTTGGACCATACCCCTTAACTCCATCAATAGTATATTGCACGGCAAACTTTTTCAAAGCTGACTTCCTCTCTTCAAGCTTGAACGCGCTTGTTTGTTTAGGCTTTAAATTTTCTAAAGCCACTTGAAGTGAATTTCTTTTTGAAATCCACTGTTTGTTATTATTTTTTACTTTTTTTTTCGCCTTTTGGAGTTTTTTCTTGATTCTTTTGATCTGTTTGACTTTTGCTTTATCATTCACCACTTCAACAGGTGAAGGCATTTCAAAGTTCTTTTCTTCTCTTTTCTGTCTGCGGGTTTGTTTAGTTTTCATCTGATAAGGTTTTGGTTCTGCTTTTCGTCGTGGTGGAGGTGGTGTTTGTTCTCTTTCCCTAGGTGGGGGTTGAGGTGGTGATTCTTCTTCATCTATAAAATTAACGATACCGCGTGGTGGGGGAGTATTTATACTACTTTCAATGAATTTGATTAGGTTAGCTTTCCTCCTATAACGTGAATAACCTTTCAAACCGTTTTCACGCGCAATTACCTTAAGCTGTTCAACAGTTTTTGAATCCATCTTATTTGTATGCGTACAAGATTTCTTTAATTCCATTTTTTACATATAAAAATTCCTCACTAACATTGCTTGAGTGGTATCTCTTTGAGGTAGTCTCTTTAGGTAGTGGTGATTTTTCTCTTCCATGGAACTCGTCAGTGTTGCTTGAGTGGTATCTCTTCAGGATAGTCTTCGTGACTCATGAGTTGCGAATTATCTTTTATCGTTAAATTAATGTGAATGGTCGATAATTTAACGGTAATTCAATGAAATGCGCTAGACATCTGAACGTCTGAACGGACCATTTTCTCGTTAAATTAACGTGAATGGTCGATAATTTAACGGTAATTCAATGAAATGCGCCAGAACCGGCAAATATACCCTACTGTTTTTGTTTATGTCGCTTGCGGTGGGGAGTTTACTTTTAAATTACGCTTGACAAAAAGTCAAGACCGGCGCGGTGATCGGCAGAAAACGATTGTGCGAAACTCATCGCTGCGCGCTAAACATGGAGGACGTAGATGGATATATCGCAAGACCATCATTACCCGCAAACATATACGTTTCGCCTATTGCGCAGAGGAGTGAGAAATCCGTTCAAAACAGCATCTGTCGCTATCCCTTTTGTGAACGTGAATCGAGTGGTAACACGATCACACATTTATTAAGTCAATTGATAGGGCTAGAAATTCATTTTGCGTAAATCATTCACACTAGAAAACATTTTATCCGATTACAGACCTGTTCCTGTAATAATATGTGCAGCAGAAAAAAACAGAGAGAAGCGCTGGCTGTCCATGTAAAAATGCTGAAGTTAAATGCACTAGCATTGATTGATTGAGTGAGTGAGTGATTTATTAATTTATTGATTGATTGATTGATTGATTAATCGAGCAATTGAGTAAGCGATTCATTGATCGATTGAGTAATTAATTGATTGAGTGATTTATTGAGTGATTGATTGATTGAGTAATTAATTGATTGATTGATTAATTGATGTGTTGATTGATCGATTGATTCAGTGTCTGTCTGATTGATTGATTAGAACGGTTTTTAGAGCAGTTTTCAATTGAATGTGAAAAGTGATTACATAATTGCTTTCGTGTTTCATTGCTACGCTTTGTGATTGGCTAAAAAACCTCGCGCCACTTTCTCGACCAATCAGAAGTAAAACCAAAACCAATCGTGACTTGCTCGCACGCGTTTTCCCGCGCTTGGCGCCGCCGACATGTAATTGCTTCGACCTCTGATTGGTTCATTGGATTGTTTACGACTGCAGTGATTGGTCAGAGTAATTACTTTGGTTTTGGTTTTACCACACTCAATTGAAAACTGCTCTAATTGAAAGTAATTTCGTGATTGCTTTGGTTTTGCATTACTAAGCTTTGTGATTGGCTAAAAAATCTCGCGCCACTTTCTCAAAACCAATCGTGACTTGCTCGTACGCGTTTTCCCGCGCCTGGGGCCGGTTACATGTATTTAGTTCGAGCTCTGATTGGTTCATTGAATTGACTGCCTTATTTTTGATTGGTCGAATTAATTACTTTGGTTTTGGCTTTACAAGACTCAACTGAAAACCGCTCTAATTGATGTTTGATTGATTGATGTTATTTAATTTTTAGAGCAGTTTTCAATTGAGTGTGGTAAAACCAAAACCAAAGTAATTACTTTGACCAATCACAGCAGTCGTAAACAATCCAATGAACCAATCGGAGCTCGAAGCAATTACATGTCGGCGGCGCCAAGCGCGAGTAAACGCGTGCGAACAAGTTTGATTTTACTTCTGATTAGTCGAGAAAGTGGCGCAAGATTTTTTAGCCAATCACAAAGCGTAGCAATGAAAAACCAAAGCAATTGTGTAATTACTTTTCACACTCAATTGAAAACTGCTCTACTTTTCACAGTTATTATTAATGTTGTTATAGCTGGCAATAGCTGTGACAACTTTAATAATAACTGTGTAAATAGGAGAACAGCTCACACTATAATTCCTTCTTATAATGGTACACCCCCAGATTGATTAACGTTACAGTTTACCTTTCACAGTTGTTGTGAAATCCATTATAAGAGGCAAAGGTGACCAGTCCTCCGAGAGCAACACTAAGCGAGAAGAATATCTGGGACGCAGCGTCGATCCAAACCTAAGAAGGAAGACAAGAAAATAATCTTCAGCCAGTCAGTGCCGGTCTAAGGTGAGATGAAATCCCAAATTTTATCTTACTAGAACAGCGATACATAAAAATATTGCTAATAAAAATGTTTCGATTAATAGGTTTCGTTGACGAGCTCAAAATGTAGAACCACATAAATAATGAACTTTAGGTTTTGTATTGCAGATAACAGATAACAGATTTCAGATAGTTTGTGGATGTTCCACTGCGTCTTGTCCTGTACGAGGGAGGAAAGCTCGCATTCATCTCCGCTCCAGTATCCTTCTTTAAGACGTCAGTGCATGACATCTTTCTGCTTGTCTCCACTCTTCCTCACGTGTGACGCTTCCCAGAAGACGATCCCTTGAGCCACGAGCCCTGGGTGCCGGTGACAATGATCTGCGACCTGCATTCTCCTTGTTGCCACCTTGTCGACCAGCTCTCTAAATAGGTAGCATAACTGTTTTATAGACAGATAGGTATAACTGGTAAAATATTTGTACCCGGGGTTCCAGAAGCTTGTTGAAGTCCGGTTTGAGGTAAAACATGATTCCGTCGACCGCGCCAGGCAGGGTAGCCCCTCTGATGAGAAGAGCGAGCAGTACAACGTAAGGAAATGTTGCCGTGAAGTAAGCAACCTGTCAGCAACATAAGACAAGCAGTAAGGCAAATTAGAACACAAGCCACAGGAATCCCACACTGTCGGAGCTTAAGGAGGGATTTTACGTGAATTTGAATGAAATCTTAAGAGGTTCAAAGAAGCTAAGGGATAGAAGAAAGAAAACGATTTTTGGAACACCAACAGATAGTTGATACCCGCGCCAGAGCACCCCAGGTTGCTTGTGCCCATCTATTAATTATTAACTACAAATTCTAATTTTTAAACTTCATTAAATCTTCAATATTTCTTATTTCTCTCAATTTTACGTGGGTAAAAACTTTCTGTTAATGTTACAAAATCATTTTCTTTCTTCTATCCCTTCTTTAAACTTCTTAAAATTTCATTTAAATTTAAGTTGAGTTCCGCCTTAATTAAGTTCAGATAAAGTTCTTAAAGAAATATTACACATCCAGTTATTTTCCTGTTTCTTATCGTTCGATTTGGATTTGATGACTTTGCATTAACATGAAGTCGAAGTCGTCATAGTTGGATATTGCCACAGCCGGCACATGATTGCATGGTGGACCTATTTTTGGATCGTCGGGTGAATCCAGACCCTTTTACCTGTGCGTGTTTGTTGATCCATTTCATATCACGTTATGTTACTCTAGATAATTAGTTGTTACAAATTATGTCATATTCACTTGCATACGAATGACTAATTTTTGGAAACGTATAAGAACAAGATAAGATAATAACTTTATTTAACGAGGGTGGGTCACATGACCTTAAATGAGTAAACGAACGTCAGTCCTTTAATTTTAGAAAAAAAATTATGACGCAGACAAAAAAATGACAATAAAATTACTGCATCATCAGTCTACAGAACGGCGGAATATCGCTTATGATAATAGTTGTCACTGACTGTACTGTCAATCATATTTTATTTATTTATTTTAATTTCATCTGTGTTGACACTCAATTACATGCAATTTACGTAGAGCAGTTTTCAATTGAGTGTGAAAAGTAATTACACAATTGCTTTGGTTTTGCATTGCTACGCTTTGTGATTGGCTAAAAGATCTCGCGCCACTTTCTCGACCAATCAGAAGTAAAACCAAAACCAATCGTGACTTGCTTGCACGCGTTTTCCCGCGCTTGGCGCCGCCGACATGTAATTGCTTGGAGCTCTGATTGGTTCATTGGATTGTTTACGACTGCTGTGATTGGTTGGAGTAATTACTTTGGTTTTGGTTTTACCACACTCAATAGCCCGTTTCCGAGTTACTCTTAGCCTCCTTTTCAAACCGAGGCCAAGTGCAAAACCATTCATACGAAAATGCGTTTTCTTTCACATGCAAATAAAACTTATATCCATATGAATGGTTTTGCACTTGGCCTCGATTTGAAAAGGAGGCTAAGAGCAACTCGGAAATGGGCTAATGAAAACTGCTCTATACGCCTAATTGAAGAAACATAATCGGTAACGAAAGCATAAAGCATAAACGATACGACACAATGGAATTCCGGAAAAAAAGGCAAAAAATTAAGGTTAGCTAATATTTCAGTTATTGGTGTTTCAAAGTCGAGTCTATTGTCAGTCCTTTAATTTAGAAGAATTATGAACATACTATACATGATTAGGATTTACTGTGGCTGTGAATTCGCTTTCGTGATTCACTAACCTTTCCAGAGGATTTGATTCCTTTGTAAAGGCAAAAATAAACCACTGTCCAGGCGATCAAAAGAGTAGTGGCCAGCGGTAAGCGGATGTCACCTGGTTGATCAACGCCTTCAGATAATTGGAGAATTTGACGTCTGCAAAAATAAAAATAAATTAAGAAAAAATATTTGAGACGAGTACAAATCCATTAACAGCATTCATGGTACAGCTTCTAGGATTTAAAAAGAATCGCTATCTAGCTATCTGTCTACCTTTATTTTTGGATTTCCATGGATAGAAATACGTTTTGTTGGCTATAAATAGGTTGGTAAACGCTTGTTTTTCGTTTGTCTCACGATGGAGTCACTTTAAGATGTTGATCGCGACGTTTCGACTGCTATTACTGCTAGTCTTCATCAGGCGATGAGGTCGATTGGTTACGTGTCGCTTATGTAGCACGTTGGTTTGTTTCTATTGGTGCATTTCGATCCTCATTATTATTCCGAAAAGATGTTGTTCCCTCTCCGGTCCGATTTGATATCGGTCGGCTGTTATGCTTCTTGATTGTAGGCATCCACGCTTCGGGAATTTCAATTCCACTATCTCTGTTGATGTTATTAGGATGAAGTCTTATGTGGATGGCCTCTTTAACTCTACGGGTGTACCAGTGTGGGTCACGGTCAATAAACTTAACCTCGTCCCAAATAGGAAAATGCCCGGTCTTGTTAGCGTGTTCTAAAACCGCGGAGGTTTCAATGCTCCTTTGAAGGGACGCTGTCCCGCGCCGAAATACAAAATTTTTCTGACCTTATTTTCATGTTATTTCACCAAAAGCCACCAAATATACAACTTAACAAGAGGCTCCAAGCAGCCTTTACTCATGCGCATGCGTAAGAAAATTTTATGATATATTTTAAACATGATAAGAAGATGTCCGACATGGAGAAGAGTTACTCCTTTCATTCAGTCATCGTTCCTGAAAACCACGTTGTTTACTATTGAATGTTGTGGACATGAAAGTTGTACCACAATGAAGCCAGTGATTTTTCTAAGTCTTATATATACCAAACGTGAACATAGTAATGTATGTAGGGTTGTAGGAGATTCTGTCGTGACACCTAAGTAACGCTCTTTTACCGGAAGTTAGAATAGCCGGAAGTCACTAAACAGGAAGTGTAAATGGCGAAGACGTCAACCGGAAGTGCACAATTTAAAAAATGCGTGCATAAATTTGCATGCAAAATCGTGACACAAAAAATAAAAATAATAATAAAAACAAGAAAAACGGAGCCGAAACCTTACCTCATGCCGCTACGCGCATGAGTAATTATGCAAAATGATTCTATAGAACAACATCTCTGGGTACAATAAGGGTACAATAAGGCGAGACAAATACAAATTCATTAATACAATGAATGGGTACAATAAGGCTTTGTTGTTGTTGTTGTTGTTGTTGTTAAAGAAAGCTCCTGGCCACAATCATGAAATTATGATATAAGCCGGGACAGTGTCTCATTTAGCCCACGGCCAAGTTCTTTCTCTTTCGGTCCCAGGACCCTGGACTCAAACGGCTAAATAGATTTTTAAAAAAATGTTATACTTACTCCCAGAATTCAGCGCTAGGAGAAGTGAGTTGTATGGTACAGTTCAGTGGTTTCCCCATGGCAGTACAGTTGTTGGTAAAGTTACCCCACGCCTCGCTATGAAGAAAGAAATTGAACGTAATTGTCGCAAATAGCTTTAAGACCTTCGTGCGAAAATCGTCTATAACACATTTATCGTTTTAATTTTTTGCCACGGCTACCATATCCTAGCTATGTTATAAACGCATTTCCAAAATCTATCATTATCAGTACCACTATTTACAAATTTGTTATTTTACCTGCAGGATGCTGTATTCCATTCATTCCCGCAGGATTTCCAAGGAACTTCTAGTGAAAACGAGTGGTACAGGTACAGAAGGCTCCAGGCAATGACAACATTATAATATATTGAAATCAAAAAGGAGGTAATCAGCTGAGCGAAGCCAAGACCTGAAAAGCAAAAACGTTCAAGAATTTAAGAAAGCGTTGACACCAGGGATGAGTCAGTCTCAGGGCATCAAAACGCAGTATCCCAAAGTGTTTTAGGACTCCAGGGCTAAGGGCCCAAAAAGGCGGGGGCTCGGGGCTCCAAGGCCAAAAAAAGAGGGGCTCCAGGGCTGCAAGGCCTAAAACGAAGGTTTTTTTCAGGGCTCCGAGTTCCAGACATTGTCCAGAGAAAAAGATCCATGGCGCCCCGGGGCTCTAAAGAAAGACAATCGTAGTTCCAGGGCTCCAGGGTCCCCCCCCCACCCCCCCATCGAAATTGCGGTCTGGTACAACATACCGTCACCCTTGTGCAACGTAGGGCGTTCAGTTTTTAAATGTCAACGGGTACAGTTGTCGAGGTTGAACTAGCTATATAACAGTACTTCCTAAACCTTGTACAAGTAGAACATTTTAATTGCATGCAACTGACAGCATCGCCATAACAGACTGCGAAAAAGCAAAACGAGATTCTCTTAAAGGACAGACAGAATGAACCAAATACCTATTACGAAATTTAAAAAAATTCTCAGGAGGTAGTTGGATCATTTTGTCTGCGCTCGATATGTTTTCCTTTAGCATTGTTGCTGCGGGAGTTGAACATTTTAATTGCATGCAACTGACAGCATCGCCATAAAAAAACTGTAAAAAAACAAAACGAGATTCTCTTAAAGACTATAATGACGGTAAAACCACAACGACAAACCAATGAAGACAGAGTATCGGATCTATCGTAGACCTAGATCAGTAAAGATCTTAAATAGTAATGGTGAAAACGGCAAACTGATCCTTACGGCAAGAAGAAAAGATAGAGACAGAAGTGAAATAAAACACTAATAAACAGTTGACTATATTTGCCCGATATTTCGGTTTGCAAAACAAACCTCTACGGGGGCTAGAAAACAAAAATGAATACAGAAATAAAATGACCGTTACATATAAATCATTTTAAATATGACATACAACAGAATAACAGAAAGTGATTGGTAACAAATCGTGACTTGAGTGATACTTCGATTAGCGTGTGACGTGTGACAAGGCCTGTGGTGAAGTAGTTACACAATTGCTTTGGTTTTTCATTGCTACGCTTTGTGATTGGCTAAAAAATCTCGCGCCACTTTCTCGACCAATCAGAAGTAAAACCAAAACCAATCGTGACTTGCTCGCACGCGTTTTCCCGCGCTTGGCGCCGCCGACACGTAATTGCTTGGAGCTCTGATTGGTTCATTGGATTGTTTGCGACTGCTGTGATTGGTCAAAGTAATTACTTTAGTTTTAGTTTTACCACACTCAAATGAAAACTGCTCTATACCACTATGATAAACTCAAGTTAAACTCAAGTCGATGCCGGCTTAAATTATTTCTCGTATGTTCCTGCATGTAAGTAAACGGGAATCAGAAACCAGAAATTCGCAGATGCTAAACATTCCTTTATTTAGAACTGCTACTGGGCAGAAGACGTTTTACTATAGGACAGTGAACATCTGGAATAATTTAAATAATGATATTAAGTTGTGCATCGATGACAATAGTTTTAGGAGTAAGCTTAGAGGGGTGCTTTTAGACAAATTTAAGAGGGAGGAATGATATCCTAATGATTTGTAATTGTAACTTTAAATAATTTGTATATGTTTTTATTTTTTATCTTTTTCTTTGTATTTGGCACTGAAAAGCCCCTTTGGGGAAGTCGTCAATAAACCTATGTATGTATGTATGTATGTATTTGTTGAGAGTACTGTTATATATATTGTGGTTCAATTTTATCCTTGGTTCAAATTTTATTTTCCTTTGTTTAAAACTCATTATCAAACATTACCATAGCCAAAAACAAAGGAAAATAAAATTTGAACCAAGGGTAAAATTGAACTACAACATACACAAAGGAGTCTTATGACCATAGCCTCGGTCACAGGTCACCCAACCCAAAAGAATACCTTTGTTGTTGGGTGTCTTGTGACCTAGGCCAAGTATAGTGAGGTAAGAGATAATGTTTTCACGCTAACAAAAAGTAGATAAACAGGTAATAGCATATTTATAAATATATTTTGAAATACTTTAAGTACTTTTTGTTTAAAAAAGAAAACCGGGTGAATTCTAAAAACTAAAACACCGTCCACATACTTTATTTTCATTTGATAGCTAACCTTTCATACACATTGGCTACATAAAAGGGAACTGAAACGAAGATTATAAAACAGTGCTATAAAATGGAGGTTAGAAACGTTGTCAAACCAACGTCATCCCCGGGGTGTTCAAAATGGCAGGAGAAGAAACCCTTGAACAAGAGTGCCGAAACACTCCAAATATCCTGGAGTATATTAAACACTTAATGACCAGTCCCGAGGGAAACAGTGAAATTTGTTTCCCGAGAATCTCGGGAAACAAACAAAATTCACTGTTTCCCAAGGGATCAGTGATTAAATGTTAAATATGCTCCAGGATATTTGGAGTGTTTCTCTGACGTCAAAGTTGTTGCCCGCTTTCGTAAATTTTGCCCGCTTAGGACAATTGTCGGGAAACAGTTTGTTTGTTAGATACCATGTGACCATGAATCAACCAATCAACGCGCGCGTTGTACTGAGAAAAACTCCAGCAACGAACAATGTCACCTGATACACGATGAAATGACGTTTTCAGAGGTTATTTTAAACGATTGCAAGCCGTGTTAGTTTTCTAGCAATCTAAAACCGCTGTTCAAACGTAACGAAGACATTACATTATGTTTTACGCGACAAAATGCGCCAGGAGTTTTGTAATATTTTGTCAGCCTTGTCCAGGGTTGTGCCTAAATCATACCGTCCAGATGGACGTCGGACACCTTATTGAGACTTATATAACGTAATGTCGACACTTTAAATTTTAAAGACTAAAAAAGAAAATCTAAAATCCCCACTCAGGATTGAACCTGTGACCTCAGCTAGTCTTTGGCTTACATAGCCTACCGTACCACTGTATCACCTAGCTTCTCGGGTTGCTTAGCTCTAAATTTACTATATAAACTGCTGCCCCTGACCTCGACTGAAAGCTAACCAGTTACTCCGTTATGTAAGTCTCAATAAGGTGTCCGACGTCCAGGAGGTCGGACACCTTATTGAGAGTTATATGACATCATGTCGACACTTACAATTTTATTTTCAATAATTGTTTAAGTGTAAAATAGAAAATCTAAAATTCTCACTCAGGATTGAACCTGTGACCTCAGCTAGGCTTAGGCTTACATAGCCTACCGTACCAAAGAACTATCTAGCTTCTCGGGGTGTTTAGACCTAAATTTAACTATATAAACTGCTAACCCTAACCCCAATTAAAGCTAAACAGTCAGGCTTAGAGTTATGGGTAGTTAATCTGGTTCTTACATTATATATTCTCATTGAGGTGTCCGACCTCCTTCTGGGCTATAGCATTTTAGACTCTACCAAAAAGAAAAGTGTATTCTATATGACTCACCTCTTAACAGGGGACAAATCGCACCCCAAGCTTTGATGGGACCGAGGCTAAGATACTGCCCAAGGGCCAGCTCAAGATAGAAGAGTGGGATGCCACAGGTTATCAAAGTCAAGAAATATGGGATAAGGAAAGAAGCTGTCAATAAAAAGCAACTGAACGTTAGTGTGATGGCGATTGTCAGATACTTTTTCCTGCTTTTGAGACGTCAAATTTTCCGCTGCAATTTATTTGTTTCCTCGCGTATAAAACCAAAATTTAGAATTTTCTTCAAAGAAAGAGCAAAAATGTTGATTGCTTTGTTAAGTTCGGCATATAAAACAACGCTTTATTTCCATTGCGACGCGCCATACCGTGACTGGCACCCAACAAACGTTTTCACAAGTTAACCAATCAGAGAACGCGAATTCAGTTGACCAACACGTCTAATCGCAAAGTTGAGCACGATGGAATGTAATCTTGTCGCTTCGTGTTTATCACAGGAGTGTAAAGTTATTTACAAAATACAAAGATTTTATTCGCTTTATTGCTTCACACATATCCGCAGCTACGAAAATGATTATAAGAATTAGCTGGTGATAGAGCAGTTTTCAATTGAATATCGAAAGTAATTACACAATTGTTTTGTTTTTGCATTGCTACGCTTTGTGATTGGCTAAAAAAATCTCGCGCCACTTTCTCGACCAATCAGAAGTAAAACCAAAACCAATCGTGTCTTGCTCGCACGCGTTTTCCCGCGCTTGGCGCTGCCGACATGTAATTGCTTTTTTTTTTCCAGATTGGTATAATGGATTGTTTACGACTGCTGTGATTGGTCAGAGTAATTACTTTGGTTTTGGTTTTACCACACTCAATTGAAAACTGCTCTATCATACAAACTTGTTAAAACGTTTGTCGGTTGCTCACGGTAAAGCGCATCGCTCTGTAACGGTACGATCCACAGTATTAAAGTTGTTTTTTTATTTGTTTGAACGGTTGGTTTACATCGAGCTTGAAATAAATATGTATCCTGCGCAGCGTTAATTTTAGTTACGCGAAAAAGTGTTAAGTTCGACGCTAAAAATGTTTTTGGGAGAAAAGAAACTAGACGTTTCAGCAATGCTGCCTTGTAGTAAAAATGCGTTCGTTGCTGACGTGTGCGAAGAAACGATGGAAATTCCAAAAATTTCAACCTCAGGCGGGCCAAAGAAAGAGCGCGCACAAGGCTAGTATATGAGTTTTTTTTTATGAAAAGCGAAAGTCTTGGTTTAAACCACTCGGCTCCAAGGCCTTGTAATTGTAAATGAACCGCATTTCTTCGCGTCTTCTCCTGATCTGGTCATCTAGATCCGCTAATCACTGCTACTATCATGTCGCTGCGGTTGTCGTTTGGTCTAGTAAAACGTTCAGGCACTGGTAGCGTAACCGGCTTTCTTTTTGATCACATCCAATCGGTGTTCACGGAAGCGGTCCCCAAGACGACGGCCTGTCTCTCCAATGTAGACAACTGAAGGGCGTTTACGGCATGAAATGCAGTAGACAATTTGGCTTGTGATGCACATGTAATTCCCCGAGATCATGATGTGTCCATTTGTAGCTCTAATACTACAAATGGCTTTGATGTGGCGTACCTGGAAACTAGCTCTTAAGCTAAGCGCACTGACCACGTAAAATAAAGGATTGATGGCTTTCAAAATAAACTCGTATATTACTGAGTCTTGCACGCGTTTTTGCTCGGCGCGCGTAAGTTTGAAATTTTTGAATTTTCCATCGTTTTTTCGCACGCGTTAGCAACAAACACATCGTTACTACTGATAAAGGCAGCATTGCCGAAACGTCTAGTTTTTTCTTACATCGAGCTTTGCTGGCGCGCGCTAATAACGGAGTCATAATTTTGAAACCTTTCTTTATAGCTGCTTCAGAATAGAAATTGTTAGCAATTTTCTGCTTTCAGTATAAAGATGGAAAGGTCTAACTAATGTACCTCCTCCGTTCTTGTAGCAAAGATACGGAAATCTCCAAATGTTCCCAAGCCCAACTGCATAACCGATGCACGACATGATAAAGTCTGCCTTTGCGGTCCATGTTTCGCGTTGTTCGCTCTCATTAGAGCTCTCTCGCACCGTTATAGAAACGGGGTGCACTTTATTATCTTTCATGTTTGATTTTGAATCCACGAATCCATGATAACATTTGCTTATCCAAACGAAAAGACTTCCATCGTCAAAACGGGACGACAAATACTACTGACATCACAGTGGGTAATGAGCTCATTAGGCCCCGAAGAGCGCGCAAAACGCCATTGGTCGAATTCACAATTAGAACGCTTCATCGTATCAATAACAAAATTCTCGATTGTGATTGGTCATCCGCGCGCCTATTTCTCACGTAGTTGGCGCGCGGTCACGTGGGTGTCCAATTACAGCTGTCCAATTACAAAAAGTTGTAATTGGATAGCTGAAATTGGACACCTACGTTGCCCGCGCTTGAATCAGTTGCATTCGAATGGCTCATTTTTGCTGTTTTTCTTCCACTTTCAAACTGACAGAAAATATCCAAGACGTTTTTAGTACAAAATAGTCGACATAGCTTCTTAATCTCGAATTTGGTTATTGATGCGATTAATTAGTAATTGAACTTCGTGTCGTACAATTCAGGGGTAATCGTGCTCGTAATTTCAAATCGTCCTCGCGCTACGCGCTCGGCCGATTTGAAATTACTCGCCCGATTACTCCCTGAATTGTACTCCACTCAGTCCAATTACTATTACTTATACGTGCCTCCACACGAAAAATTGAAGATGGCAAAGTTGTGTTGGCAAACTTCAAAGTTGGTAATCTCGTGTTTTCACACGAGAAACATCTACACACCTCAACCTCAGGCATTCGCAGTGTTCTTTCTTCTCGAGGAAGCCGATAGAGCGAGGACCTTGTGAAACGAGGTTGCAAACACTAAAGTTGCCTTAAACGTTCACACGTTAAGGCTGGTTCACACGTACGACGCAAATGTAAATGCAAGTGCAAATGCAAATGCAAGGAATGGAAAAATTTTCATTTCCTTGCATTTGCATTTGCACTTGCGTTTGCGTTTCACACGTGTGAACCGGGCTCAATGCAAATGCAAGCGCAAACGCAAGGTGAAAAGCACTTGTTCGCTTGCGTTTGCACTTGCATTTGCATTTGCGTCGCACGTGTGAACCAGGCCTTTAATGCGAGCTTGCCAACGTAAAAAAGTTGGAAGAAAAATTGGCAAAAATTAACAGAAACAAGTTATATTTCTCATCAACAGCTTGCCAATTGTTAATGTGACATTCAAACACGCTAACTTGAGCTCGCCAACTTTCGTTTGGCGTGTGAAGGAGCCGAAAGTGATTCAGGTCTACCTCGCTTTTGTACCACTGCGCTTTTTCATTAGTTGAAAAAAGAAAGTGACATATTTTTTCCCGATCTGGGCTCGAAGAATGGATAACTCTATTCATCGGATAAACCACTTTCGGCAACTTTGGTTTCGCACATGATTGGCCGGCTAAAAAGGAACATAACAAATGAATTAAAGAATTGAATTCCCACGGATGCGTGACACTTATAAACAAGAATTTGAAATATAAATACACATATTGGAAAAAGAAAATTGAACTTTTTTGTGAGAGTGCCAAGTTAATTTCATCAACGACGTTTCGGGCTTTGCATTTCATCAGGTTGATGGCCGTTGTTTTGAACGCGACTTGTTTTATTTGAAATGCGCGCGCTAAGAAAACAGTGCATGAGCGCGTGCAGTTCAGAGGAAAGAAAACCGTGTGGAGCTCATGCGCTTCCATTTAAGGTAGTAACCGATACATGACCTCAGACCTCTGACGAGCATGTCCGACAGTGAGTGGCCAGCAGAGTTGAAATGCTCAATCACTGGGAAACCGGGAGTGTTTTTTAACGCTTCGAAGGTGTTTGGCAAAGCGTTCACACAGACTGCGAAAGGTTTCCCCGATGTATAAATGGAAGTATCGACGGCAGGAGATGCAATACACCACGTTCCCTGATTGGCAGGTAAAATGTTCACGGCAAAATGTTTTACCTGTCAATCAGGTAAGAGAAAAACTGCTTGCGCGCGCTTGAGACCACTTTTTCCATACTGTTTGCGAACACACTGGCAAAGTGTGCTGCGAAATCAAAATTTCGGTTCTGAAGGTTTGCGCAAATATTTTCCTTCCTTTTGAAAAAAGTTACTGCGTTTAGGCGCAAATGGAGAAACGTTATAAACAACTAGGAAAGCTGGTAACACGACAGTGCATCAACAAACAAAATAAATATAGATGCGTTTGTGGAACAAAATTTTTAATTTATATTTTAAAACATCTTACAATATATCGCCGTACAACTCTTTTCTGCAACAAAATTCAATAAAATATGGTACAGCGTAATTTAATAACTTAATAGTGATGAAAAAAATTACAAGTACAAAGGAATTGTATTTTTCAATAAATTTTGCTATAAACTTTGGTGAAATATTTTAGTATCATTTGATGAACACCATGCCAAACAATATTAATAAAAATCGTGCACAAAAAGCGCACGCAAGTTAAGGTTTTTCATAACAAATTTTGAATTATATTTTTCAACATTGCTATATACTAAAGTAAAACTATTTTTTTTGTGTGTGTTATATATTAGAAACCGACTCAGCTTTGCTTCAAATATTATTAATTGGTAATCAAGAAGTAACCTCAGTATAAATTGTGAACTTCTTTGCAACAATAAATTCGATAAATAATGGAAACAAGGAAACGAGAAGAAATGTATATGTGAGGATAAAAATCTCGTTGATTCTTGGAAATTTGGTGCTATTCATATATGACATTAGAGTGGTTTTCGACTGAGTTCCGTAAAACCAAAACCAAAGTAATTACTCTGACCAATCACAACACTCGTAAACATTCCAATGAACCAAACAGATCTCAAAGCAAATACATGTAGCCGGCGCCAAGCGCGGGAAAACGCGTGCGAGCAAGTCACGATTGGTTTTGGTTTTACTTATGATTGGTCGAGAAAGTGGCGCGAGATTTTTTAGCCAATCAAAAAGCGTAGCAATGCAAAACCAAAGCAATTGTGTACATGTAGTTACTTTTGACACTCAATTGAAAACTGCTCTAAAGTTGTTTTCAATTGAGTGTGAAGAGTAATTTATCAATTGCTTTGGTTTTGCATTGCTTCGCTTTGTAATGGGCTAAAAAATCTCGCGCCACTTTCTCGATCAATCAGAAGTAAAACTAAAACCAATCGTGACTTGCTCGCAGGCGTTTTCCCGCGCTTGGTGCCGGCTACATGTAATTGCTTCGAGCTCTGATTGGTTCATTGGAATGTTTACGACTGCTGTGATTGGTCAGAGTAATTACTTTGGTTTTGGTTTTACGACACTCAATTGAAAACTGTTCTATCTCACAGAAATATACTAATTAGCCTTCTTTACGTTCTTTCAGCTTACGAGTAAGCTTCATTGCTCCTCTGACAATTTTTGTAAACCAATAGAAGTTAATTGCATCCAGCACAATGCATGTAGCAATCCAGTAGAAACTCTTGAGAGCCCCTAAGTCTCTCTGTTCCTGGGATCCCCATACTGAGTAACACTTGTAGTAATATGTCGGCATGATTGCTATACGACACAAGAAAAAAGAAGCTCCCATAATATAGCCATTGACGACAAAGCCTCGAGATGATCTGGGATGACCAATAGCATCAAAAAACCACCTACGGGAAACAATTCACGGTTAAAATCCTCTCACTGATATTTTTACAGTCTATGAGAAAAATGTCAAAATATTTCCATTTGCAGCCACCAGTGCTACAGGAAAGTACTTCTCAATGGCTTCCACTTGAATGGTCACACTGTAGATTTCATCCACAGACTCAAAAGTTAGAATCACCTTGTACATCATAATAAACAGTACCACAGGAAAGTACTGCTCAATAGCTTTCATTTGAATGGTCACACTGTAGATTTCATCCACAGACTCAAAAGTTAGAACCACCTTGTACAGCATAATAAACAGTAACACAGGAAAGTACTGCTGAATAGCTTTCATTTGAATGGTCACACTTTAGGATTTCATCCACAGACTCAAAAGTTAGAACCACCTTGTACAGCATAATAAACAGCACCACAGGAAAGTACTGCTCAGTAGCTTTCATTTGAATGGTCACACTTTAGGATTTCATCCACAGACTCAATAGTTAGAACCGCCTTGTACAGCATAATAAACAGTACCACAGGAAAGTACTGCTCAATAGCTTTCATTTGAATGGTCACACTGTAGGATTTCATCCACAGACTCAAAAGTAAGAACCACATTGTACAGCATAATAAACAGTACCACAAGAAAGTACTGCTAAATAGCTATCATTTGAATGGTCACACTTTACGATTTCATCCACAGAATCAAAAGTTACAACCTTCTTGTACAGTATAATGAACAGCACCACAGGAAAGTACTCTCAGCTCAGTAGCTTTCACTTGAATGGCCAAAATTAATGGGAAAAATTTTATCCAAAATATAAAGACTTTAGGGAAATGCACAGTTGTTTGGACGGTTCAGTTTGCTTTTGCCAGTTACACTAAGAAAATAAAAACAGAGAAAATTATGTGCTTTACTAACCTCTGATTTACAAACACTGTGGAAATCTCAGCAAGTTGACGGACATTAGCAAAATATGGCAGTATTCCATAAACCTACCACAAAATAGAGAACGTTTCAAGTAAGTAGGTGAACTACATGAATCTAATCATTTACATTTTTAAACATTGACATTTTGATACCAATTTTAAATAATTTTTAAATGTTATCATAAATTTTATTGTAAATTCAGCCTTTCGGCTGTAACAGTATGACTAAATAAACTATCTATCTATCTACATGTAGAAGCCAGAAAGCACAATTAATTTTTTTTATCAGGAGAATGTTGCTCCTAGGTCCAAACTTTTAGGAGCAAATTGGTTTGAGGAAGGAGCAAAACAAATTATAACAAACTATAATAAAAAAAATATAACTATATAACTGCAATTGATGATGCACTGGAGTACTGTTTACAGATCGAACACCAAATCAAATGAACATGTTTTTTTTTCTCCATTGAACTCCAGCAAGGGCCTTTTTTTTCAGGCCTCAATCAACAGTTGGTAGCTTGATTTTGACGGGGGGTGACAACTCTAATAAACGCTGTATGAGCAATACTGTGTGGAACTGAAAGTTGTCCCGAAAATTTGGAATATCTTCCCGATTTTTTCGGAGACATTCACGCAAAAATTTCAAACTTCCCGAAATTTTAACAACATTATCTCATGTTTCCCCGAAAATTTTTCGAGTCTCCCGATTCCCGGCAAAATCTTCAGATTCCCGGAAGAATTGTGTTTTTCTCCCGAAACAGGCCTTCTTAGAGTTGTCACCCCCCGTATTTTGCTCTCTGTGCTTGATGTTGATCCTCAGGTAGATGGGTTTGGGCCAGCACCATTGGATATTGGATCCACCTCCTTCAGTTTGTTTAAAAAAACTGTACATAATTCTAAAAGTAAAAGTCGCAAGTTATCGCTCAAGCAAATCACTTAAAAGTGTTGCTCAGCATTGCTTCATAGAGGGAGGAGAGAGGAATGGGTCACACTCAACCCAGTCCTTTGAGGTATGCCAATATTACTGGAATGCCTGTAACATTAAAACTTTCCTTGAACAGTGTGATCTTTCATGTTCCTAGATAAAATATATGTATTTTAGAAGCAAATAGCCTGAAGTCTCTCACATTTTGTACATTTGCGATTGCTAATTTCGAGCCGGTCTTCAAATGATATACCAGTAGAAGGCAAACTCACCACCACAAAATAGTAGGCCCACATTGCCATGAGGTGATGCATCACTGTAAACAAATCTCCAATATGCTTGTACGACAAAAGTATGATCAGAAAATCTAAAATAGATAAGGCATTAACTGGTTATAATATCTGGGAAAGAGCCCAAGTAAACACCTTGAAACATGTACTTCTATTTTTGCAGCGTGAATGGACTTTGTCGGAGCAAAGCTATGAATCTGACTGAGCAAAAAATCAGGCGATCGTGCTTCGTGTGTCGTTAAATTTTATCCTCAAGCTGAAAGTCGCATACAACAAAAAATGTCGCATTTGACCTTGAGGATAAAATTTTCAGACATGAAACACGATTGCCTGATAATTTGTTTGGCCATGTTCTTAGTTTTGCTAGTTTTTCTCCCCTCTACTTCTAGATCAACAAAATGTATATGGGTAAGGAAAGAGAATTTGTTTTTTCATATTAAGGATTAGGGTTAACATTAACACGATTTTGCTATATAAAACAATAATGACGTAAGTAAAGAGGAACCTATACCATGTCTAGGAAATCATTTGTACCTGCAGAGATATATCCCATCGTGATGGAAATCCCCACTCTTGCAAATACGGCATCACCCCTAATAATAATATTGACACAGAGCGTTTAACACAACTTAATACAACTTTGAAAGGAATGCAAAGAAAATAAATGAAAGCAATGTGTTTTCAGGGAAGGTTAGCAACTCACGCAACAGGATTAGAAATTGTTTCTGCATCCAAGAGGAAACAATACAAACTAATGATGCTGACAATTACGGCATGTAAATTTGAACCAATCCTGCAAAAAATATGTTAATTTTGGAATCAGGAAAACTGATTTGAAAAAGGAACATCTTTGACACCACTCTTAATTTTTTCAAAATTTAATTTAACTAAGATAATATTTAAAAATAAAATAAAATTCAAAACAATATTTTAAAGCCATCTACCCATAAGTAACCACACCCCCTTACGAGTCCCTCCGCAGCCCTTGTGAGCCCTCCTGCGCCCCATGTGAGCCCTCCCGCACCCCTTATGAGCCACCCATACCCTTTGTGAACCCCCACATCCCCTTTATGAGCACCCCCATCCCCCTTACGAGCCCTCCCTCACACCCTTTGTGAGCCCCCATCCCCCTTATCAGCTCACCTACACCCCTTGTGAGCCATCCTATCCCCCTTGTGAGTCCTAATTAATTTTGCGAAGTGATGTGCCATTTAAAATTAATACCTTATAATAGCTCTTTGCTGATCTTACACGACAATAACTAAATTGTCACCATTTGTTTTAGCCTCTATCTTCAACACTTTTCAAAGTCAGTTACTCAACTGAATCAAAGTCAATAATTAACGACATTGACCTACAACTCGCCTTGTTGGGTCTTTATTATGACTATTACATGTATGTATTTCAGTTAAATATATGACTTGATTTTATCATGTGTACACTAAGGGCAGATACTAACACTTTTGAGATCAAAGCAATCACAAAATTTGCTGTTCATTTATTTTGCCATTGTTGTTGCTCTCAGTAATTCATTAGAGCAGCCTGTTGCTAGTTTGTGGCTAGTTTGTGGCTCTTGTGTCACCGTTTCAAGGCCGTGTCGCTTGTCGGAATTTACCCCTAATAGTCACAGGGTCTCCCTTATGAGCCCTCCCTTCACTCCTTGTGGTCCTTCCCACCTCCCTTAGCCCCCCCCCCAACCCCCCTTGTGTGACATCCAGTGCCCTTGTGAACCAGTTGTGTGGCTTGTTGTGATGTAAGAATCTGTTTAACCTCACACTTAACTTAGAATCCCCTTCCTTTTGTGACTGTGAAAACCAAAAGATAGGTCCAATGCTTATAGTGTTACCTTGTGTTCCAATCAATCCTTTTGGCTGCAGGGAGCTTGTGGTATCCCGAGGAAACCAGAGATGAGAATCTTGGACTTATAAAGTAGAAAAGAAATAAGCAACACAAAAAGCTGATCATGGCTGTGCCAACATAGGGACTGCAGTCTTTTTGCTTGGGGAAAGACTTCCCAACATCTGGAACAGAGATGGGAAAGTTCCAATGTAAATTAGTCAGAGACAAGAGACCAAAATTTGTATTGAATATAAGTGCCACCCCCCCCCCCCCTACATACACAATGGGGGGAGGAGGGGGGTTGTTATATAGGTTGTATAGACATCACACACAGGGTGGGGGGGGGGGGGGGGGGGTGGCGAGTTGAGGTCCCATAGAAGTCGTTTCGTTTCCTTTCCAATAGCGCACGTTTGCTTGTACCCAGAAGCTTTCGTTCGCTTCTTGCGCAGTTTATCGCGCCAACGAGGACCTGCTCTAGTATATATGTTGCAGCGTTTAATCTTCGTGACCAGAATTGCTTGGTAAGCTTCATTGCACTTGGACACATCCATAGTATTTCGGATTTAACAAATAAACTAGCTATAAATCTAACTTATGAACAAGCCTCGTGCGGTTCTAAAACTTCAACGCGTGCCCATGCGGGTACAGTACAAAACCGATCATTTAGCTTACAATTGTTTTTCGCGCTGCATCAAGACACATTTGCATAATTAAATATCCCAAACACTTACCGGATTCATTCATCTTTATCAAATTCACTAAACCTCGGTTAAGCTCGGGGAAATTTACGTTTTCGCAAATCAAAACAAAGGGTACTTCAGAAGAACAAAAGACGACACAAAAGACGTGTCACGTGCTGTGTCACGCCAAATTCTTTTGAGCCCTCGGGCTGGTATGTCACAAAATTTATGCCCGCTCATAGTATAAAATACATTCCGCTGATCGCATCTAAATAAGTTCACGTATATTCTTGCAAAATGTCCGTCAGTGTTATGGATTTTTGTTCCACGATTTGCTACGCCTTTGCTGTAATTCTTTTGTTAGTTGTTGTGTTGATTTTACGCACTGTGTACGTATTAAAAAAGAAAGGAAATGATATTGCATTAGACAGGAGAAAACCCGTGAAAGTAATGGTGGTTGCAGGCTCAGGTACGCCATTAAGCTTATTTATTTTTCGATAAGTAAAAGTTTTGTATTATTAAGCTTATGTCTTATTATGTATAAAAAAATAAAGGAGCGATTTTACAATACCCGGTCACTTATTTACATATCCCTAAATCTTTGTTAGAACTAGCCATATGAAAACAAAAGAATCCATTCTTATTCAATGAGATGCAAATAAGTGGCCGGTTATTGTAAAGTCTAGCCGAAATGATTCAAGTTTTGTTGCTTCAAAGTTTGATTGCTATAGCAATCTTATATCAGTCTGTATCATCTTATTGTAAATAGATAACCATAAGCTTATCATTTTATTGTAAGTCTTAAATAACAGTATAATTTTATAGTAAGCTTAAATAATGTTTATCTGGGCTAGTTTTAAAGTAAATAGTAAATCATGTTAATCTAGGCTAGTCTCTTTCGGATTATGTATTGTTTATTTTAGAATTAGTTTTATTTTAGTGTCCCCAATTAGTAGAGGGTTTTTAACCTCGGCTAGGTACATTATTGACACTTAAATAAAGTCATTGATTGATTGATTGATTGAAATTCACAACCAATGTCAAGGGAAAATAATCTGGATCATTTTCTCTTCGGGTGTCTCTTGCCAATCAGAGCTTAAGTTACATGTACCTGCCAAGTCTCACACCTGTGTGTCCAAAACTCCGATCTCACACCTACTCATGCCTATGGAGCAATTTCTCACTCCTGACTTACAGATTTGAGCTATCAGCTTTAACTGTTCGCCAATCCCATTAAAAATGTAGTTACGTTCATGAAAATTTGGCACTTGTTTTGTAGGTGTATATTGTTCTGAACATTATGATTACAGCTGGATGTTATTAAATGGAGGTTTGAGGTCCATGGAAACTTCCGAATTCTTCGGAAAATCTTTGGACAACTTCGGAAATATATAGACCGGGTTGTCTTCGGATTTGGTCAGGGTCGCCTTAGGAAATCCTGCCACTCCCACGAAAAAAAACACTTAAATCACTTTATTTTGAGTGTCAAAGGTATTTAGCACGTGAGTACTAATTGGGGACACTTTCCAGATCTAATTGGAATTTGGAAGTGTTGGTTTTTGAAGAGAGGGGAAAACCGGAGTACCCGGAGAAAAACCTCTAAGAGCAACGAAAGAACCAACAACAAACTCAACCCACACATGACACCAGGGACGGGAATTTAACCCGGGCCACATTTCTCACGCCTAAAAAGAAAAAGTTGGCAGGTATACCGATAAATTACAAATAAATTATTGATTCTTCAGAAAAGAGCTCTTCGATTGATATTTTTCGCTAAACCTATGGACCATGCCATTCCCTTCTTCCATCAAACGAGGACTCTACCATTAACCTTTTTAAATTTTGAACGTATTTCGTTGTTGATGCATGACGTTTATCACCAAACTGTTCCAAGTAATCTGAGAAGTATGTTCAGACTAACGACCGATGTACATAACTATAGAACTAGGTCTGCATCAAACCAAAATTATTATGTTGAGTACTCCCGAACGGAAAAAATGAAAAAATCATTTGCGAGAACTGGTGCTATGATATGGAACGGACTACCTAAATCCCTTAAATCGTTGAGGAAATCTCAATTCAAATCGAAAATCAAACAAATTCTTCTGGAGATTCTTCAGAAAACAGATGACTATATTGATGTTCCCCAAATACTTTGTGATATTAAACAAATGAAATTGGTATAATTTGCACATTTCATTTATTTCCCGTGTCTGCCACCAATATCATGATTTTATCAAAGCTTTAAAAAAATCTGTAACTCTACAGATCAGCTTCTGTATTGTTATATTGTCCAACCTTTATTATTTTCAATTACATTACTTTTCCCTGCCTCGAATAGCGTTTTTGCTAACTTGCAGGGTAACTGTATTTAAGTTTATATGCCTAATAAAGTTTTGTTTGTTTGTTGTGTTGTTTGTTTGTTGTATATGACCAAGTCCCTTTGAACAAACACCTAGGTAGACACCTGTCAGCTTTGAGACAGTTTACTACTGAGCTAGTACTTACTGTACTTGAAGGAGGGTCAGCCATCTTACTAAAGCAATTGGTGTAGGTGAATAGTTTTCCCAAAAAAGTTACTTTATTTCTGACAAAATTTGACGAAAAATGTGGAGGTGAATAGCAAATACTATTCCAAGTTTGAGTAGTAAAGTTTAAAACTAATCCAGTGACCTTAGTTTTTTTCTCAATTTGGAAAGCACTGCTAATTTTCTTTTCTTTTTGGCGCTATGAAAAAATCTCTCCAGTGGAAATCAAGTTATTTCCAAAAACGTTGTTGTTAGATAAAAAAATTCCACTAGATAATTTTTTCTCAAACTCTTGTTTAAGATAGAAAATACCAAATACTGCTTGCTTACAGAAAATCAGAATAGGTCACCATTCAAACTTCCAGATAAACAGGAATATTTTATGCACAATTTTTTTCTGTTTGGTGTGATTTTATGCCATATTTTCATATCTGGTGAGCTGCACATGCTACTTAAAGGAAAATCAGCTGATGCGTGTGTCAATGCATGACGGGTACACATTGCGCGCGCACATAGCTGGAAAACTTTTCGAGCCTCCTTAAGATGGACATTGCCTTCACTCAGGTGGTATTAAAAATTAATGTTTTATGAAGAGATTTCTTTATTAAGAGAATTCTTTCTTTGTTACATTTTTAAGGAGGACACACTACTGAAATGGTGAGACTCTTGGGGTCACTGTCTACATGTTACCAGCCACGAATTTATGTTGTTGCTGAAACTGACAAAATGAGTGCTGAAAAAATTCTCACTTTTGAAAAGAATAAAACAAACAAGGAGGGTTCTGAGGCAAGTATTGATGAATAATTATTATAATGAAGGACATGAGATTCTGATATCTCAGAGTCATCTGACTGTAGCTTAACCCTTTAATTTCCAAGAGTACCAAAAATCAAAATTCCTGAAAATCCCAAATTTTGTTTTTGAAAACATTAAAAAATAAATGGTACCATGCAAAAGTCCCAGTGGGGGGTACTCTCTTTTATGATATGACCGAAAATAGAATCACAAGGTGACATGAGCGGGGCTGGACGGGTTGACATTAGCCGGTCTGAAAAAAGCTGTCCGGCCCCGCTCGAGTTCAAGCGACCTCACATTGCACGACTGTTCTAACTTGTATTTTCTGGTCATATTATAAAATACTTATTGACTGATAAGTACATAATATGACCTATACAGGGACGTGCCACTGGACAGGTTAAAATAGCAGGTGTTATCATACACAGTGTAGCTATGTTCATTCCTTTTTTGTCCTATACCCAAATATTAGAAGATTAATTTACATACATAGTTTCTTATTAAGTTGTAGTTTATAATTATTACATTGTTAATGCCTGATGTATTTACCGTGTTTTTTAAATAAAGATGATCATGAAGATGATGATGATTAGTCAAGTACCCCCCGCCCCTGCGCCCCCCCCCCCCCCCCCCCCCCCCCCCCACCAAAAGGTTTCATTTGAATG
This sequence comes from Cladopsammia gracilis, assembly GCA_022457155.1. Lineage (NCBI taxonomy): Eukaryota > Metazoa > Cnidaria > Anthozoa > Scleractinia > Dendrophylliidae > Cladopsammia > Cladopsammia gracilis. The sequence continues at coordinate 1,683,274 of JAJGOT010000050.1, read as the reverse complement.
GTCACACTATAGGATATTGTTGACAAACTCAAAAGTTAGAGCTACAGGTTTGATTCTACTTAATTGATCTCCATTAGAGTATACATTTTGAAATTTATTCCCATTTTTTCTTGCAGTTTAAAATTCTGAGAATTCCACGTAGCAGAGAAGTACGTCAATCATGGCTTTCAACCATCTTTACAACATTAAATGCAATTTTCTTCTCTTTTCCTGTTGTGTTTCGGGAGAAACCAGATTTGGTAAGAACGTGATTTTTTCTTTTTCTGTTGTGTTAAAGGAGAAACATGACAACAACAACAACAATTTATTCAACAAGAAACAACAACAACAATGTATTCTTAGTATAATAATGAAAGAGTTGACTGATTTGTTTGCCCTGCAAATAGCTGGAAAGCTAATCGGGGCGGGGCAAAACAAGTACATGAAAAATACAAATATCTACAAAATCAAAAACCTTATACTATTGAAAAGCCTTGCAGATTGCACATAATAATGAATAAAAACACAGAAGTTAAGTGATCTAATTGAAGACAAGGATTCTTTGACTATAGTGTGTCTATGTACTTATACTTTATTAATAATCATGGAGATGAAACAGTTACAATCTACAATAAATGCACTCAGGCAGTTTATACGAGCTTAATGAAACTGGGGGAAACTATTGAAAAAGCCTGTATTCTAACAATGATGACAACAATCCATAGTTGTCACTGAGTGAAGGATGCCTACTACAATGAACTGTGCATTGTATGTGAGATCACTATGGACTCAAGCCACTCATTTTGGGAGCTGAACTGACAGGAATTATTAAGACAGGAATTACTAAGACAGGAATTACTAAGATGGGTTTAAAGTTAGACAAAGTAATCATGTTATCCCAATTTATTATTATGTCAGTGAGCACGCCATACTGGTCCAAACTTGTACTGGCCCAAGTTCGCACCAGTCTCACTTTTCATGACTTGTTGGTGGTAGTATTAACAAGGTTCCACCATAAAAACAAATAAAAACAGGAAATTCAAGTTACAAACTGTCTATTGTCAAAGATTAATCACTTTAAAATTAATCCTTAGCTAAATACCAACAATTGAAGGGGTGAGTGGAATAAAGCCCCAAGTGACTTCTGATCAACTGTTAGATTCTCCTTCCAGTTTGTCTTGTATATGCTCATGTAACAAAGGGAGAATTTGGTTTCAGATTAGGGCCTTATTTCAGTCTGGGATAAGGCCCTAAGTGACTCCTGATCTACAGGCAAATTCTCCCTTTGTTACATGAGCATATACAAGACAGACTGTAAGGAGAATCTAGCAGTTGATCAGAATTCACTTAGGGCTTTATTCCACTCACCCCTTCAATTTGTTTTATTCCACCTTAGCTTCTCTGTAATGGGCCTGGAACATGTATTCCAGTTTGTTTAGCAGCATTTGCATTAAAGGTAAGAACAGCCTGTGATGAATATCATATGGGTATCATTTTATTATATGTCCTTACACCAGAGTTGTACAGGGTATGAGAATGTCTAAAAAGTCGTGAATTTGGCAACTTGTAACTTTGTCCTAAACATCACATCACCCTCGACTTGAACGCTCACATTTGACATGTAGCTTTGAGGTGTTCTTTAAGCACTATGTGGCTTAAATCAGCAAATCCTGGACACTGACAGTGCAACAGGGAAAGGTGCTAGATGGTGTGTACATGCGCATGCTGCCCCTTATATTGCATTGTGGCTTTTATAAAGAGCCAATAAAAAAAATACTTGAAAGACTGTGATAAGAGTGTAACCTTCAAGAGAGAGGGATTGATGTATTGCTAGCCTTACCATGTTTCCTCAAATAACAACCTTCCCTTGATTAATCAACTCCCCCTCCCTTCCCCCGATAATTACTCCTTTTGGGGAAACATAATTTTATTCGAAATTGTCGCCACCCTCAAATAATCAAACTGACAAAACCCTATCCTATATTTCAGGTCACTGGCTTAAGAGATGTGACAATCGTGTTTATAGAAAGTATGTGCCGAGTAAAGACGCTGTCTTTATCAGGAAAAATAATGTACCATTTTTCAGACCACTTCCTCGTTCAATGGAAACAGCTTCAAGTGAATTTTCCAAAAGCAGTTTATCTTGGACGGCTTGTGTGACAGTTTACTATTCATGGCTTTTTAATACTATTCTTGTGCTTGTTACATAGTCAGTAGTATAATTAACAAATTTACACCGGTTTTCCATGGTGTGGACTCTTATTTACCACGATTTACGTCATCACATGGTCAAAATGTTGTGGACTCACGAGGCGCAGCCGAGTGTTTGACCATGCGATGACGTAAATCGTGGTAAATAAGAGTCCACACCATGGAAAACCGGTGTAAATTTGTTTTTTACAACAATATTTAGAAAAAAACACAAGGAAAATTCGGAGTCTTGTTACAAGACGTGACAGCAAAGAAAGAGCAAGCGTTGTCTATAACTTTCTCGCAATCTGATTGTTGTTTTTTTTCAAGCGGGCGTGATGTTAGCGTCAGCACCATTGTCTGGACTCTCATTTACCACTCACGTCGACCAATCAGATTGCGAGTTTAGCGGCAATTGTGGTAAAATAATAATTTTTCAGAACTAGTTATAATTAATTATTATTTTCAGCAATTGTCATTCATTAATTATTATAATTAAGAAATAATAATTAAGAAGAAGAAGAAGAAGAATTAATAATAATTTAAGAAGACATGTTGAGGTTGTGGTAAATATTTTTTTCAGTTTAGAATGTTCTGTTGAACAGGGTGCTGTTTTCAGGCTATGAATACTGTAATATGAATACAACAATATACTGCAATTTGCAGTAGAGACCAATTGTAAAATGGATAAATAACAAAGTTATATTAAAGAAGTTGTTATTATTTTTGCATAGAGAAGTTGTCATTGTGTTAGTGGTCTTGTGTTGTAGTATTGGCAGCCTTTCCAAGAGAGTTGCCCGCTCTGTTGCTTTTGGACAGAGTTTGTTCAAAAGCCTTCACAACTAGCAAAACACAGAACTGGTACATTTTAAAATTAATATTAATAAATTTTGTCTTTTATCATCGTTTTTTTTTTTAGTTTTTTTACAGCCATGCTCCATCATGCTTGACTAAAATGAACATTTGAATATTTCTTTGTAATGTCTGAGATTTGAATGAAGATCTCTTTGGAAAACACTTTGAAAGTTGCAAGTTAACAGAAAAATAACTTTGCTACAAGTATAAAAAACCTAATATTGTTCGGATATGTAACATTTAAAATAAAATGATGTTTTGTTGCTCTTTGTTTCCAAAAATGCGGTAAAATTCTCACGGGAATTCCAAATCTTGGAATGAATTTACAAAACTGCAGCGTAAACTTGAAAACTCCATTCAAGTTTGCAAAACTGATACTGGTCACGCGTGATGGAGCATGGCTGTAACACTAAATTTAGGGTGTTCCTTTCAAAAACAATGTTTTGAAAGGAATTTACCCCTCCACCAAAAGAGCCGGGAGGTGTGGCACCCAACAAATATAAAATGTTGAAAATAAAAATGATTTCAGTCACTCGGAAATGATTGCAAACTCCAACTGAGTGAGATTTGCACCCTTGGTAAGCTTATGCTTGTCATGCCAGCTACATTGTACCAATGTCATCAGCGAGGGCTCCTAATCTCCATTTTAAAGCGTGTCAAGACCTAAATGAGTTCAACTGCAGGAGAGGCCAGGCTCAATCATCTCATGCTTCTGCATGTCCACGAAATATTGGCAGATGGTTTGGACATGGTGGAGGTTGCCAATTTGTCTGTGGGGGACACCCAGCGGTGCAAGCAATTGTTTGGGAAGTTTTCAAAGAACGACCTTCCGATGAAGTCTGTGTTTGCCTCTATTAAGCCGGGCAACTCAGACAGTCTTACTTTCTTTGATGACTCTGACAGATGAAACAGTTGCTGGTTCAAGATACAAAGCCAGTCGTCTTTTGTTTCATAATTGACATTCCGAAGTGTTACTTTTTTCATTTTTCTTTGGTTTGCTGAGACAGTGTAGATAGTACTAATGAATTGACTCTGATCAACTGTTGTGCTTCCCTTGACCAAGACAGTCAATGATTTTTTTTTCTTGCAACTATCATTAGAATTTTATTGGGAATATAAGAAAAATCTATGGAAATAGATATTGTCTTTGATGTTTGTGTGATGATGTGTAATTACTTCACTAAGCCTTTTGGATAATGTAAATGTGCTGTGCTTTGCATAAATAAGTGTAAGTTTAGAAAGAGTTTTCATCAGTCTATCAAAAACTTGAAATTTAAAAGCCCAAAATGCTGAAAAATGCAGTTTCCGCTGTTTCATTTTCAAACATTTTCGGGGGTGCATGCCCCCAGACCCCCCTAGAAAGGACGGGCAGAAGCCCGTCCATTGGGTCTGAAACATTTGTGCCCCCCCCCCCCCACCCCCCTGTTTTTCAAGGCTTGCTACGGCCCTGCTCCAATAACCTTCCACTATAAATGCTATTCAAAATTTTTTATTCGTTAAAAATCTCTGCTACATGACCGTGAGAAAAAATTTTGTGAAAACATTAGCGAATTAAAGAGAATTTGATCATTCCAGTTAATATAAGCAACTGATGAACACATTCTCTCTGTAACCAACAAATGCCTACTCAATAATTTTTAGACATGTTTTTTCTATTTTACTTTATCTCCTTTAATCAGTTGGTGGTGTTCGTGTTTTTTTATAATTGAAAAGGAAAGCAATTAAAAGGTAGATATTCTGAAACGATAACGAATCAAACAACTATTTTTCTTAATTGTTTCACGTGACAAACAACCGGAAGTCCTTTGTCCTTTGACAAATTCAATAATGCCGCCACCACCAAATATGGGCCGTAAATCGATGACGTCGATATCACGCGAAGCCTTCCGCTCTCGAGTCTCGCAAGGAAAGTGCTGTGTTATCAAAAAAATTGTGAAGTATACACCCTTTCCCTGAACGATAGAAAGCTATAGAACGACGGCGTCTATAGGTGAGGAATTTTGTTAAAGGCTGTAAGTATGTAAACATCTGTGTGTGGGTTTCACATTTATATGTTTACACCTTTAGCGGAGCCGGCAGCTGCGTTTCCATAAAACAAGTTGACTCACTCGTTCAATCAAGACACAGGAATAAACTTGTGTTTTGATTTGAAAGTCTTCTTGTTTAACAACGTTGAAAGCGTTGCATATATTTTGTGCCTCAAGCCCAAACAACCAGGCGATAGTTTGTTTTTTAAATGTCCATGGTTGAAACAAATTTCGCTTTTATTTCGCTAAGCTAAAGCTTAAGTATTAAGCCAAAAATTCCCAAAGCACTACGCATAAGTCTTATAAGAGCTAACACCAGTTTAAGTTTTATATTTGAGCGTAATCCCGATAATGCAGAGACAGGGTGGTTTTATAAAAAGTCAGAGTAATCGAAGTCTACGTTGAGAAAATTTATTTTTCTGTTTAAATATAACCTAAAAACCTTTGACTACGATGATCGATCCAGGGTTATTATTCTTCGCTGTTGGTGGTCAAATAACCACACGTAAGCTTACTAAAAATGTAAATTTCACGAAATCCATTCTTTTACTCCACGTATGAAAGCCGCCGAAAATATATTTAATAATGATTACAATAAAAGAATGGGTATCCATAGATAAAATACAGCTTCTTTGTCAGTCTGATTCGTGGATTTTAATTTGCAATGGCAATTTGTTCTGTCGATCATCGCCAGCCGATTATACAGTTTCTTAATCGAAGCCACATGATCTCGAATTTTGGGTGAAAAGTTCATTAATGCAATTATCTCGAATGAAAGTTAACTGCAGGACAGAAGCTGGGAACAATGCTCTTTGTGTGGGTTTTTGTTTATTTATCATGCAAGTTTTGGCTGGACAATAAAAGAGAAATGTTTAACATTTGAGAAATTAAACAATATCAAATTATTTTAACTTGTTGCTAACAGACAAGCATAAACTAGCCCGCCCTTGGCTGTCAGTATCTGATTTTGCGGTTTAAAGAATTCTAATGATTTATAAGATATATATTTTTTTAGTTGCTGATTCAGGTACAAAATGTTTTGATGCTTGAAATTAAGACATTCAAACTCTATGGGTGTGAATTAGTATTTGAACACATTGTAAGAGACTTAACACTAATTGATCCAAATAAAGTGAAGTGCAAATTATCTTTAGTAGATTTCACTTTTAAAATATTTTTCAAAAACTCATTAATAATTCATGAGCATATCAGCCAATCACACGACGCAAATCAATCACGTGTAGGAGCCTTTATACCTGGTAATCTACGGTCATTATGAAAAGCCTGGTGGCGGCTTTGATTTCAGTCACAGGGGAGTTCGGGGCTGAATGGGCAAACAATGCAATTATCGCTGAATTTTTAATGAGAATGATTTTAAAATGACCGTGATATTTATATTAAGATCACACGTAATCTTTATATAAAGATTACTGATATGGGAAGTAATTGTTCAGGATTCTTAGTGCAACAAATGGTGACTTTAATATTTTTGCACAGTACTGTTTTATGAAATCTGCTCTTTCGCCATTCTATTTGGAATCTTCTCAACAAAATAAACCAACAGTTTAACAAGTGAGCTGTTATTTGAATGACACCAGCGCCCTCGTGTAAATTGCCAGGTAAGCGACTGGTTCGCAGATGCAAGCTGCTTATTTCTACTCGTTCTCTACCTCTGAAAAAAAATTGTCAGCCGTTTTATCTACCGTACCTGACAACTTAAGTATAGCATTTTTTAGTATAGATGTTTTCCCTCAGAACTAGAAAATCCCAAAACTTTCCACAGGAGCCGGGAAGCAATGGTCGCTTCGTCGAAGACGTGGCACATGTGTTGTATGCTAATCAGTCTAGTCTACTTGTTTTTCTCGTATGCTAATTTCCTATTTGCACAAAAGCGCAATTGTTTTAATTCCGAAGGGACACGCTTTTGCAAGAATGTTTTTGAAGCCGTTCAAAAAACTCGCAGCACGTGTATTATCAGGTGTAAAAACTCTCAGCTTCGCCTCGAGTTTTTAAACCTGATAATACACTACTGCTCGTTTTTTAAACTACACATAAATTCTGGTTTTCAAGACAAGAATTTAAACAGATTTTGTAGCAGATTTGACATTGGTAACAACAAGTACCGGTATGCGCAGAAGCAAAGGTTGGGAATTTGCTAAGTACACTGAGCTAAATTTCTTATATTGTCACAGCCTACGATAATAGATCATATTCTTATTTATTTTAGTCACTGTATTTCAGTAACATAGGAATGTTCTCAGCTGATGGTCGATATTGCTTTAAGCCACTGTTTTAAATAATGTCTTAAACAATGCTACAAAAGAGAATTTTTTTTTTCAGCTAGTGAACATTCCTCAACATGTATTTATATGATTATGTAGTTTAATCAAGTTCAACATTATTGTAGAGGTTTTGTTAAATTATCTTTCCAGATTTTGTGATTTTGTTTGCTGTAACATTCTATCTAGACTCTTACATGTAAGCAATCAGTGGCTTAATCATCACACTTTATAGTTATACTTTTATAGATAATATAAACATTGTTTGTGTTCAATATGAGAGAAATTACACATGCAATAGAAAGGGTTAACTGCATGAGTATGACAGTTTTTAGTAGGACATTGATTCAAATGTTTGCATTATTTACACAGAGAAATTATTTAATGCTCCATGTAAACAACACACAGTCTGAATCAAAAGAATGCATGTTAATCTGGGAGAAAAATAATTATCTCCCCGATAAATATACATTTCAGGTACATTCTCCATGGCACAGATAAAGAGATGAAACCTTATAGTCACAACTCTGCTAAAATTACCGTTTATGGACACATGTAGAGTAGTTCTAACTTTTGCGTCTGTGTACAAAATCCTATGGTGTGACCATTCAAATGAAACCTCTTCATCAGTACTTTTGCATGGTACCATTTGTTCTAACTTTTGAGTCTGTTGATGAAATCCTATGGTGTGACCATTCAAATGAAACCTCTTCAGCAGTACTTTTGCATGGTACCATTTGTTCTAACTTTTGAGTCTGTTGATGAAATCCTATGGTGTGACCATTCAAATGAAACCTCTTCAGCAGTACTTTTGCATGGTACCATTTGTTCTAACTTTTGAGTCTGTTGATGAAATCCTATGGTGTGACCATTCAAAAGAAACCTCTTCAGCAGTACTTTTGCATGGTACCATTGTTCTAACTTTTGAGTCTGTTGATGAAATCCTATAGTGTGACCATTCAAATGAAACCTCTTCAGAAGTACTTTTTCATAGTACCATTTGTTTTTCAATATTTTACAAAATAAAATTTGGGATTTTTCTTGAATTTTGTTCTTTGGCACTCTTGGGAGTTAAAGGAGATGTTAAGTGAATTCTTAAAGGAAGAGTGATAGCGATTTCTACAAGCTCAGCTTTCTTCTTTTATTTTAAAGTTAATGCAATAGAATTAGTCAAAACTTCTACTGCCTTTTACCGGATTGACCGAGGTGAAACTGAAGGAGGATGTTAAAAATGGAAAAATACAAAAACCGCAGCAGATACCAAAACTGAAAAACCAGAAATTTTGAGTGCAAAAGCCGAAAAACCGATATCAAATATGACCAAATTAAAACCGTAAAACCGTAAATCCCAACGCCCCCCTCGTATCCATTTCCATTCATTGGTGATCCACTGCTAAAACACACGTTAATACTGAAGTTTCAGAATGCACTGATATAATACTTTTAGATTTCATTTGATTTAAACATGTCTTTCGGCTTTTCATAGTGTTGCTAGAATCAAGTAACATAGCCCCTTTGTACCGTATTTTCTCTTGGCCTGGTGGACCCGGCGTTTCTTTGAATCAGCAGTTTTTTCTCGCCCGCCATTTTTTAAGAAAGGGTTATTGTTCGTTTTTCTTGGCAGCCGTGTACCTTACCCTTATATCTTAAGTTTATTATACCACAAATAAACGTTTAAGGGGCTTACTTACAACTTCCTCTATTATACCCGGCGTTTATTCGGGGCCCGGCGTTTAATCGAGAAAATACGGTATATATTTTTAGCTCAATACCATTACAGGCACTGCAATAATTCTAACAATGGTCATTTTAGATTTTAGTACCCATAGAAGCCGTACCATTCTTCAAATTTTGACCCCTGAAAGGTACGACAAACACCCCGTAAGTTTTATATGCGGGGATATGAGTTCCCCTCTCCTGGGTCTCAGTCTCCTACCCTGGGTGCCAGAGGTTTTTATTTTTTAGTGAAAACGGCGAGTTTGAGCGGCAAGGCCGCGACTACGAGACGCAACGCGCCGAGAAAAAATAAAAACCTCTGGGCACTCGAGTACACAACCTGATTTCCATGCGATTTGTGGATCGGATATCCTACCAAACCGGTTTTAAACCTTGGGGACCAACGCGTGTCTGTTTGTTTACATTAAATCTGGCGACAATATTCCGTGGTCGAGACAGAAATATTAAATCAAATCCACTCCAGTGGAAAAGATACATCGATGACATTTTTTCACTGTAGAGTGTTGAGAAAAAGGTGATAGAAGATTTTATTGTCCATGCAAACAAAAATTAATCTCAGACAAAGAAGTAAACTTTCTGGATACAACCGTTTTCAATGGCGATAGATTTAACAAACAAAGAATCCTTGATATCCGCACGCAATTAATCCAGTACACCTATTTCTCTTCCTATCACCTACCAGTGGTCAGCGAAATCGTTCAGCGAGAGTACCTGCAGCTCCAAAGCACGCCACCGTGCTAGAGATAAAAATTAAATAGAGATAAAAATTTTCCTCGTTCAAACAAAACTCTAAAGGTCACACTCCACGATAACACGAATTAATAAGTCGTGTCTGGCCTGTCAACACCTCTTTTCAAGACATCCTTGCGCTGAATAAATTTCCACAGCGCTTCTTTCTGAACTGGCTTTAGTTCTCTGATATTTTGAAAATTTGGATACTAAAGAGTAATCCACAGCGTTTCTTAAAGATCGCAAAAAGCCGCAATCTCTATCTACATCCACCATTGTTGTTTGCGTGGCTTCACTTTGGGAAACCGGTTTTTCACGCGCCCGTGGCGAATTGTTTTGGTCCAGCCAATCGAAGTTGCTGTTGCATCATTAACTCCCGGTAGAGTCTGGAAACAAGTAGGAGTAACCAATCAGCGGCCTAGTTCAGATTCTGAACTTGATCCTCGCATGGAAATGAGGTTGTATATTCGAGTGACCAGAGGTCCGTCTCGCGAGCTTCTTCTAACTGTTTATGCGGTTAATTTCACTCATGGTATTCAGAGAACAGACCTCTGGATCCAGGGTGTCAGTCTCCCAGATTCAAGTGAAATTTTAAGAAGTTGGTTGTTAAAGGAGATGCACGTATGGCTCTCATACTGATATTTCATAAATATGAAAAGAATGCACATGTGGGGCTGTACTGGTCATAAAATAACATGATTTATTTTACTTTAAACTTTAATTTTTTTTCAGATTCCCGTCCTCTTCAGAGGGGCTCTCCAATGGCCGCATCCCCTCACAGGAATTCTCCAGTTTCCTTTGCAAACAGTATCCACAGTAGTGACAGTGACAGTAGCTGCTCAAGTGCGCAGTATGACTTCACTGATGTTGCTCATAGCAGAGACCTTGTGAACGCTCTCAAGTTTTTACGTCAAGATGAGGATTTGTGTGATGTGGTGCTTAGAGTCGGTAGTACCAGTATTTCAGCGCACAAAGTTGTGTTGGCTGCAAGTAGCCCATATTTTAAAGCAATGTTTGCTGGTAAGTAGAGGTTTCTCAGTTTAATTTCTATCATGCTAATAGCCCATTTCCATGTTGCTCTTAAGCCTCCTTTTGAAACCGAGGCAAAGTGCAAAACCATTCATATGAAAATGAGTTTTCTTTCACGTGCAAATAAAACTTATATCCATTTAAATGGTTCTGCACTTGGCCTCGGTTTGAAAAGGAGGCTAAGAGCAACTCAGAAATGGGCTATTGTAACATGAGTTTAGGGACATAGGGGTAAAGTAAGAACCCCTCTTTTCCTTCCACTTCTGTCCTGCCCTTCTGTGAGACGATGTTTTCTTTTTCACCAACTTCAGAAATTTTGCGTCATTAACCCTTCAACTCACAAGAGTGCCAAAAATCAAAATTCAAGAAAATCCAAGATTTTGTTTTGTAAAATATTGAAAAACAAATAGTACCATACAAAAGTAATGCCAAAGAGGTTTCATTTCAATGGTCACACCATAGGATTTCATCCACAGACTCAAAAGTTAGAACAAATGGTACCATGCAAAAGTACTGCTGAAGAGGTTTCATTTGAATGGTCACACCATAGGATTTCGTGCACAGACTCAAAAGTTAGAACCACACTACATGTCTCCATAAGTGAGTGAAAGGGTTAAGGACCTATTCCCCTGAAGGCAATAAAAACATTGATCAGGAATTGTCTGCAAGAATACCTGATGAACAAACTAGTGTATCACTGGTTAGTTGTGTATTACATAATGCAAAAAAAAAGAAAACAATTCCTATTAATTATTTTGATGTCACTATTTTTTTACCTGATGTTGCAATTTTTACAGGACAAGTAAAATTTTGGCCAATTTTGAAAAAAAAAAGCTTATTTGGATCCCTGATTTTGTACCTAAAGTCAGCGACAAACCAGGCGATTTCATACACCCATTGCAACGATTTTGACCACCAGAGAAAATCGCAAGCGAATTTCATTGCTGCCTGCTGCAAAAGACACTTGGTGATTTTTCTGGCAAATCCCACTCCATGTTTGTTATGTATTTATGCGCAAGGGTTTTATATAAAATGGCGCACTCTGATTGGCTGAATTATTTGTCAACTTACCACAATGAGCGTCGATGGCTGGAACGTGCACACTAGGAGAATGACAGTGAATTATAAAGCTGATATCTGACATACCAGGCACACCTGGAGATTTTTGCCAATCACCATGATCGGCTTATAAAATTGCTTAGTGTTTTGCTGGCATAAGCAGTATTGAGACTAACCTAAATCACTTTTATTTACCAGGGGGTCTCTCCGAGAGTCGACAAAACACGGTAACATTACATGAACTTGATGAACGGGCAATGGAAACTATTGTGGACTTTTTCTATAGTGGTGAAATTGAGATATCGGAGAACAATGTTCAGGAGCTCCTTCCTGTCACATGTCTTCTTCAAGTACAATCCGTCCAGCAAGCTTGTTGTGAATTCTTAAAAAGGCAGCTAAGCTTGGAGAATTGTCTTGGTGAGTTTTACAGTGCTTTGTAGGCAAAATGTATGTTTTTTTCTTTTGGTGAAGATACAGGATATTTTGGCCTTATTGGCTCTCTTTTACTTTCTTTAGCAAGAGGCAACCTCTGAGTGAAATATGTCAAAATTTGACGGAGGCTGGTTATGGCCCCGGCCCTTCAAGCGGATGTTACATGTATTGCCCAGTGTCTGCCCACAAACAAAATGTCTGCACAAGATGTTCCTTTTGGTTTCTAAAGTAGCTAATTTTTTCCTCTGCAGGAATTGTTGCCTTTGCTGATCGTCACAATTGCACAGATTTAGTGACATCTTCAGAGTTGTTTGCCAGGCATCATTTTATTGAAGTTGTTCAGAGTGAAGAATTTATGGACATCTCTGCGAAACAGTTGTCACGACTTCTCTCTGATGATGATCTTAACATCCAGTCCGAGGAGCGAGTCTTTGAGGCAGCACTGGCTTGGATCAAATATGACCCTGATGTCAGACAGGTACACTATTCGACCCTTAAATTCCCAAGAGTGCCAAAAATTTAAATTCAAGGAAAATCCAAAATTTCATTTTGTAAAATATTGTGAAACAAATAGTACCATGCAAACATACTGCTGAAGAGGTTTCACTTGAATGGTCACACCATAGGATTTCATCAACAGACTCAAAAGTTAGAACAAATGGTACCATGCAAAAGTACTGCTGAAGAGGTTTCATTTGAATGGTCACACCATAGGATTTCGTCCACAAACTCAAAAGTTAGAACAAATGGTACCATGCAAAAGTACTGCTGAAGAGGTTTCATTTGAATGGTCACACCATATGATTTCGCTGACTGACTCAAAAGTTAGAACTTCAACTTCAACTTTTTTTTTATTAATTGCACTATTGATCTAACCTTAAATAATAGTATTTACACTTTTAACAGAAAATTAATATACTAGAACATTGCAAAAAAAAAAAATGTTAATGAATGTGTGCGCAATGACCAGAGCAGCCACTGGCTTTGACGCTGGCCACTGCCATGTTTAAAATAGATGCGGATACAACAACAAAAGTACATGACTATCAGATTAATTATTAATTAGAACTAAACTACATGTCTCCAGGGATTGAAAAGGTTAATATTATTGCAGTAGATTTGGTAGTGTTCCATTAATCAAGTCCAGCTTTTGATTTATGTAAACCAGATTGTTTGAACATTTCTGTTAGCTGTTCAAAAATCAACAACTGAAAACAAGAATAGCAGTATACAATGTACTGTATGAGATGATGCTTTCAACATTGTTGACCCTAGCAGCAGGCAGCACAGCTGTCACAAATGGATGTAGTAAATGGCTGACTCTCTCGTAGGCCCGGGGGGGGGGGGGGGGAGGGGGAGGGGGAGGGGGAGGGGTACTCCCTTATATACGTTATATAGGTATGTGCCGCCCAATAGGGTAGGGTTTTTTAAGTGCTCAGTCCTTGAATAGGGTATCCCTTTTGGTATTGTGATCCTTAGATATTCCTTAGATAGGGTCACTAAATTGCAGTATCCACGCCAACGCACAAAATTAAAAAAATATCGTCTGTTAAAACTGTACTACACGCCTGGTTTTGGGTCTTAAAAAGGGTATCGAATCTCGATTTTCTACCCTTAAATAGGGTCAGGGTTTCAGAACCTTGGCAGCACACACCTGTCCTAAAATGTCGGGAGAACCCCTCCAACCCCCCCGCCCGGGCTCGTAGGTCTCATAGCTTGGTGGTTAGACCATCTAACTGGCGTATGGATGGTCATAGGTTAGATTTCTATTGGCTCATCACGTGATGAACTGGAACATTACATATTTCTCATTTCATTACAGAACATACAATGTAAAATTTTCCATCTTTATTTATCAGTCAATTGTATGTTTGTCAAGTGTGCACTTTTTAAAGTAACTACCTCCTACAGTCAAACCTCTATTAATTGGCCACTTAACAAATCCCAGGAATTAAATCGCTCCCCATATTTACTGTAAACTTGACCTCTTTTAAGCGGTCACCTCTATTAAGCGGTCAGTTGGTTAGTCCTGTGACGTGTGATTGGTACCTTATTTCTTTTCAGGAAACTGCATCAGAAATTCTTAGCAATGTCAGGTTTCCTCTGCTGTCAGCAGAATTTTTAATGGACAGAGTAGCAACAGAAGAAATAATGAGAAATAACAGAGCTTGCAAGTAAGCTTCTTTTTTCCCTCTTTCAGTTAGTCTGTAAGTTCAATTTTTATTTCCTTTTACTACCGTAAAAATCCGACAGTAACACCCCCTGAAAGTAACGATCTCTGAAATCGAAAGTAACTGCTAATGACTCCCGAAAGTAATCGAAAGAAACTGCTAATGAATCCCAAAAGTAGCGAGACACCGAAATAAGCAAGCCCGTGAAAGCAACCAGGCCAATCAATAGCCAAACGTACAAGTAATATCTTGTGTCGTAACTTAATTACGACAAGGGAAGCTGTTGCTTATGCCACAAATTTCTGTCTTTTATTTCGTTCAGAAAATAGCTTGAACCAGCTTTATTTAACGGTTTTTGTTCCCTGAGAATAACGACCCCCCGAAAGAAGCGATCTCCAAAGGCTGCTAATTCCAAAATTAAAGTAACGAGGGTTTTTACTTTAGGAAATTTACAGTATTTTTAAAAATACATTTATAGGTGTATTTTTTTTTTCAAGCATATCTGCCTTATTCTCTAATTGAGCTTATTGTTGTTGTGTTTCGTTCAACAGCGATCTGTTATTAGAGGCTACGGAATGTCTTCTTCTCCCCAAACGTAGATCTCAGATTCACACTCACAGAGTTTCACCCAGGAGACCTACCACAGTCAATCACGTAATGTATGCTATTGGTGGAATGAGTCGCAGGGAGGCCAGCAAAAGCGGAGAGAAATATGATCCACGGGAAAGAAAATGGAAGACTATTGGTAAGATCATGAGCTTATAAATGCAGACTGCTCCTTGAGCCAACTCAAAAATACAAATCATTCCGACCCTCCCTTCCCCTAGGCATTTGTTGCAACGACACCCCATCCCCTGCGTCCAACTCCCCACTCTCCCCTCCCTCCAACGCTATCCTCATGGGTAAGGTAGGTGACCGTTACATATCACAGGCTCAATGTTAACATACAATAAACTGCAGGGGTGATCTGACTACGTAAAAAAAGACTTTGCGAGACACCATCACGACAGAAACCGATAAAGTAGGATCGCAACCGTGGACAGCTTGTTCGTTGTTATTGCAACTCATCAGCACGGTGTAGCGAACTAAATGTCGCCAGCAAGAAGCCAGCGCAAATAGATTTCAGAAACCATTCATTCAACGAAACAGCTGTCCACGGTTGCGATCCTACTTTATCGGTTTCTGTCATGATGGTGTCTCGCAAAGTCTATTTTTACGTAGTCAGATCAGCCCTGCAGTTTATTGTATGTTTGTTCATTTTTTGGCTGGTTAGGTCTTCCGCAGATCCTACGTATACCGTTAGCAGCATTATCGTTTGCGGTCCTTTGCAGATTTTACTTTTATCAATGTTAACAGCCCATTGACGGATAGATAGATAAACTTTATTTAACCACGGGCAATTTATCAGCTATTTACAGAAAGATCAAACTATAACTACACAACTATAACTATAAACTACGCTATAATACAAAGCTGCTTTCCGTGAATGCCGTGCCTTAGAGAGCTTTGCTGATTGCGCGTTTGAACGCCCGAGGGATTCCGCGCACCTGGCCTCGCAAGGAAGGCCATTCCACAGTGTGGCGCCACTATAACCAAAACTATTTTTAAAATAATCGTAACAATAACAAAATTCTCGATTGTGATTGGTCATCCCCGCGCCTATTTCTCACGTAATTGGCGCGCTGTCACGTGGGTGTCCAATTACAGCTATCCAGTAATTGGACACCTAAGTTGCGCGCGCGTCAATCAGTTGCACTCGAATGGGTTCTTTTTTGCTGTTTTCCTTCTACTTTAAAACTGATAGAGCCGTTCTAGACGGTTTTAGTACAAAAGAGTCGACATAGACTTTTTAATCTCGAATTTTGTTATTGATGCGATTAATTTGTAATTGAACTTCGTGTCGTACTATTCAGGGGTAATCGTGCTCGTAATTTCAAATCGTCCTCGCGCTACGCGCTCGGCCGATATGAAATTACTCGCCCGATTACTCCCTGAATTCTACTCCACTCAGTCCAATTACTATTACTAATTTGTGCGTGGTAGTCGAACATTAAGTTTGTTCTCGGAGTCCCCCAGGTTGTAGCTTGTATTGCGCTCAGAGAATTTCGATGCCGATGAATTTTGTCTTAAACTGCTAAAACTCGTTCAACGATTGGCATCTTCACGAGTTAAAATCGTCATTTTGGACTTCTTTGCCCGGGGGGGACTCCCATATAAAAATGACGGGGGTGCTCGTTGGAAATTTTCAATTGAAAACCTAGAAGGTACTAGAATGTTGTTTGATTAGCGTGGCTCAAATGAATTTTTAATCCTAAGATGTACCAATTCTAAAACAAAACACAATCAATCACACTAAAAGGTACCGCACTAATTGTAACGGTGGTCATTTTAGATTTTCGTACCCCAAGCGGTACCAATCTACAAATTTTGACCCCTAAAAGGTACGACGAGCACCCCCATCATTTTTATGTGGGAGTCCCCCCCCCCCCCCCCCCCGGGCTTTTTTGTTCGATCACTTTATGGTTAGTTCTATATTTGGATTGAATCATCCAAAAAGTCAGCACAAGAAAGCTACAATTATCGAAACAAGTCTTCGTTTAGTTTTAAAAGTATTTAAAACAAACAACCGCTTTCAAAGGTTTTTGCTTCAATTCCCTCAAAAGGAATTTCCTCAAACAGGGCTTCCTCCGCTTTCAAAGTCTTAAGTGGCGGGCGTAGAAGCCCTGGGAGAGGCTCTGAATGCTTCAAAATTCCTGGCGTAATTTTGTCGCTTAAAACATGAAATGTCTTCGTTTCGTTTCAACAGTGAACAAACACGGGATACTAATCGCTGGAAATAACCTCCGAAAACGCTATTTCAATTCATCATATGCCACATGACAAATTAATCCCAAATTTAGGAGCATTTCGGCAGCCTTGTTGCCATAAAGGTGGCCCCTGGTTGATTAAAATCCTTTGTCTTACCAGGCGATATGAACATTTGTCGCTGGGGTGCGGCTGTGGGCGCTTTAGGTCCGTTTCTTTACATCTGCGGTGGCAGTGATGACGCTTCCCGACTTCAAACAGTGGAGAGGTTTGATCCGTTTGCAAATGTGTGGGTGCCATCTGTGCCTATGTCCTCAAGTCGCAATGGTGTCGGTGTTACGTCTGGGAATGGAAGGATCTACGCAATAGGTACGGACTGTACAACGCTTTTCAGTTAATTTATTGTATCGAGTTTTGCATTTCGTGCGACGGTTAAGGCTGGTTATAGTAATTGTATGTAAGCTGTAGTAGCCCACGGCTCACTGGAAGACAATTTTTGTAATGAATGTGATCCCGTGTTTTTAAATAAAAGACGATGATGATGATGATGATGATGATGATGATGATGATGATGATGATGATGATGATGATGATGATGATGATGATGATGATGATGATGATGACGACGATAGCTCACACGGCGACGCAAACGCAAACACAAACGCAAGCACGATAAGACACGTACGCGCATTTGAGCACCCCAAGTAGGCGGTGAAGATGGTGAAGATCCCAAAATGGCGGACGATGCCATCTTGGTTTATGCTTCAACCGTGGAGGCATGGAATGAGAATTTTTTTACCTTGCATTTGCGTTGCCCCTGCTTTACACGTGTCAAATGCAAATGCAAGTACAAAGAAATGGAAATTTTTCCATTTCTTGCTTTGGCGCTTGCGTTTGTATTATGGTTGGTCCATTTGTGTTTGCTTGCGCTTGGGCTTCGATTGCGGTTGCGTTTCTCGTGTGGACAAGTCTTCAAATGCTCTCGTTCACTCAGGCCATGTCTACACTAGTCATAAACCATGGCTCATCTTGTAGGGCGGTTTTCATTTGAGTGTCGTAAAACCAACCAACCAATCAGCCAGAGGCAAACAATCCAATGAACCAATCAGAGTTCGAAGCAAAGAGATGTCGCCGGCGCCAAGCGCGGGAAAACGCGTGCGGGCAAGTCACGGTTGTTTTTGGTTTTACTTCTGATTGGTTGAGAAAGTGTCGCGAGATTTTTAGCCAATCACAAAGCGTAGCAATGCAAAACCAAAGCAATCGCGAAATTACTTTGGACACTCAATTGAAAACAGCTCTTATCTATAACTCGTTATTTCGTTACATCCGCAGGTGGTTTTGATGGTTCAATGCCGTTGAACACAGCAGAGTATTACGATCCCAAGGTGGGGAAATGGACGGAGATTGCTCGTATGAATCAGTGTAGGTTTGGAGTGGGTTGTGGTGTGTTGTATGATATGGTGTACGCTGTAGGTGGGTCAGATGGAACGAACCTTAAAACTGTGGAGCGATACGATCCAGACACCAACACGTGGAAAATGGTCGCTCCAATGAGCACGGCAAGGTAAGTTTTGTCACTGTTTCCATGCTGTGTTCACACTAGGGCGAAACATGTTTAGTCTGACTCATGCTGTGTTCACACTAGGGCGAAACCTGTTTAGTCTGACTCATGCTGTGTTCACACTAGGGCGAAACATGTTTAGTCTGACTCGTGCTGTGTTCACACTAGGGCGAAACATGTTTAGTCTGACTTATGCTGTGTTCACACTAGGGCGAAACGTGTTTAGTCTGATCACTAATGAAACATGTTTCACTATGAAGAGTGTTCACATCAAGCCGCGCATTGCGCGAATGATAATCGAGACATGTTTATTCTAAGCATGATTGTAACTACCCCACGAGGTAGTTTCGATCTAAGCCAGACGAAACACGTTAGCGCAAATGTCGTCTCCTTGTTAAACGCTGGTAGATTCTGCATGTACCGGAGCACATATTACGTAAAACAAAAGGAACAAAGAACGACAATAATACAAATGCAAAACAAGACCAAAAATACAATACCTCACAAACAATAGAAGACAATGAGTGGTTCATGGGTACCGGTACATGCAGAAAGACCCTAAACGCTGCAATGCCCTTTGTTCCGGACGGGCTTGACAAGCGAAATTAAACCACAAATCATGCAACAGCAAATTTGAGCTCTATTTATTTTCGGTTCATGTGTAATAAAGATTTTATGCGAGCTTTGTTATGATATGCTTGTTTCGTAAAACAGCATAAATTATAGAAGCAGGCGTGAAACGTGTTTTAAATGTGAACAATGAAATAGCCCATTTCCGAGTTTTCAAACAGAGGCCAAGTGCAAACCATTTTTTTTTTTCTCATTTCATTTTGAACCCGTGAATATGCGAAGCGTAATGAACGCGTTATTGGAGACGATGGCAAATTCACTCACTCACTTGCTCACTCGCTCGCTCGATCCATCACTTGACCTCTGTAAACTTCCCTTCATAATTCCACTGACCAGTGCGTAAAACTTTCGTGGGAAAGGAATAGTTGATCGCCGAAAAAGGGAACAATTTGAAAGCCCTGCTCTGATGTTTTGTATTTGGTGTTCTTTAATGGAACATTAAAACCGATCTGGAGACACGCAATTCTACCGGATATCTACGTTTAAGTAATAAAATTTTCCCATTGGATTACCAAGTTACTTCGTAGCTCAATGGCATGGTTCATGGATTTGCGCGTGGAAGGTCCGGAGTTCGAATCTCCTTCAAGACCCCATATTTTGTTTCTTTTCTTTTTTTTTCCGGACTGGACATTACAGAGGTCAAGTGATGGATTGAGCGAGCGAGTGAGCAAGTGAGTGAGTGAATTTGCCATCGTCTCCAATAACCCGTTCATTACACTTTGCGTATTCACGGGTTCAAAATGAAACGAGAAAAAAATGAAAAAATAAATAAAATAAAAATAAAAAATAATAAAAAAAAAATCTCGTTACGCCGATTCTCGTTACGCCGTTACGCGTTTTACTAACAACCGCTTATGCCACTTGGCCTCGGTTTGAAAAGGAGGCTAAGAGCAACTCGGAAATGGGCTATTGTAAACATGTTTACGGGAAACGTGTTTTGTTGAAACCTGTTTACTATAAACGTTTCGATGCTGATGTCAACACAGCATAAGTCGGTATTGTCATAAGTGGAGAAGAATATTGTTTTAGAAAACCCTGAGAAACAAGCAACACAATGGCTGAATTTATACTAGAGATGGATTATCCATCTGGATGAATTATCCGTCAGACGAGTAATTCGCCTAAGTAAAAATTCGAGAGACGAATTTAGACGAATTTTAGAGGAAATTTATCCGAAAAGACAGGGCATGAATCAGAAACAAAATGGCTGCTTCTTGAATTTCTTCAAATATTTTCTCGTTTGAGGACTTTTTCAACGCCAGACGTTCGAGGATCGCAGCCCATCCTACAGTACAATTACTTCCTTTATATTCTGGATCAAATAAAATCTCGGCGAATACATTCGTACGTTCATTTGTCCATGCTAGCTTTTTTCAAACTGGGAGGGACTGCTTTTTCCCTTTTGTTGCCGTTTTGGTGTAACTTGGTTTTGTTATGACGCCATTTTGAAAACTGTATCCCTAGAAACTTTGCGAATGAATAGATACCAGTCTTCCTCAAGTCAAAACTGAGCGGAAATCCGTCTTCGTTTTCCGTCTAGATATAATTTTAGAGACGAATTAACCGTCTCAGACGAATCAAGCGAAGACGAATTTTGGCTCATAATTCGTCTAAGCACCGGATTTATATTTAGACGAATTATCCGGCGTCTCAGACGGATAATTCGTCTCAAGTATAAAATGGCCAAATTTATACTAGAGACGAATTATCCGTCTTAGTCGGATTATCCGTCTAAGACGTCTAAATATAAATTCGGTACATGTTTAGTCGAATTTTGTGGCAAAATTCGTCATCAGGATAATTCTTCTCTAAATTTATGTCTAGACGGAAAACGTAGACGATTTACACGAGGGGGACTTGTTTCTGTTTTTCGCAATTCTGATTAGCATGAATATAAAAGAATAACAAGAGGCTCCAAGCAGCCTTTACTCATGCGTATGCTAAGAAAGTTTTACGATATATTTTAAACATGATAAGATGTCCGACATGGAGAAGAGTTACCCCTTTCATTTAGTTATAGTTCCTGCAAACCACGTTGTTTACTATTGAATGTTTTGGAAATGAAGGCTGTACCACAATGAAGCCAGTGATTCTTCTAACCCTTATATATACCAAACGTGAACATAGTAATGTGTGTAGGGTTGTAGGAGATGCTGTCGTGACGCTTAAGTAACGCTCTTTTACCGGAAGTGAGAGTAGCCGGAAGTCACTAAACAGGAAGTGTAACTGGCAAAGACATGAACCGGAAGTGCGCAATTTAAAAACTTGCATGCAAAATCGTGACAAAAAATAAAAATAACAAGAAAAACGGAGCCGAAACCTTACCTCATGCCGCTACACGCATGCGTAATTAATCGGCTACCATTTATGAAAAAGGTCTATAGTATCCAGACTTCCACTCGGTCTAACTGTCGCGATCCGTCTCATGCATACGTCAAAATTTGTCTTTGGATTTATATCTAGACGTCTAGACGGATAATTCGTCTCTGGTATAAATTTGGCCAATGTTTCGTTTCCTATCCTATTCTGTTCTATCGTATCGTATCGTATCGTATCGTATCGTATCGTGTCGTGTTGTGTCGTATCCCATCGTGTCGTGTCGTATCATATGGTATCTAACGTCACGTCACGTCACGTCACGTAACATAACATAAGAGGTTATTCAGGAAGCAGAAATTACAAGTTAAAAACACCTCCTGAAAGGGGAAATCATGATATAAAAAAAACAATTTCCTTAATATTCTCTGATCGAGAAAAAGCAGCATTGAAAACATCAACATTGATATCGCAAGTGACTCGCCATATTGTTGTAATTTTATTATATTTTGCAGGAAGCAAGTAGGCGTGGCGACCATAGGAGGGTTTCTTTACGCCATTGGGGGCTGTGATCACGGGCATCGTTACGACACCGTAGAACGGTACGACCCAGGGAAAGACGAGTGGGTCAATGTGGCGCCGATGAGTACCCCACGGAGTGGGTGTGGGGTGGGGGTATTAGACGGCTTTATTTACGTCGTGGGTGGCTATGATGGCACGTCCTACCTGAGTTCTGTTGAAAGGTGAGTCTTAGTTATGTTACGCTCCCTTTAGAAAGGAGCACAAACAGAGTGAGAAATACAGGTTCCATTTCCAAAACAAGGTCTTTATCTTAGCCTATAAGGGCAGGTTCCCACTAGTGACATAATCGGAAGCGGAGTCGGAGTCTGAAGCGTAAGAAGCCTTACGTTCTAGTGTAAATTAAAAAGCGGAGTCGCAATCGCAATCGGAAGCTCGACAGAATCGGAATCGGAAGAATCAGAAGGTTTCCTTTTTCTTCCGATTCCGCTTCTGCTTCCGTCGCTTACCATCCGTTGCTTACCATCCGTTGCCGTCGTATTGATTTCCACTAGATCGTAACTTTCTTGAGATTCCGATTCCGCTTCCGTCGCAAGTGGGAAACAACCGTAAGTCTTTACGTAAACCAAAATTAAAACACCAAATCAAAGAATTACTTCCTGAAATTCTTCACAAAGTGGACGAATATCTTGAAGTCCCCCAAATACTGGCCATGATCGGATCGTGACAAAATAAGCAAATTTATCGCCCCTACATTTTGCTATAAACTAATAATCAACTTATATATCACTTAAATAATTAGAATTTCTAACTCTGCAGATAAGCTTCTGTTGTGATAGAGTGATTTTATAGAACCCGTGAAACAAAATTAAGCAGTAATTTCTTAATAGTAAAAAAGAATGGAATTATTGTCTAATAGTGTCTATTTCACGGATTTAAACCACTCTACAGTGTATGTTGTACACTTAATTACTCTAAAGCACTTAATTCACCGTGGTCTAGACCACGAGTAGTCCCTCATTTTTTCTCATGGATAGTAGAGCGAGCGAAACGCGAGCGTGCGTGAAAACCACCCCACGCCTTTCTCGCGTGGGGTGATTTTCACGCGCGCTCGCGTTTCGCTCGCTCTACTATCCCTGAGGGAAAATGAGGGACTACTCGTAGTCTAACCTGGGTCGAATAGCTCTTTTATCTAGTTTGCTGTGGCAAATTGTAATATTGTTTCCTTAAATAGAGTTGTTGTTGTTCAGGTGCATTTGCAGTCTTCTCTTCCGGGTAGTACAGACAAAAATCACAGTGACTACCAAACAAGGGGAATAATGGATTTGCAGCTGTAGTTGACTATCAATTGACATAAACAAGTCGTGAGTCATATGTGAATTTGTAAAAAATATATATTGTTTTCGCCCCTAGATACGATCCCTTATCCAATGAGTGGCACCAGGCTCCACCGCTCAGCCAACCAAGGGACTGTGTCGCAGTTTGCGTGGCCAGTTGTAAAAGAACGTTTAACGGCAAAAGGCTCTTTGAGCCATCTTCGAGCAGAACACCAGCTGTCTAGAGGGGCTTATGCTGAAATCGAGCAGGCAGTGAAAGGAACACGGTTTGCAGAGAGATTTCGAGGACTTGTCATGAGGTTTGGAGCTCACGAGTCTCACTGAATTGGGAAGCGAAAGAATTTTATAGAATGAATTGTAGGCTGTTGACGAGCAATATTATGTGATTTGCTCAACTCTGTCACGTAAAAAGTGGGGTCACGTGTTTCAACTGCACGTGAGCAGAACACCAGCTGTCTAGAAGAGCTTATGCTGAAATCGAGGAGGCGGTGAAAGGAACACGGTTGGCAGAAAGAGATTTCGAGGACGTGTCATGAGGTCTGGAGCTCACGAGTCACACTGAATTAGGAAGCGAAAGAATTTTATGGAAGCAAATGCAGGCTGGTGACGAGCAATATCATGGGATTTGCTCAACTCTGTCACGTGAAAAGTGGGGTCGCGTGTTTAAACTGCACGTGAGCAGAAAAGCGAGAAACCCAAATAAAGGTCTTGGTGATGAGTGATGTCGCATGTTATATACGGGCATGTGGAAAACGAACCCACGTGATCAAACTGCACGTGATCAAAATGTAACAAGACTACGTTTGGCTGGAGCATTTTCACGTGATTAACATTGGCACGTGAAACGTGGGTACAAGGAAACGTTTGTCCGGGACATGGATTACCAAAACAGGAGGAATAATGGATTTGCAACTGTAGTTGACTGTCAAATTTATTGACATAAACAAGTTGTAAGTCATATTTGAATTTATTTGAATAGGACATGACGTAATGAGTACGTTATTGAACCAGGACTCCCTTGAATAGAAACAGAAAAGTAGATCGTTAAGCAGCAAGATTTATTAAATTCAAATGCATTTATTAAAGTCAGATAAATATTATTTAAGGATATCAGAAATCGTATAAGCCGTTTTGATTTGAAACCAGTGTTGTAAATAGGGAACACGGGACAGCACTCTAAATCAGTATAGTGAAACAGCAGAACTCGAACACTAAGCACAGGGTACCCATGTAATAGAGTGTTTTCACATGACGTCATAAAAATTAAAAAAATCTAAAGTATACATCCTACAAAGCTGTTTCTAACATGGTATGTGGATACCATGTTAGAAAGTTTCAGGTTTTAACGATGTTTCGTTTTCGATTTATAAAGGTTGTAAATGTGTCACGCAATTCGTCACGCTATTTCAGATAAGCCGTGAAAATAAACAAAATTGAACTAGTTGAAAGTTATTAATGAATTATAGATGCTTATAATCCGATTTCATGCCTCTTATAGTGAATACAATATTTTGTGATGAGATTTTCAGTGTTATTAAGACTTTAAAGTCTTTAAATTTTTGGCCGCCATGTGGGACACCAAGATGGCCGCTCCATACATTTCTTACTAAAAATGTCTATACTCATTCGCCTATAACTCTTGAATGAAATGCTCTTGCGCTTCAAAATTTGGCCTAGGTGTGTAATTTTAAAGTCTCTATAATTCCATAAACATTTTGGAATCGAAAACTGCTTCTAAATTTTGATATGACGTCAGTGAAAACACTCTATAGTGAAACAGCAGAACTCGAACACTAAGCACAGGGTACCCATGTAATTGAAATGCCTAAACACATGTACAAAATTGCGCGGACGATATTTCATGCAGTGAAATTGCAATGTTTGTCCATCCCCTGTTATTACGTAATATGGCTAAGCTTACTGACTGATTTCAAAATAAAGAAGAAAGTATTCATCGACGCAGTGGCTTTCATTTGTATAGCCTCACTCTAGGAATTTATCCATAGACTCAAAAGTTAGAACCACCTTGTACAGCATAATAAACAGTACCACAGGAAAGTACTGCTCAATAGCTTTCATTTGAATGGTCACACTTTAGGATTTCATCCACAGACTCAAAAGTTAGAACCACCTTGTACAGCATAATAAACAGTACCACAGGAAAGTACTGCTCAATAGCTTTCATTTGAATGGTCACACTCTAGGATTTTATCCACGCACGCAAAACCACCTTGTACAGCATAATAAACAGTACTACAGGAAAGTACTGCTTGATAACTTTCATTTGAATAGTTACAATAATGGAATTTTCATCCACAGACTAGAACTTGATCCACCTAGAACGTCCTTGTACAGCATAATAAAGAACACCTTACGAAAGTGCTGCTTCATAGCTTGCATTTGAATGGACCCACTTAAGAATTTCTTTAAAACTTGAGCGGATGGAGAGAGATTATAACCAGTTAAGTTTAAAGTGTACCTAACCCCAAAATTGTTTTTCGCTTAATCAACTCTATGTACTTTGAAAAGTTGAATAGTTAAATATTTCTTGTTTTTAACGTTGCGTTAGTGAATTATAAAGGTTTGAATTTACAAAATGTTAATAAGATGACCTCAAATCAAGACTCGTTTATTTTACAACTACTTGTTTCCACCTCCAAGTAATATTTTTTTACAAATCAATTGACTATTGACAGTTTTTTTTTTTAGTATTTATATTTCTTAAATTGATTATCCTTAAGCTGTGAACCGCGTATTGTAATTTGAAGTAGAAGTCTGCATTTGACGTCATCTAATTAGCATTTTATAAATTCAAATCTCTATAACTCACTAACGCGACGTTAAAAACAAGAAATATTTCACTATTCGACTTTTCAACGTACATTGAGTTGATGAAAAGAAAAAAAGTGGGGGTTAGGTGCACTTTGATTAGGTTTGACGTATTCAGAAGTGCATATTAAAGTATTGAGTGAATTAAATAACGTTTATATTGATATTGTGATAACAAAATATCATTTAGATAGATTTCCATGTAAACATTGTTTGTATAAACAAAATATAGCAAAGTATCATTTAGATAGATTTCCATGTAAACAATGTATAAAACGTAGAAGAATAAAAAAGCTGTACATACAATTAAAACAAAAACATTGACGAATAACGAAGACTGATATTGAACAGTGAACAATGCAGACCATTAATTAGACGACCAAAAGATGTTGCGACATTTTGTGTCAGAATGTTTCGTTCTATAAACTATAGGATATTGTTACCTATTTATGCTTAAAATACAGTTATTTTATTAACATTTGCGCTGTGTTTTATTTTGTTGAAAAAAGGTTGACACACGCGGTCACACTGTTTCTAACGCACTCGTAATTGCCTAGCAAATCCCCTTTTTTGGGCGTTTCTTGGTGTTGTGGAAGCCATTGTTGGTTAGCTTTTGTGTTGTGGTGTGGGTATTGTTCAGTGTCTTTTGAATCTTTTGTTTTCCGTCATTTGGTGATCGCACCATCCGCAACACCAAGAAACAGCCCCTTTTTTAACTGATATTGATGTATGAATAATGAAACAATAGAAAATGGCTAATGAGATATAAAGGGTCCTGTTAGAGTTTTGAAAAAATGGCTCATATTTGCTCAGTAACAAATTTCTATTGTTTCATTATTCAGAGGGGATTTGCTCCATTTCTACAAGGGCTCTAGCCTTGAAAGTTGCACAGAATGATCACATGCTAACACTCTTTCCAAAAAATTAGTAGTCAAATCCAAAGGGACGCTTGGGAATAAGCGCACAAGTAATGTATTGATGGAAACTGGTTAATGAGCTTGAGAGAGAGATATTTGATGTTTGGAAAACTGATTCAGTTTTGCTCATAAAGTAATGATCCGCATAAGAAGGATAGCGTTGAACGGCAATGGACGATGGAATGTCAACTTTTTACATTGTTACAACTGGTGATCTCATTGGCTTAGACAAAAAAACCGCTAAAAAGTTAAGGTCCAAGGTGCATTTTGTCCAATTTTTTTTTAAGGTTTCAAGTAATTTGAGACCCAGTCGCACAACATGCAATTTTTTAAAAGATATTGTCTTTGGGGAACATCATTAAAGAAGCAAAATTATTAGCTATTGTCTTCTGCTATTCTGATTAGTTAAGCACGAACATTTCCTAAAATTTATTTGACGCAAATGGGTTTTCTTGATTTTTATAATGAAATATAATTATGCTCCTCCTCTATTCTTGAAATCAAAGATATTCCATGTGGGAAAGAGCCAATGCCGCTGAACAATGAAGTTTGCTATCGTTCTTATGTGGAGCATTACTTAATAACCTTTTATTGTCTGAGTATTTATAAAGGTGATTTTCGAGTGCTTTTAAGCGTTTCGCTTGCTCGATTAAATCAATCAATCAATCAATCAATCAATCAACCTTGTTTAACGAGGGTGACACTTAACAGTAATGTGACTGACAAACCCCCAGGTCGAAATCGAATTTAAAAATGCTAGTTTTTGAGAAGGGATGGAAAGCCGGAGTACCCGGAGGAAAAATCCTCGGAGCAAGGATGAGAACTAACAACAAACTCAACCCGCATATGACGCCGAGTCCGGGAATCGAACCCGGGCCACATTGGTGGGAGGCCAGCGCTGATATCACTGCGCCGTCCCTGCTCCGATTCATGTCGATTATTCCTGAAACATTAAGAGTCTACTAGTACTTTATCTTCACGTTTTATTTCTTTCAGAACTTTAGTGTTTATACGGTAAAACTGGCAAATATAATAGTCAAACCAAGTGTGTGTAGAGCAGTTTTCAATGGAGTGTTCACTCAGTGACTCATAAAATTAAGGGTAAGTGGCAATATTTAAAAAATAGACGGCAGTAGCAACAAAGGGGCCATAAGGCCCGTTTCCTCTAGGAAATCTAGGAACTCGGAAATTGCATTTCCAGCATTCTGGGCATCAACTTCAGTTAAATTAATCGGAAAGTAGGCGGCAATAATTTAGGAAGTAGCCGGTGGAATTCGCCGGTTGCCGGCTTCTAATTATGAAACCTGTTGTGTTGTATAACCACCAAAGCAATTACTCTGGCCAATCACGACAGACGCAGACAATTCAATGACCAATCAAAACTCAGCAAATACATGTAGCCGGCGCTAAGCGCGGGAAAACGCGCGAAGGCAAGTCACGATTAGTTTTGGTTTTACTGCTTATTGGATGGGAAAGTGACGCTTGTTTTTTAGCCAATCACAAAGCGTAACAATACAACATCAAAGCATTCGTTAAAATGCTTTCGACACTCAATTGAAAACTGCTCTGAAGCAATAACGTTTTTGTGAATGCTCTATCATAATGAGTAGTTTTCACAACAATAAATAAACATTGTTTTTACTGAGATCTTCTAGAAATATACAGTGAACAATCTGCATCTTCTTGCGCTTTTCCAAGAGGCTATAGGTATCTTGAAGACGCTTTTATCGATTCCAAAGAGGTTTCATCAGTGATACTGATGCGGTGGGGTTTTCGCAGACCCCCCTTCCACTCCCTCCTAACGATAGGCTATCCAATCTCTGCCCCTCTCCCATAGCAGTTACACGCATTATCCAGAGTTCGCGTGCAATAATATTTCTTAAAAGGAGGAATGTTGAGGCCCCCGAACTGGACTGGCGGCTTTGGTTCCGTGGGTGTTACATATGTCAGTGTGCATTATCTTTGGAAATGGTAAGGTCTATTACCGCATGAGAATAAAAGAGGGTCTGATCGTAGTCTTGCCATGTAGCAGAGTTCAAATGGTGGCTAGCGCTATCCAGCGAATAAGTATTCACAAAACCAATTGTGTGCTCCACTGGGGCCGTATTCACGAAATCCTACCTAAGATATATCTTAAGATATAACTTAAGAGAAAATTTAGGAGCTTCCTAAGATATGTCTTAAGTGCTATTCACGAACGATATCTTATGACCATCCTAAGGTAAGCGTTAGCAGTCTCCTAAGTTTAATGGTCGCGGGCAGTTATCGATTAGTAAACGTAAACCTCCTAACTTATTTTAACAAGGAGGTCAATTTTGACCTCCTAAGTTTAGGAGAAAAATTAAGACATATCTTAAGTTAGGAGGTCTTCGTGATTACCAGTAAAGACATGTGTTAAAAAGTTAGAAAGTCCTAAGTTTAGGAGAAAAAAATAAGACGTCTTAAAATAGGAGGTCTTCGTGAATACCAGTTATCTCCTAAGTTATATCTTAGGAGGCTCTTTGGACTTAGGATGCTTTCGTGAATACGGCCCCAGGATAGGATTTTATCCACCTGTTGAATTGACGACTGGAAGTCTGGCTTTGTGAGTGCGACTGGAGTGCTCACACTTGTTATGCCTTCATTTCCAAGATGTTGCCTGGATTACGATCACAGAAACGTCCATAATGGTTCATTTCCAAGATAACACATGGAATGTCCACATTTGTTTTTTAGGACGGCGTCAGAAGTGTTCACACTTGTTCTTTTCCAAGACAGTTCCTGGAGTGTTCACACTTGTTTTTTTTAGGATGGAGTCAGGGGTGTTTACACTTGTTCTTTTCCAAGATGGTGCCTAGAGTGTTCACACTTGTTCATTCCAAGATGGTGCCTGGAGTGTTCACACTTGTTGATTTTCAAGATGGTGCCTGGAGTGTTCACACTTGTTGATTTTTAGGATGGTGTCAGGAGTGTTTACACCTGTTCTTTTCCAAGATGGTTCCTGGCGTGTTCACACTTGCTGTTTTTTAGGACGGTGTCAGGAGTGTTCACACTTGTTCTTGTCCAAGATGGTTCCAGGAGTGTGCACACTTGTTGATTTTTAGGACGGTGTCAGGAATGTTTACACTTGTTCGTTTTGTTCACCATTTTGTCCTTCATTTTCCTCGTCTTCCGTTTTGTCGGTTGGTTTCTTCTGCACCAGTTTCATTTTCATTTCCAGTATAGGCACAGGTAACGCAATCACCAAGGTACCCACCAAACAACACACACTTCCCATCAACTGACCGAATGCAGTCTCAGGTGACATATCCCCATAACTGTTACAAAGTAAAACAAACAGAAAAAGGACGTCTGTTGGTATTGGTCGAGTGATAGTGGTTAGCGAGGGTGGGGTGTAGAGGGTGGGGATTGCACATTCCATCAACTGACCGTATCCAGTCTCGGGCGACATATCTCAACAAGTCATAAATAGGGCGTGTAAGTATAGACCGTGTCTTGGCGGGGGGGGGGGGGGGGGGGGGGGGGGGTTAGGGTTAGGGGTTAGGGTTAGGGGTTAGGGTTAGGGGGGGGGGTCTCGCACTTCCTATCAACTGACCGAATGCAGTCTTGGGTCATATCCCAGTAACTATCACAAAGTAAAACAAACAGGAAAAGGACGTGGATCAGTATTGGTCTGTGCGATAGTGTTATTACAGTTGGACTGAGTCGGCAAGAATGCTATCTCGGGTGACATATCCCCATGACTGTTGCAAAATAAAGTAACAAGAAATAGGAAGTTTTAAGATATTTTCCGAACAATTTCCGAAGATCCAAAAGTTGTACAAAAATTTTCGATCATTTTTGGAAAACTTCCGAAGATTTCCGAATATGTCCGAAGATTTCCGAGAAAGATTCGAAGGTTTTTCGATTATAAAGTAACACCTTTTAGCTCGTATAAGATTTAAAAAGGGAAAAAAATGTTTTTAATAGGATGGTATTGATATCTTAACTGTCCACTCTTCACAGATAAAATTGATATTTTCACATGTGTTGAGATATGAGTTTTCCACTGTGGGAGAAACCCTTGTATTAGTTTCATTGAGGATTAAACCATTAAAATTCCACCATTTTTCAAACCAAAATAGGAAAAATTTCTACCTGTTTTCAGACCAGAATTGAAGGCAAAACGTAACAGACCCTTTTTCGACCAAAATTAAAAATATTCAATAGAACACCTTGACAACCACAACCCATTTAAGCCGCAAGAAGCTATTTTGTTTATATAGTATAGTAACCCCCCCCCCCCCCCCCTCCCCCCCCTCACCTCTCCCCTCCAGGAAATCGACCCTAGAAGTAACAAATATATGTTGTAGACGAGGTGAAATCATCATCATCATCATCATCGTTATTTAAAAAACACGGTAAATACATCAGGCATTAACTTACCCAGTAGTTGTCATGGTAACAATAGCATACCACATACTGTCGGGAATGCTTTTGAATGTGGTTCCCTCGACGTCTTTCTCAGCATAATACACAGCAGTGGAAAATATAATCACACCAAGACCAAATGAAAACAAAATGAAACCAAGTTCAGAAGAAGAGTTCTTAATGGAGGAACCAAGCGCCTGGAGTCGAGTAGAATGCCGCGACATTTTAAAAACTCGAAAAACGCGAAAAACGCGTAGCACTGTCAAAGCGTCAAAATCACCGGCCGCTTTTTTTAATCCCAGGTCGAGATAAAACGGAAAAACAGCTGCTACATCCACAATGCTCTGAAATTCTTTCATGAATTTACACCTGTTTGGTGCAGCAAAGAGACGAATTAAATACTCCAAAGTTAAAACCACAACGCAAGTTCCATCGAGATATTGAAAAGCACTCTTGTATTCTTCCCCGCATGTTTTATCGCCGCAAGGAATTGTCTCTGTAATGGTTGTGACGATGCTTAAAATAATTGCTATTCCTATCACATAATATACCAATTTCGCTGCTCTGGAAGATTGTGGATTTTCGAACGTGAACCAAATTTTCTGCCGGAAGGTTTTCCGCGGAGGCACGCATTCGCAAGGTGGTTTTTCCTCCTCCGAGGAATTTCTATTTCCACTCGTAGGGGCATCGGCATATTCCTCAAGGCAGCACAGTCCCAAGGCATCTGTGGGGATCCGAAAAAAATTGAGCTCGTCCTCGTAGAACTCTCCGCATTCTTCCAGAGAAAAGTGAAGTTTGCCGTGACGGTAATAATTCAGAACGTGACGGAAAAAACTGGGATCCGTTTCAAAGTAATATTCCTTTCTTTCCGAATCGTAAAATGATTCTCGATCGCTGCTCCCCAGTAAAGTGGTTGGGAATTTCTTCAAAGTGTGGTCCCATGTTTCGAACTTTCTTCCGCTCACATTCAGAACAATTCGCTTGTCATTGAGTTGCTTGCGATGCAGTATGCCGAAGGGTTTCTCCCTATTAAATAATGGACATATCCCCACTAAACCGACTTCTCCTAGAGGTAGCCAGTTCTCCAAGTCGTTAATAGTTTTATCCGCAGGCATTCCAAGTTATAAGCCAACCCTTTATCTCTAAATTACGACGAACGACCGGTAAAAATTTGTCTTCTTGCCAGAACGGTTTCTTGTAATTAACGCTAGGAGTAACATGCAGATAGCTGCCAAAGGAACTCATTAACGCCTACTAAATAGTTAATATGTACGTCTAGGTAAACATTATTTTATATTATTGATATGAAACCGGATACGCCTTTTTTCATAGCAAATATTCCTAACTATAACAAAGGCTCGAGGGAAAGATCGCGAAAAAGAACGATGAATCGAGCGATATAAAGTTTTGATTCAGCTTTAAAAACTATGTAGAGAAAAATCATTGCTACACGTTTCCTTTGAGATGGTCGATATTATTATTTACAATACGGGTACCTGTCAAATACAAACTGAGCATTAACCGCGTAAAACCCAACATCTCGATGTTTTGAAAGTTTTCAAAATTCACCAATATACTTGAAACTATCCATAGACCGCTAATCTCAATTTTTTAGCATTTGTTTTGCTACCCCTTTCAAAAAAGCATCAAAACACTTATTAAAACGCCCGAAGGCAACCAAATACGCACATTACAAACCAATTGCCGTATGTGAAATTAGACGGATAATTGACTCTTAAGTCAGTCATTACGGCCAATATAGGAACATAGATTACACAAGATTTATTGATCTCTCTGTTTACGATCACTCCCGCTATTCGATGCGAGTCGTTTCATTTAAAATCTTAGCGGCTAATAAAAACAAACTTCCAACTGTTTTCTGCAGCTCAAACACTAAAGCTAATTAAAAATGCTAAATCGTTCACGCTGAAAGCATAGAATAATAATGCTTTTTCATGTTTTTCCACAATCACAGCATGTATGAAACAACATGCGGGCCAAGGTATTGTGAAAAATCCCACATTGAGGGGTTTATTTCTGTTATTTCTCCTTGTAACGTTAGCTTGATTAACGAAATTAAGGTATTCGCAGCACCTATTTTCTTGTCGTTTGTGGTATTATCGCGGGCAAAGTTTCTAATTATAGACATTAATCCTATAATTGTTTAAATTTAGCTTGAAATGATGCGAGGCGTAGGAATTTGTAGTTTGATTATGTAATAATACAGGCGTTGTTTTGCGTTTTCAGAATTAGTTTTCGTTGTCGTCGAAAACAGAACAAACTTAAAGAAGTCTGTGTCTATACGATTGTTTAATTTCGGATCCACGGTAATTTGCTTGCTCACATGAAAATTGTACAAATACGAGAGAAGCCTTAGGCTTAGATACAAAATTCCCGAAAAATGGGCTCATACTCTTTCCGGACTTTCTTCAACAAAGCTCTAAAATTCTTTCAAAAATGTCTAAAATTTTTTCAAAAATTTCGAAAATTGTTAAAATTTCTCTTTTGTTTCTGACTGTGAGCTGGTAGATGGCTCACTGGAATCAGTCATATTGCTACCAACATAGAAAGAATTCATGGAAAGCCTAATTTCTAGGTACTTGGTGTATCCCTGATCATAATGTATGGTACTTCATGTATCCCTTATTATAATGTATTTAGATATATTGCAGTGTAATTGAGGGTCGAATTACAGTATCTGGGGTTGAAGCACTGATTTTAGTATTTAGGTTTAAGGACTGATTCCAGTATTTCCAGTGTATCGAAAGGGTTAGTTCTCATATATGGTCTGGGCTAGCAGCATATTATCTTTATATCTCTCTTAAAAAATGACAGTTTGTGGCAGCTAGTCCTCGGTGGTGTAGTGGATAGTGTGCATGGAGCAGATCATACGGCCCGGGTTCGATTCCTGGTGTTTTTATCTTCTTTTTCTACTGAAATAAAAACACCAAGTACATACCGCCTAATTGAGTGGAAACCGCTGATTAGTGGCACTGTAGACACTACTGTGAGGGTGAACCCTCAAGTTGGTCAGCAGTAACACAAAATAAACGCTTTCGCGAGGGAGATTAAGCAACGACCAGTCGACGACGGCAGCGCCAAGGAAAACGTCACTTGAAAAAAGAATTCGCGCTATTTTAAACTACCTTGCAGTTGCTCCAATTTGTCCAGGAGCTGAATTTGAAGGGAAGGCTTTTAAGTTCAAATAGAGGAAGGAGAATTAACCTTCGTGTGTTCACTTTCTGCACAAAACCAATAATTTTATCACTTGACCTTGTCGTTTTGCAGAGAACGGCAAAGAAATGTACCAAAATGTAAAACGCACGTACAGAGGCATTGTTTTCGCTTATTAAACCTATTGTTTTGTGCCGTTCTCGCTGCCGTCGCTGTCGTTTTTGCTTAAGCTTGGTTTCCATATAATCGTAACGATCGCAGCGATCGTTACGCTCGACGATCGCTGCGATTCTTGCGATCCTTGCGATCGCTGAGACCTCAGGTTTCCATATGATCGCAAGGAAACGTCGAGTAGGCCTGGATCCGATAAACTTTAAGTGCATTATGGGATACAAGGCTTTGGTGTGCAATGCTTTCTGGGAGATTTTAGATTGCAAGGATCGCAAGAGTGGTTTCCATATAAAAACCTCTCTAAAACTTTTTGGCCGGTTCGCACGTCGTCTTCATCTTTAAATTTAAAGGCGCTCCAGTGAATCAATGTCAATAAAACTTTCAGATAATATTTTGCAAATCGGTTAGCATGCGCGGAGAACGTTTTTAAAAAATCCATCTAGCCGTTCCTAAGATATTTGCAAAAACGATTAAAATCGAAAAATACCCAATAATTGCACATTAAGCGAGGAAGAAACGTAGTTCTCAAGATCGCAAAAGAGAAAGTAAACAAAACTTTGAAGGTGTACAAACATAACATCAACTAAAGCTACTTTTTGATATTATTTGTTAAGTAATTTCACAAAACCAGTGTTAATGTCTCGATCAATTTATTACCAGTACACAAATAGTAAGGTTTGAAATGTTATTGCGATTTATTCTTGCAAAATATATATGCCATATACCATATTTTAAGATGTCTATGTGGGATTTTCAATGCGAAATCTTAAACGCGCAAAATTTCACTTTTACTGATTTCGAGGTTTCTTGTTTATCGTCGTCATGCTAATATCGATTTTACCAGAAAATATATCTTGCCAAACTTCAATTCAAAACCAGTTAGTGGTGAAAATTTCACGTTGATCTGACTTGGAGAAGACCGCTTAAAAACCGTTTTTAAAATGTAGGTATGGTCTCCAGAAAACTGTATCGAAACACCTTAAGTCGAAACTGAAGGGCAGAAAGCTTTGGAAAATTTTCAATGGCCCTTATCGTAGATGAGTACGCCACGCCAACATATCAGCGGTTTCTCGCTTTCTTGACCCTATAGTCTCGTTTTGATGTTTACGAGAACCTCTGACGACGATGAGCGTAAACATCAGAACGAGACTATTGGGTCAAGAAAGCGAGAAACCGCTGAGATGTTGGCGTGGCATACTCATCTACGAAAGGATGGAAGTGGATTACAGTTCAACAACTTTGATTTAGTGACAGGCGGTCAAGAAATAGATTCCATTCTGGTGGAATTTTTAGTCGTTATTTTGTCTTTTAGTTCATATTTCTTTGCGTTCGTCACTTTAATATCTTCCTATTTTAAGATAACAAGAGGCTCCAAGTAATCTACACTCACGCGCAAGCGCAAGAAAGTTTTACAGTGTATTGTAAACAAGATAAGAAGATCCCCGTGACATAGCTTTAATAGCTCCTTAACAAGGGCCGAGTTGTTCAAAGCCTGATTAGCACTAATCCTGGATTAACTATCAACAGAACATATGATTTGTCATTCAAAATTGACGCTAACCCTGGGTTAGCTTAATCGTGCTTTGAATAACCCGGCTCAGGGCCGGGTTGTTCGAAGGACGATTAGCGCTAATCCAGAGTTAATTACCATGACAACTCATATGTTCTGTTGACAGTTAATCCAGGATTAGTGCTAATCAGACTTTGAACAACTCGGCCAAGGAGCTCTTAAAGCTATGTGATGGGGATCTTCTTATCTTGTTTACAATACACTATAAAACTTTCTTGCGTTTGCGCGTGAGTATAGGTTACTTGGAGCCTCTTGTTGTCTTAAAATAGGAAGATAAAATCACCAAAAGTGACGAACGCAAAGAAATATGAACTAAAAGACAAAATAACGACTGGAAATTCAACCAGAATGAAATCTATTTCTTGACCGCCTGTCACAAAATCAAAGTTGTTGTACTGTAATCCACTTCCATCCTTGTAATCCTGCACGTTTTCTCCAAAATACTGCTTCTGTTTTGCTCTATAGAATCTTTTTCTCCAATTTAGTTGTATATTTGGTGGCATTTGGCGATATAATATGGTAAGTAAGTAAACGCAATTTCCTTATTTCGGCGAAACACAGTGTCCCTTTAACATGTGACCAAGTAATCAGCAAACTATACACTGGGATACCACCTTTTATGGCAATATCACAGGTGCACAATTTTATTTATGTGCATAGCGACCATGCTGATTATTTTTCCAAAACGACATAATTTATGACACGATGCATTTGATGGCGACACAAACTTATGTTATGGCAGCAACAGTTGCTCATGTCACTTGTCTTGCAGCTAGTTTTCTAACCAGGCTTCAATCTTTTCTTCTTTTGTTTTTGGTTTTTTCTTGAAAAGGTTTTTGAATTTTTGTTTCTTGTTGGCGTTTTCTTTGGCTTTCTCTCCTGCCATTCTTTCGTCCTCCATCTTTTGTTTGACTTCCCTGAAAAAAATAGAATATCATGCTATTTAGAAACAGCAACGCCACTTAAAATACCATTTAACATCTATTCTATTCTTATCTCTACAGAGAGTGATAAGGATTCTGAGTCAGGTTCTATAGACACTTTTCCTTTCATTGTCTGCTACTGAGCTGTACATTCCTGAGGGTCCCCTATACTTTTTACGTGAAGCGTGAATAGGGTTATTTTTCCCGTGAAACGTGGTTGAGACTTTTATTTATTCGTGATTCGTGATTTTTAATCTAAACATTTTTTAACGTGATTGTGAATGCAATATTTTACTTTAACGTGACCCGTGAACCAAGTGCTGAATAAACGTGTTTCGTGAATCATTTGGTTTTGCTTAAATTCATTTCTGTATATTTTCCTGTTTTGATAAATGTGCGTCCTTTTTCTGCATTGTGTCACTCATTATTTTATATAAAGAGACAATACTCTGATCAAAAAAATAAGATTTTTTTTTGCGTGAATGTGAAAGAACTTTTGAAATTATTCGTGACACGTGAGAAGGTCTGATGTTTTTACTACGTGAACGGATTTCTCAAAGGGGTATAGGGGACCCTTATTCCTGTGGTACTTTTTATTGTGCTGTTCAGGGAGATTCTAACCTTTGAGTCTGTCGATGAAATCTGTCGATCGATGAAATCCTACAGTTAGTCACCATTCAAATAAAAGCTAGCGCTATTGAGCAGTACTTCCCATTGGCCTTTTTCTTCATTTTCTATTAATTTAAGGAATGAAATTTGTTTTTAAACGTCTTAGGCAACCTTACAAGATTGGTGACCAATGCCGCAAAAAAAAAAAAAAAATGAAATTGAGCAAACCCAGGCGAGAAAGAACATGGATCGTCTGTCTATTGCGTTCCGACTCACTCTGCTTAGCGGAGGTGAGAGCCGTCGAATTTTTATGGAAGAATTTCACGCGACGCGGAAAAATATTAAATCACCCTATAAAATGGTCGAAACTGAGTCTATAAATCTATTAAGTGCATTAAAGACAAAATTGAAAGCAGTGTCAACTTACGCCACGGCTTCTAACGCTACTAAATCGATATCAACAAGATCGTCTTCGTCTTCCGAGTTCGATTCTTCTTCAGCCAAAGTGTCAAGGATTCCTATACAAAAATAAGCATATGTTATGTAACCATGACTACATGCATTTCTTAAGGGAGAACTGTTTGCGCATGTGTATTTCTATCCGGCCTGGCCAATCGATGAAATTTGATGATCGAACATCAATCGATCAATCAATATCAATTAGTTAGCTGATGGAATATCGATTGGTATTGGCCAGTCCACGACCAATCCATAGTCACAAATTGATGTTTTTTAATTCCAGCGATTGGCATCGATTTTTATCGATTGTCCTCGATTTCTGTCAGATGGAATATAGTCGATGCAAATCGACGCAATTAAAAATTATTTTTTCCTTTATCGCCTGGTCATCGATTTTCAATAACAATCAATGAACTGACATGGATTACTATCGATTGATTATCGGTTTCGATTGGACACTTTTCCTTCTCACTGTCTGAAATGCAGTACATAACTTACTTAGTTTTGCTCGCAGAATATCCAGCATCTCCTCATAGAAGGCTATACTTTCCCTGAGGTTCCCCAAAACATGACTCAAGTTGCCAAGATTTGCCAAAGCTTTTCCCATACCGTGCTGGTCTTTTAACTCCTTAGCAACAGCAAGCCTCTCTTTATTACAGTTTAGGGCTTCTTCGTAGTTCATTTCCAACTCGTAGATATTCCCAAGATTGTTATAAATCTTCGCCAGCGGCCGTTTGTCATCTCTTTCTTTTGCAATATTAAGCGCGGCTGTGAAATGCTCTCTAGCCGTTGTTAGATCTCCAGTTATTTTATACAAACATCCTAAATTACTCTGAGCTCGCCTCTCGCCTTTTTCATCCTTTAACTCTTGTGATAACGCAAGATGTTTCTCGTGGTATCCCTTTGCAGTTCCATAATCCCCGAGTTTATAGAACGCAAGTCCGAGGAAGCTCAACGCGTCTGCTTCAGCGATTCGGTCTTCCTCTTCAACAGCGTCATCTAAGCAAGTTTTCAGTTCCTTTATCTTGGCGTACAATTCATCCTCTGGTTCCTCTACGACGCGAAAATTCTTCGGATCGTTTTCTTCCATAAAAAATAAAAACGGTCGGTCACAAAGCGCACATTACTTCCATTATTTCCAAGTCTTCATACTTTCTTTATAAACAAGGAAAATTTTAAAACCCTTTAAACGCATAGCGTAGTAGAAGACATTCATAGTTTACAGAATTTAACCAATCAGATCGCTTCGTTTTTGTAGTTTAGCAGGTGGTAAATACCCTTTCGCGTGCAATAATTAGTCATGCCAACCTTCTAAATATTTATCAAAGTTTAAAACTACAATGTTTCAAAACGTTACTGGAGACTATGTGCAATTGCACATTTCAGTATTTTTTATGACTTAAAAAACACGGAATACGTAGGTACAATATGAGTAAAAAATACATGTAAACATTTGTTTATTTCCATGAAAAAATATATGCAAACATCAGTTTATTTCCATGAATAAAAGTAATGATAATTTATGATAATGCAAGCACATCTGCTGTCAGTGCATTAAGTTAAACACAACTTTTAAAGTGATCAATGTCGATTCGAGTTCAAGTTAACGAGATTCTACTACGTATTTTGTAAAACTCGTATATGTAATCTCTATGTACTGTAATAAAACAACATATCTATATTAAAAAAGGCGGGCAAAACGTATTTGCTTTTTAGTTTGGAAAAGATGGTCTTGTCTTAACTAACGAAGTAGAAGGCATTCAAACGCAATGTGACAGCTTAGTACACTGCATGGAATAAATTCAAAAACCCCATGAATGGTAAAATAGTGCTTATGAAGTCACGAAAATTGCAGATCATTTAAAACGATCAACAGGCGCATTCAAAGAGCATGCATATTTATTTGATAATTTCTAATGACTCTTTCCTGTCATAATGAAATAGCGCGAAAGCGCGCGTGATATCGCCTAATTCTTAGCCGACGAGGCCTAGAAGCGTTGCCCAAAAGAACACTAATGAAAATGAATTGGCTTGAAAGGCCCCAGGAAAAGGGTGCTAGAGGCATTGCCGAGTCGGCTAAAATTAGTCGATATCACGCAAGCTTGAGCGCAATAATAGTTTTATAATTCAACACATTGATAACAAAACACTGTTTGAAGAAAAAATATCGAGGCCGGTCCGTCATTTTTGCATTCTCTGGTCAAAATGCGAAATTCACCTCCATCGTTGGATATACGTCATGTAGACATAGTGTATATCGATAACTTTTTGACCGTATTTGGGCAGTGTATCAATGTGTTGAATTATAAATGGCAATATATATAACAGCTTAGTACACTGTATGGAGTAAAACCCTTGACTAAATCAATACGCCGGCACATGCGCATTTAATTAACGAATATTCAGTGTATGACTGACGATGATAATTCCTAGTTAACAACGTCACCTAAAATAAAAGTAACGAAATTGGAATGAGCCGGTTAACCTATATTTCTTGCTTATTATAAAACTGTGATCTTTGAAGCATTTAGAACTTTAGGCCTTGTAGAGTAGCTGTTATGATTGTCGAATAGGCCAACTGTTGTAATTACTAATTATTTTGTTACTTCTGAATAATCTTTTCGCTGTTATATACATTGCAGAAACGTTGTCATTTTGTGAGCATAATTTTGGAAACTAGGAGCATAATTTGTGAACTTTGGCATAACTTTTTGCATAAATCGACAAACTTGGGAGCAGTGCTAACAGTATAATATGCCAGTTTAAGAAGCTCAGTGTGCCAAGGCCAACCTGTGAGCGGTAACACGAGAGTACAAAGCAAATTCAAACTCTTTGAGAGCGTATAAAAGTCTCAAACGCGAGATAAAAAATTTAAACACTGTCAAACCCTTTGGGGACACAAGAAGGTCGTGGAACTGAAATGAAAACTAATTTGAGCGAATTGAAATTATGAGAAAGCGCATGAGAATTGACGAGACTGCATGAGAGTGGCCTATTTAGTAATTGAAATCAAAATATAGGCAGAATAGAGACAATAAAACTATTTGGGGTCACACGACGGAGACCGCTTTAGCAAGAGTTTGGGTTCAAACGAATTGATTTCAGCAACTCTTCGAGGGCTCAATAGAGTCTAAGAAAGCGCATAAGAGTAGTTGCACGAGCTGAAAGGAAAACACACGTCTCGTTCCCAGATCACCCTCGGCCAGTCAAAGCCGAGATCCATGTTAGAAATTAAATGTAAATCATTTTATTGTATGTACTAAATTTTTAAAAACATATTGTTATTCATCTTTGGGCGATGATATGTTTCATTTTTGTTTTTGTTATGAAAAAAAAAAACAGACATTTTCAAAAAGGATTTTTAACAAATCTTTGCCTTCGAGAGGACTGGGGACAACATTAGAATATATTCATACCTGAAAGAAAATATCTATCCTATCTCAAAAGGGCACTTTTAAAATCAATACCTTATAATAAACAAATTTTATTTGACAAAAAGTTATCAATTATGTGGTCACCGCGTCCCAGAGTTCCACTGGAGATATAGTTTTGAGTCGCGCCTGCTCGCCAGACGGTAGTCCGCTGAAAAAGTTGATTCCGGTCAACAATTCGATGTCACGAACCCTTGCGGTGTTTTCCAAGAGATATTCTGAAGAGGATTGAGACTAAAACAGATAAATGAAAATAAAAAACAAGTCAGTTTTATTGACAATGAATCTTTTCACGATGGTGGATATCGTCTTGTTCTTGTGAGGCAAACAAGGCGAATAACGTTCTAGTTATTTTATAGACCTTATTCAAAAATGGCGACCAAGAGGGCTGTAATTAACATACATATAAAAGAATAATAAATCGGCCGCCATTTATGAATAAAGTCTATGGGACCCTTGAGTCACCCTTCAGTCCGTAAATGCCCTACAATCATCGTTCGTCTACAGTTAATATCCATATTTGTAACAATGAATATTCGATCAATAAAAGGGGAAGAGACTTCAATATATCATATATGTTTTAACTTGAGCTGTCCAACGTATTTAAAGTTAAAATGTTACAGCGGTTGAAAATGTTGCAGTTTGTAGCTAGGTATGGTTAAATATAAACAAAATAAACGAACACTAGCTAAAATAATTTGACATTTTAGCTAGTGTCAACTTTTATACGGCAAATCCCAATTGTAGATCTATTCTGTACACTTTAGATAATTGCCGGATAGCGACCGCGCGGGAACCGGCGCCGAATGTGGCGGGTTACCTAAAATGACTGGCATTTATGGGGTTATAATAATAAAACCGCTACCATAATTATCCCGTTGGTTAAACACCTTGTTGCGCGGTTAGGCAAAGTCTGTGTGTTTTTGGACAGCCACCACAATATTATATCTAATTTCAGTTGGGAGAAATTTTGCTTTCGTCGGTAAAATGGCGGAGTTTTTTAATGCGAACTCCTTTGCACTTTAACGGTCGACATTAGGTAACATAGAGTAAAGTAGGTCGGACACCTTATTGAGACTTATACAACGTAATTATTTTCAATAAATTTTGAAGTGTAAAAAAGAAAATCTAAAATCCCCACTCAGGATTGAACCTGTGAACTCAGCTAGGCTTAGGCTTACATAGCCTACCGTACCACTATACCACCTAGCTTCTCGGGTTGCTTAGTCCTAAATTTAACTATATAAACTGCTGACCCCAACCTCAACTGAAAGCTAACCAGTTAATCCGTTATAACTCTCAATAAGGTGTCCAATCTGGTCTCAGTTGATGTTATCGAACGTTGACCCACTAAAACATTGATCCTCTACAAGTCGTTCCCAGTGTCCCAGATACTCACTTTTCTACACGGACGACTATTCAGGTGAGGTAATATGAAGGAAATGACGTCAAGACGGCCCTCGCATCCGGGCACTTTGTAATACGGCTTCTTGCTAGTGTCACATCGTACAATGATTTTATAGAAATGAGTAGGAATCGCTACCGAACTTGTGTCATTTTTAAGCCATCTGCAAACAGAAGTAACAATAAAGATAAGCCGATGAAAAGACATCATTCGGTTTCAACCTTTTGTTCAACAACCGTTCAACATTTGTTGAGCGAAAGGTCTGAT
The DNA here is from genome assembly GCA_022457155.1 of Cladopsammia gracilis. Taxonomy (NCBI): domain Eukaryota; kingdom Metazoa; phylum Cnidaria; class Anthozoa; order Scleractinia; family Dendrophylliidae; genus Cladopsammia; species Cladopsammia gracilis. Next base: position 1,639,475 of record JAJGOT010000050.1, on the reverse strand, counting down.
ACAGGCGTTCCCAACGAATCGAAAGGGAAGAACTGAATGAAGTACGAAATGTTTACTACATGAGCGGGAGTGTTGTATCGGCCTATACAATCACGAGACGAAGGCGAGTGAATGTATAGTGCCGATACAACACGGACGCGAATGTAGTAAACAACTTGTGAAATTCACATTCACATGTAAATTAGATACAACCACTCGTGAGTTGTATCTGGAATGCAAATTAGATACAACCACTCGTAAGTTGTATCTGGAATGCAAATTAGATACAGCCACTCGTGAGTTGTATCAAGATTGTATCGGCCTATACAGGGTAACAGGGGGCTTTCTTGTGACGCATGCGCACAAAAGTACGCGGCGTGATATCTTGTTGTCAAGTACCGTGGCTAAATTCGGGGCTAATTCCTTCATTTTCGTTTGCGGGAAAAACTTTAAATCAACACATAGTAAAAGTACAAATCATATTAGTACGTTGGGGATGAAAATACTGGCCCTTTGAGCTTGAGATTGTAATGCTGTTCAGCAATTCGAAGAGACAACTCTATGCAAGGACTTATGGATTAATGGCGGATTTGTGGTCTTCAATGGACATTGCCACGTGAACTTTCTACCCAGAATTGATATATGAACTCTCAACGTATCCGTAAAGGTAAGTTTGTTTTATTTAAGTCCCTCTTTAAGAAATCGCGCCAAGGAGTACATTCGAAATCTTTCGGTGAACTTCCTTGCTCTAATGCAAAATACCAATTTCTCGCCGTCTTGGCAGACCATGATTTCGAAGTCCAGTCGTTGTGCCACAGAGTTTTAAATAAAAATGGCAACAACTATCATTTTGAAATCCGTTTATCTAGCAAAGGTCAATCACAAAATGGGGGAAGTTTTGTGTTTTCAGCTTTATAGTGAAAGACGTTGGTTCTCGTCTTGTTGTTTGTGTAGTTCAACTTCCCTCGTGGCGAATGCCATAACTTCAAATAAATCATACACGGTTTCTAGAACTCTTGTCATCTTGTAATCACTTTTTTCTTTGCAATCGGTAGCAAAATGAAGCCTCAACTCGAATTAACAAATCTACAAAAAATTATTGTTTATTGAATATTAATTAGTTGTTTATTATTCGAAAACCGCTCGTTGTGCCAGAGCAATATATATTGGAAACTAAACTACATTCAATTTGCTTTTAATACATGGTGCTACATTGGCTTGGAAAATGGGGGAAGTTGGAGATTTTTTAGATGTTTTGAGTATAAACTAACTCATTAAACTGTTCCTTGAAGTCTCTGCTTGGGAATTGCCCCTGAAATTGCTTCATTTGGGATTGTTGTCAGTTTGTATGACAAATGAACTAAATTTGAGATTGCCTCAAAAGCAAAACTCATAATATCATGATAATATAGAGCGTATGCACTCACGTGGCAAGCAGCTATGCAAATTTATTGGAACAAAAGAAAGTGTTAACATAAGAAAAGCATTCAAATCCCACAGGATTGTTTTGGTACACCAACATGGCCGCCGTTCTATTGTTTTGGTACACCAATATGGCCGCCGTGACGTCATGTGCATACGCTCTATAGTTTTTTTGGATGTGCATTATATTATTTTTACTGTAATTGTAACATAAACAATAACCACCACTTTCTTAGCTGAAAATAGTTTCAGACCCTCTTGTCACTTTGGCAAGCTTATACACCTATTTCAGAAAAGGTTGTCGCAGCTATTGTCAAGTATACATGCCATGCACCTTTAGTGTGCTGAAAATAAAAAACACTTTAGAAACAAAATTTTGAGTAGACATTGCATTACATATTAATTTTTATTATTGTTTTGGGCTCTGACCATTTTTCATGTTGTAGAATGCCAGACATTTGCCAAAGAACCAGTTATTTCATACCTCCCATGCTCCTTTGTGGTCTAGGGGCATAGACTTAAGTACAACAACCTTTTTTAAATACCGTATTTATTCGATAAAGCGCCCTGGGCGCTTATTAAATTTGTGGACCTTGAGAGTGGGCGCTTATTCGAGGTGGGCGCTTAATCGAGGCTGGGCGCTTATTAAATTTTCACCATTTTCAGCAAGTAGTAAGTTTATTTTGCAACAAAACAATAAAATAATAACAAAACCAAAGCAGAATTTTAACTGTTCATTGAAAGTTTCTTTAAAATACTTCGGAAAACTCGGTCCTCGAGGAAGTCTCTTAGTAGTACTGAGTCAATTTCAATCTCATTGTCACTAAGGTCAATTAGCGAACTCTCTGATGCTGCCTCCTAGAGGGGTGGGGTGGGCGCTTATTCGAGGCTGGGCGCTTATTAACTTTTCCTACCTACAGGGTGGGCGCTTATTCGAGCTGGGCGCTTATTCGAGGTTGGGCGCTTAATCGAATAAATACGGTAGTTGTATAGCTATTTAAGAAGTCATACACACTATGTAACTCAGTAACATAAGCAAAATTACTCCTTAGCTCCCATTACAAGTAAGTTAGCACCATCAATGTCATGTCCCCGGTCACGCACACACATAAGTGATAGATACGACACAAATTTGTCAAGGTGCTCATATTTGGCAAGTGCTACTGTCCCTCCATGTTGTCCATGAGGATGACTTTCAAATAGTGCGAATGACTGTTCAGCTTTACTACAGCAGAGAAGCATTGACTTGTCTGGTGGAGCAATAAGGATTGTACAACAAATTGTACAATTTGGCTGATTTACTATACTTTGTGTTTCAGGGATGGAGGTTGAGGCTGTGGCATAGCAATGATCATGAGGAGGCTGTGGAAGTATGGAAGAACCATTTGCATGAGCTGGATTACTGAACTTGGACAAAGTCTCAGTCATACACAATTTGACGGCTATAAAATTGTGCCGGCCAATCACCAGGCTGGGGAGTAAGGAATTCTTGAAAATAGTCTGAGAGCTTGGTACCGAGTAGTATGTCAAATGCAGCAGTTGTTGTTGTACGTGGGTCGTTTTATGAAACCTTGAAAATAAAATTGAGCCTTGAACCATATGTCTGTTTGGCTGATCAATGAAAAGTACTAAAAACGTTTTTGTGGCTCTTTCTTGGTGTTGCAAGGCACCAAGAGCACGAAGACAATCAAACAATAGACAATAACAAAGAAAATGCAGTAAAACAATACTATTGAAAACAAAGAACTCTAGGTTGAAATGTATTAATGCACCTTGCAACACCAAGAAAGAGCCGTTTTTGTTGGTTTTCCGTTCGCCTTAGATAAATTATTTTATATCCTACGTTTGGAAAGCTGGAGCATTTCCTCCTGTACTTCCTCATAAAGCCCAGGCGGGAAAAGCACTCGACCACAAGGTCCCCTTAAAATTTCGCCGAAGCACGTCTCTTCTACCGTCCACGAGTCATGTGATATCGCGGTGTTTTCTGCTGTCGTTTGGGTAGCTGCCGATTTTCTAGCGAGCTGGGTCGTCGTGGTTCCTACTGGTGCTTTGTCCTTTGCGCGCCTTCCCATTTTAGGGTGCCTGTATTTTCCCACTCGCTAAAATGAAAATTTTGAATATATATTTTTTTGCTTTAATGGTAGCACTTTGTGTTTAAATCCAACCAATCGTCATAATACCCACCTGTGAAAACGAAGATTTTCTTTTGAGGGCCATTCTACAGGCACCGCAAATCCGCGCACCGTCGAGGTCAAGTAGGTTATAACTTTCAGGTGGCAATTCCGCAACATAAGAAGCGACTGGCCTGTAACTTTTACTGTTAGTGATTTTTTCGCACACTGAACACTTAACCGAATCTCTTTTACATTCAGAAACGAATATTAAAAGAACAGAGAGAATAAGTAACAAGTTTAAAGAACCCGCCATTGCTGTGAAATGTTCTGGTAGTCTATAGGGGCCCTGTGGTGAGACCGCGTGACAGCGGTGTTTGCGCATGCTAATGCAAAAAAGCCCCCTGTTATACAGGGTAATCATGTGATTGGAATGGCTCATTTCTATTTGTTAGTACCCTTAAGAATTATTAATGAATTCTATCGCATAAGTAAAAGAAAACTCGAATTCTGATTGGCTAACGAAGAGAGGGTATTTAGCGTGGAATTGCATAAGCGAAAAGTGATATTGCATGACGTGAGTCGCGAGCAAATTTCTTTGTTTTGTTTCTACTTATGGAAACAAATATGCACTAAAGTAAGCTATATACTCTGCACAAATGTCAGACAGCAAGTCATTGAAAATTAACGAATTTACCACAGAAGAGCTTCCAAGTTTTGACCTGAAATTAGACTTTTTAGAAAGACTGAAAAAACCGCTCACGCTCCGGAGTACAAGAAACGAAGAAAATGTCGGCGGAATCAATTGAAGAGGCCGTAGTTAACGAAGAAACTCAACCTACAGTTGCCGAAGCATCTGCTACTGTCGTTACGTACACTGACGCCGAAATTGACGCCTTTAAAGAAAGTATGGTATCAGAAAACACCAAGAAGAGTACAAACACATCCGTACGCCGCTTAAAATCATGGTACCAAGAAAAACATGGCAACGAGCTAGACCTCAACACTATTTCTAAGCAAGAAGCACCGAAGCTCCTAAAGCATTTCTTTTTGGAAATACGACAAACAACAAAAGAAAACAAAGGAAAAGAATACGAGCCGGGTACTCTACAAACTTACCGAAACGGTTTACGAAGATATTTTCTCGAGCGGCCATGTCCACCAGCACCGGACAACTTCGACATCGAAAAATCTTCAGGTATTGAGTTTGAAGAAGTTGCCAGCATGCTTTCCATCAAGAAAAAAGATTTGAAGAAGAAAGGCCTAGGGAACAAGCCAAATGCAGCTCAGCCAGTTGAAGTGGAAGAAATTGAGAAGATGTGGTCGTCAGGAGCGATTGGTTTACAAAATCCTCGAGCTTTACTCCATCTTGTTTGGTGGAATAATGTCACCCACCTGGGGATGCGAGGCTTTAAAGAGCAACTTGACTGCCAGATGAGCGACTTCAATATCACTGAACAGTACATCGAGTACAAGGAACGCCAAACAAAGAACCGCCAGGGAGACGAAGGAACTGCGAGGAAACGAGCGAGAAAGTACAACAATAAAATCTGGAAAACAAACGGTGGAGAGCGAGACCCTTACCGAGCGTTTATTGAGTATGTTGGCCATCGTCCGAAAGGTGACGGAGTTCCTGACAACTTTTTCCTCACTCCAGTGGACAATCCAAAGTCCAGTGTCTGGTATAAGATGGCTCCAGTGGGTAGAAATACACTGGCGAAGCAAATGAAGAGTATTGCCTCTCTTGCCTGCCTGGATGGCAAGTTCACAAATTCAAGTGGCCGTAAGACAGTTATCCAAACCTTACGCGATGACTTCGACCCTCTAGAAATTTCAGAGCTGACAGGCCATGCCAATTCAGAATCCATTTCCAGTTACAGCCATAATCCTCTGGATAAACAACGAAAGATGTCAAATACGTTGGCTGGTTTCACCGCAAACAACAACAGCGACGCCAGGCACGTTTTGCAAGAGGTTTTTGTTGACAGCTCTGCTCAGATTCAACCAGCCACCACAAGCTGAGTAACACAGCAGCTGCTGTCGACACCTGTACCAGTCGTTGTATGGCAGGAGCAGTGGCTGGGTTGTTTACTGGAGTAACTTTCAATAATTCTCCTGTGAATATTTCCATCAACTTCCAGTCAAACGTTAACCCGCAAAGCAGTCGCTCTCTGTAATCGAACATGATGACACGTACAGTTGACTGAAGTTTAAGCTTGAATTTAAAGTTCTTTCTTTTGAATGAAGAACAGGAAATTCAACATTTGAAAATTATCAGATTTCGCTGATTGTAAAGCAGTTTTAAAAGTACTTACGAGTGATATTCTTTGAAGTAATCGAATTGTTTGAAGTTTTCTTCCACGTTCATTCAGTGCTTTTTTTTACGAAGCCAATGTGTTTGAATGAAATATATTACAATTGCAATTGTCATTTTTCCCAGATTTTGTATTTCTGTTTCTTCGTGAAAAAGTGTTAATTGACAGTAAAAAACGCTTTGAAAAATACAACTTTTGCTGTCTACAAAACGGCGTTGATGTCACATCACGAGGTTCAAAAAATAAAGTTGCTGACTGTGTTGAATTTTAGCCTGTTTTCTATTCGCTGGCTCTTTAGTCCGGGGCCATATGTCATTCCGTGGGATTTTAATGATCATTTTAGTTTCTTTACTGAAATCTATAGTTTGAAGCATGCTAAATTGAATAAACTTTGTCACCAATTTTTTCTACGATGGTGACGTCATTTTTTGTGCACATGAAATATGACGTCACACAGTAGCTATCTTATGGCTATAAAGAAGCTTAAATGAACAAATATGCTTAAATAAATCCCATTTCTTGTCACCATTTCATAAGTGAAGCTCAGTTATCAGGACTAAAAATATTATTTCAGTTATTATAATCTTGCTTCGACTTAGGCTAATTAGATATGACGTCATAGATTGACATAAAACTGATTTAAACATAGAAGAAAAGACTTGATAAATACGGAACGTTTAATTTTCGCATATTTTATGTTTTCAATCAGTTGCTCAAAATTTAAACTAATATTTTAGTTAACTTTATGAATTTCGGTTTATGCAAATAACCTGTGACGTCATAGATTCGTGTTGACAGCTGAAAAATTAGCCAGACTTTGCTTAATATCACCAACATAGTTGGCTCTCTTAATCTTAATCTGCTTAAGAGCGGCCCTCGTCGGTGGCAACTTCTCATCCGCGAACTGCCTCTTGCTAAACAGGAACCATCGCAGTTTCTTCACGATTGTGACCTAGGTTAGGGGTGCATACAGCAGGCACATAAAAAGCTCTTGCATCGTATACACATCATCTTGAACGTGCACTGAGCTTCCAAGGCTTGAAAATGCTTCCAAAACGTGTGCATCAGCTTTCTTTAAAGCATTCCAGCACGAGATCTTAGACTTTCCACATAAATTATGGTGCCCGTTTGGTCACAACCAGTGAGTGCGTGAAATCCAGGCAATGCCACCACGACATGACCTCCTAAAGCGTTGTGCAAGGGGCGCAGTGGGATTGATCGACGATTGCCTCCTGTACCAACCACCATCGATGTGTCTCCACAGAGACTTGTGTACCTCCATAAAGCCAGCACCAATTATAACATAGGCGGCGGAGCATGGGGGGCTGGGGGGGCTGTAGCCCCCCCAAACGAAAATTTGGGGGGGCACAGCCCCCCCCCCCCCCCCCCCACGTTTTGGTGCCTAAAATATCGCTACCCCAGTACCCCAATACGTCAGGTTACAAATCTAAGAACTGTGTGCGAAGCTTTCAACAAAAATGCTGTCACCAAAACGCTACTAGGAGAGGTCCACAAACTGTTAAGGCTGTATTTGACATTACCTGTGGCATCGCCGACTTCAGAACGTACATTTTCTGCCCTCCGACGACTTAAGAACTATCTAAGATGCTCCAGGAAGCAGGATCGTCTGAACAACTGCTTGCTAATGCATTGTCACAAATCGACTACGGACACACTGGACACTGTCAAGATTGCAAAGAGGTTTGCTTCTGCCAACGAACTACGAAAAGAACATTTTGGAAAACTTGAGCAGGGGTATGTTCTTGGCTTGGTAAACGATAATCCCCCCCCCCAACGTTTAAAAACGCTCCGCCACCTCTGCAATACATCCGTGTCGAGACTCTGGATGCCAAGGGATGTTGCTCCTCTCTGTGTGGCATCGATGGCCTGTAGAAGCATACGTATGTCTGCCTCTTCTTGAGTGCTAGTAAGGTGTTCGACAGATAACTTGTTAGACTTGCATTCATACTTCGAAGTTACCACATCGATCTTTCGGGAGTCCTTGTTACACTTGATGACATGAAATGCGAAGTAAATGGCGAACGATTTCTTATTGGTACTGCTGCTAAGTAACTGCTTGAGCAAGATCTTTTCGAGGACAACATCATCGGATATATGGTACACCATGGGCTTGTTGCAACCTTGCTGAAACTGACGAGTGCCCTCTTTAAGAGAGTGCGGAATGTCGTAACGATAAAAAATGATATGAACATCGTCGCATTCTTTTGATCTGTTATCGATGACCTCAAGGAAATGAGTGGCAAGGTCACGGCCAGTGCTAAACCATGTTGGTTTTCCCATCGACTGAACGACTGCCATGTCATCAATGATGATAACACTTCTTCCCGCGCGGTGGTGCTGCTCTTGTTCCCGGTGAGGAAGTTGTTAAGGAAGCAAATTGTCCAGGATGTTTAGCAGCTTGCTCTTGCCATCGCAATGGCGAAGGTCACAATCAGAATTAAACAGCGCTCGTGGAAACGCATCCATCTCTAACTCACTGATGCTCTCCTTGAGGTCAATCTCAGGTATGGAAAGAACCACGGCGAGAAAACGCGCAAAAAGAGCCCTGTCATCCCTTAGAGCAGCAACACTGGATGCTGTTCTTCCCTTCTTGGTCACTTTTGTAGACTTCCATGTCTCAAGCTTTGCTTTCCTCATTGGACTCCAAACACTAAGGTTACGCTCAACGATCCTTTGTTTCACAACTTGTCAAAACGTTCCAGACCGATTTCATCACGCGTCAGAACTGTTTCCTTCATCACTGTATCTGGCATGACAGCCTTCGTGATGATATTGAGCAGTTCAGTTTCTTCTATGACAAGTGGATCATTTGCTTTGGATACTTCTTTAAGCTTCCTCGTGTTCTCCTCGTAACGAGTAATAACAGCCTCTGATAAATCATGGTGATGTGTTAAGTTGTGCGTTTGTAGTCCAACCATGGCTTCCGCTTCGGCGGCCAAGCGACTTAGTTCTGGGGCGATTAGAAACCATCTTGCCAAGGCTGCTGGCTGTTGGGTCAATCCATTGAGGCCTCCCCGAATCTTCATGGTTTTGTTCTCATGCTCAATTGCATGATCTGGACCTATGGCGCAAAACGGGATGTTATTTTTGTTGACGCGGAAGTTCCACGTCATGAATTCCTGATGGATCTCCGAGTGACTTGATTCAAGAATTTCTATCTGCGCCAGGTAGACGGGTACCATTCGTGCGTAGTTTAGTCAATCGTGCACGAAGAAATACTTGCACAAGGCCTTCAGCGATTCCAAATGGAGCTTCCAGTTACCTTCTCTAGTCGCACAAATAAACATCCATATACAAGCTACAAACTTCATGTAGTCGTTGGCAAATTTAAACAAAGGCTCCAACTTTCGATCAAAGTTATTAAGCTTCTCCTTCAACCCCTCTGTTTCCATTGCGCTTAGGATCTATTTATGGTGTCTTCGACCTCGCTGTAATAGCCCTCCTGGCAGGAAGCATTTGTTTTGAAAGTAGCAAGACAAATATTTCGATAGTCACACCACTCTCAATGTTTGCTGCATTTTCCTGCCTGATGGCCGTTTCCTGTTGAGGAGTATTTTCTGCGGCAAGTACGACATGTTGCGTCAAGCATATACGGTGGTACTTAACATCATTGTACGCATGTACGCATCATTGCTAATGTTTTTTTTTACAATAGGCTCCGTTGTGTCTGTCTGACATATAATGCACTTTTTGAAGTTAACGTTGTCTTCAGTTCGTCTTTTTTTTCTTTGGAATATCCATTTCCAATGAAAATAAATGCGTAACTTAAGTTATTTTTTGGTGATAAGATTATTTTGGGAGTTACAAATAAGAACTTGACCTCTCTATGTTTCAACTAATCATAGCAAATTACAATGGGCAAAAAGACTGAAGGTTTACTTTGTTTAGGCAGTACATCGTAAAAATACAGTGAGCAACAATGTTGAAAGTGTGAGGCATATAATTTGACCATAAAAGTTCAATGAATCGCAAAAATATATGAAAACTAAAAGATTAAAATAAAAAAACACTAATCAAAGCTCATTTCTGAGGAGTTTTCAAAACGTTTTTTATTCCATTTTATTCACTTCGATTAAATATACACATAGCTTAAAATCTCGTACATACCAATTTCACTGTGCACAACCTTGAAGAAGATGAGGCAAAAAACACTGAAAATGGCGGACTCGATTGACGAGCCAGGAAAAGAGAGTGAAGGTGGGAATGCCAAATAACATTCTTTATGATTTGTATAACATCTTCTTGATTTAAGTTCATATTTAATGGAAAGTAGACGCGCGTTTCTTGATGCTGATAAGGATGCGACAGTGCAAATAGAGATGGAATGTATGATTTTATTTGGTCACCACAGGGAACCCAATCATATATATCTTTTGTAGGCATTCGATGGGATTTGATACAGACCTACTGAACAAACGATAAGAGTTTCAATAAAATATGTTTTAAAATGTATAATAATCATAAATGTGTTTAAGAAAATGTGTTTAAGAAAGAAGTACAGGTTACAAAAATAAGAATCCTGTAGAAGTTGAAGGACTATTAACCATGTTCTGTCGTATTGGATCATCTGAAAACTATATATTCATTTATTAACTTAGAAAATTGCTTGTATGAGCTACATCTATACTATAGCACATTTAATAAGCTGATTCAGATAACATTTATTGAAATCTATACGTTTTATTTCGTTTCTAATAAACTTCATACATTCCCAATGACGTCATATTTCATATGCACAAAAAATGACGTCACCATCGTGGAAAAAATTGGTGACAAAGTTTATTCTATTTAGCATGCTTCAAACTATCGATTTCAGCAAAGAAACTAAAATGATCATGAAATTCCCACGGGAGCAATTTTTTCGACATAAGGCCTCGGACTACTTGACAGGTGGTTTTGAAATGGCTTTTTTTCGCGCGGAAGAAACAGAGTGACAGATACACAAAGAAAAAAAAGCCCTGCGTGTTTTCTTTCACTTATGCGATTCAAGAAAAATTCATTGCCTGACGAGTGAATTCCACTTTAAATTTCACTTGAAAAACCGATATCGCCCTCATCGCGAAATCGGTTTTTCGCGTGAAATTTAACGTGGAATTCACTCGCCAGGCAATGAATTTTTCTATACAATGTATTGTATTTGTTTCGCTAGAATATCTGCTCGGAAGGCCTTCGTTATCTGCTCGGAAGGCCTTCGTTATCTGTTCGAAAGGCCTTCGTTATCTGTTCGGAAGGCCTTCGTTATCTATTCGGAAGGCCTTCGTTATCTGTTCGGAAGGCCTTCGTTACCTGTTCGGAAGGCCTTCGTTATCTGCTCGGAAGGCCTTCGTTATCTGTTCGGAAGGCCTTCGTTATCTGTTCGGAAGGCCTTCGTTATCTATTCGTAAGGCCTTCGTAATCTGTTCGGAAGGCCTTCGTTATCTGTTCGGAAGGCATTCGTTATCTGCTCGGAAGGCCTACGTCATCTTAAAAAAATCGTTATTAATTAGGCTAAAAAGTACAGTTTTTCGTAACATGAAATTTTAACTCCTTTCGTTTCCAGAGGATTTAAAATGTCGTTTTTGGAACGAAATAAGCATTTTCGGAACAAAGAAAGCAGCTTAGACATTTCTGTCGCTGAAGTATTCAGCTAACAGAACTGAAAAAGATCAATCTGTATTAGCTTTTACATAGAATTTGAAATGGAAATAAACATAATGGAAAATAAATAAAAATGTTTCGCGAAAGTGTCAAGTTAATTTCTTCAACGACGTTTCGGGCTTGGCCCATCATCAGGTTGATGACCGTTGTTTTGAACGCGATTTGTTTTATTTGAAAAATTATGATAGCGCGCGCTATATATTAAAGAAATAAAAAACGCGCCGAGTGCATTATTGAGTTTTATTATATCTCTTAGTTAGTACGCGCGCTGTGATTGGTCAATTTAGCGGGCCGTATTTTACAGTACGGCCCGCTAAATTTGAGAGTCCCAGCATCAGGCCTAACACACGCTTACAAAAGTTGTTTTCTACATTAAAAATTATCCAGAGGAAACGTTTGGAGCTAAGCGGGTTAACATGCCAGGTTACAAAAACTTTCCGATGAAATTAAAATATAACTTTAGCAAAAAACTGATTAGCTGCGAATCAAAAAGCATTGACAATTTTCTCGAGTAAGCATTTTTGTTTTGGTATTTAGCTTTTAGGCTGTAAGTTATAAAAACTCGAGTAACACGGCAAATTCGTTTAACTCTTACAATTTAATTAAGCATTAACAAAACAGTCTTTCTTCGCAAGAAAATGTCTCTATGAAAAACATAAAGCTGCAAAACAACTTGAAACGACTTCCATCTGCAAAACTTTAATTAAGCTTAACTTAGTTTGATCAAGTTTTTGTCTGGTTATAAACTTAAGTTCAGAGTTATCGTTTGTGGCAGTGGCTGAAATAAGAACAGATTTGAAGCTACAAAATTACGCTAAAAGTGTACCTTATTCCTCAGCGAAATTTTTGTCCTTGTAGTGGAGTCCATGAAAACAATTTTGCGTATTCGCAAAATACGCTCTTGCTGCAGCTCACGCTGAAAATTTGTCAGGTGCGATTGAAATTCAAACTCATCCACGCACAAAGTTCGGCATGAAGCCACTAAAGCACACAAAAAGCCAAAAACAACTTGCAGTATTTGATGACGAGATATTTTCAGTGTCCTTTTAGAAGTTTGAGAGTTCCTTCGTTCACTGCTGTAGGCCGAAGTGCTGCCACATTTTCCCGTTTGACAAACACGTTTGTTTTGGCGATTTTATCGCGGCGTTTTCATTCTCCTTTTCCTCGCTTGTCTTCGCCAGTAACTAAGAATCCTTTTCAAAGAAAACTACCTTATGTCAGGTTTCCGTCGTCCTACCGAACACATGGAAGATTAAATAAATTCGTTTATAGAGTTTTCATTCAAGAGCCACGCAAGTTCACGCCGAATCGAGGACCGATCACACTATTTTTGAAAGCCAATAAAATTTGCTCTTTGCTTTCTTGTGACGTACGTCAGTCAAATGTAGCCGTCCATCTTTTGATTTGAAAGGTTTTCCTTTTCCGATTTAGAGATATAATAAATATCTTACTAACCTCGTTTTCTCGGTCCGTACTGTAAATTACGGCCCTTGTTTTTCCCCTTCGATTTATGGCCCGCGCGCTTCGCGCTTGGGCCATAAATCGAAGGGGAAAAACGCGGGCCGTAATTTACAGTACGGCCCTCGAACTCGGTTAGTAAGAGGTATTTATTATATCTCTTAGTTAGTACGCGCGCTGTGATTGGTCAATTTAGCGGGCCGTATTTTACAGTACGGCCCGCTAAATTTGAGAGTCTCAGCAACAGGCCTAACACACGCTTACAAAAGTTGTTTTCTACATTAAAAATTATCCAGAGGAAACGTCAGTTGAAGCTATAAGTGGGTTAACATGCCAGGTTACAAAAACTCTCCGATGAAATTAAAATATAACTTTAGCAAAAAACTGATTAGCTACGAATAAAAAGCATTGACAATTTTCTCGAGTAAAGCTTTTTTGTTTTGGTATTTTGGTTTTAGGCTGTAAGTTATAAAAACTCGAGTAACACGGCAAATTCGTTTAACTCTTACAATTTAATTAAGCATTAACAAAACAGTCTTTCTTCGTAAGAAAATGTCTCTATGAAAAACATAAAGCTGCAAAACAACTTGAAACGACTTCCATCGGCAAAACTTAAATTAAGCTTAACTTAGTTTGATCAAGTTTTTGTCTGGTTATAAACTTAAGTTCAGAGTTATCGTTTGTGGCAGTGGCTCTAATAAGAACAGACTTGAAGCTACAAAATTACGCTGAAAGTGTACCTTGATTCCTCAGCGAAATTTTTGTCCTTGTAGTGGAGTCCATGAAAACAATTTTGCGTATTTGCAAATACGCTCTTGCTGCAGCTCACGCTGAAAATTTGTCAGGTGCGATTGAAATTCAAACTCATCGACGCGCAAAGTTCGGCATGAAGCCACTAAAGCACACAAAAAGCCAAAAACAACTTGCAGTATTTGAAAACGAGATATTTTCAGTGTCCTTTTAGAAGTTTGAGAGTTTCTTCGTTCACCGCTGTAGACCGAAGTGCTGCCACATTTTCCCGTTTGACAAACACGTTTGTTTTGGCGATTTTATCGCGGCGTTTTCATTCTTCTTTTCCTTGCTTGTCTTCGCCAGTAACTAAGAATCCTTTTCAAAGAAAACTACCTTATTTCAGGTTTCCGTCGTCCTACCGAACACATGGAAGATTAAAATTAATTCGTTTATAGAGTTTTCATTCAAGAGCCACGCAAGTTCACGCCGAATCGAGGACCGATCGCACTATTTTTGAAAGCCAATAAAATTTGCCCTTTGCTTTCTTGTGACGTGCGTCAGTCAAATGAAGCCGTCTATCTTTTGACTTGAAAGGTTTTCCTTTTCCGATTTAGAGATATAATAAATATCTTACTAACCTCGTTTTCTCGGTCCGTACTGTAAATTACGGCCCTTGTTTTCCCCCTTCGATTTATGGCCCGCGCGCTTCGCGCTTGGGCCATAAATCGAAGGGGAAAAACGCGGGCCGTAATTTACAGTACGGCCCTCGAACTCGGTTAGTAAGAGGTATATATAAGCACGCGGGAATTTTTAAGAACACGAGAGAAGTGCAGAGAAGCACGAGCCAAAGGCGAGTGCTTCTTGCACTTCTCGAGTGTTCTTAAAAATTCCCAAGTGCTTATATAACTCAACAATGCACGAGGAACAAGTTTTTTTATTTCTTTTATAAAATCAGAACGGTTATAATGAACCTTACGTCACGCGCGTGCTTTATCGAGTTATAATGAACTCGGTTTAACCAATCATATCGCGCGCATTTCCTTGAGCATTTTATAAAAGAAAATAATGTATGAGCGAACGCAGTTCAGAGGAAATGGAAAACCGTTTTGAGCCCATGCGGTTGCATGGTACCCAACTTGAAGATGTTTTCCATTTCCACTTGCTTCCTTTTGAGGTTGGTTCCGGTACATAACCTCAGTCCCCTGACGACAATGTCCGACAGTGAGTGGCCATGCAGTAGAGTTGAAATGTTCGGCAACCAACTGGGAAACCGGGAGTGTTTTCCATTTCCTCTAAACTGCGCGCGCTCATACACTATTTTCTTAGCGCGCGCTTTCATAATTTTTCAAATAAAACAGGTCACGTTCAAAACAACGGTCATCAACCTGATGAAGGGCCAAGTCCGAAACGTCGTTAAAGAAATTAACTTGACACTTTCGCAAAACATTTTTGTTTATATTTCCATTATGTTTATTTCCATTTCAAATTCTTGTTTATAAGTGTCACGCATCCTTGGGAATTCAATTTTTCAATTCATTTGTTTTGTTTTAGCTTTTACACAGTTTGCTTTAAATGTACTAAAATTATATCTTACTGACACTAGAACGCCATTACCCCCTGACGTGTTTCCCTAAACATTCCTCGCATTCCTCGCATTCCTCGCGTCCCTGATGTTCAAACATTTTCAAAAAAACAACAACAAATAATTGTAAAAGAACTGGGAACAAGAAATTACAAGTTTCAGCAACTTCGAAAGACCCGTTCAAATAGCTTAAATTTTCGTTTAATATTCGGTTTAAGAAATTTTGAACGAATGTTGAAGCAAATGTTACCCTGCGAGCAGTGGATTCTCCTACGCCGAGCTACGCCGAACGAGAGAGAAACAAAAACAGATTTTAAACCCATCTTATCGTTAACTTGCGATAGAAAGGATCGTTGTATTGAATACAGTGTTGTTTAATCTGCCAAACTTGACAAAGTATTCAAAATTTTCGCCCTTCCTTTGAAGATAATTTTGTTTTCTACTCAAGGAACCCATTAAATTGCCACGGGAAATATTTTTCCCGCGAAACAAGAGGAACGTACGTCAAATGCATCACGTGGGGCGACACGTGGCTGCGCATGCTCGATGAAAAAGCTAACGGATGCTCGCAGTGGTTTCTCTCTCGTTCGGCGTAGCTCGACGTAGGAGAATCCACTGCTCGCAGGGTAAGCAAATGTTAAAATCATTTAGAGTTTCTTACAGGCACATCTGCAATAAAAGCCATCCAAGAGGTCGCTACTGAAAGATTGGCAAAATTCGAGCTTAGGCGGCCTTCACTTCAGACCTCATTCTAAGGCTCTCTCATCGTCGTCCGGCAAAAAAGGCAAGAGTACTTACCTCGTTATTTTTCCATCATCATCTCGGCGTCCATCTACATCCTCGTCAAATATTGAACCGGATATGACGTAAACATAGGAATACTTGACGGAGAGATCTCGCACCATTTTCTCAAGGGACAACCAAATACCTATAGTTGCGTGGCAACAGATTTTTCTGTTAGATGCTGTTGAGCAGTACTTTCCAAAGGTGCTGTTTATTATGTTGTACATGGAGTCTGTGATTGAAATCCCAAGGTATGACCTTATTTTCAGTAGTGCTTTTTAGTGGTCCTAACTTTTGATTCTGTGGATGAAATCCTGCAGTGTGACCATTTAAACAGTATTTTCCTGTGATGCTGTTTATTATGCTGTACAAGGTGGTGATTCTAACTTTTGAGCCTGTGGATGAAATCCTAAAGTGAAAGCTATCGAGCAGTACTTTCCTGTGATACTGTTTACTATGCTGTACAAGATGGTCGGTTCTAACTTTTGAGTCTGTGGATGAAATCCTAAAGTGTGACCGTTCAAACCATAGTTAATAGAACAAACTGGTTTAACAGGGGCGGATCCAGGGGGGGGGGGGGGGGTGAATTGGGTGGCTAGCCACCGCCCTTTAGACCATCGGCAGGGGTTTCATTAAGGGCCGGGCAGTCGGGCACCGGGCAAACTGTCAGGCTGTGAACACGATTTTGCCCGGCTGCTTTGAACATCTAAACCTTATTTTTTTCGCCAACAAGTTAAATAATTTACTAACTTGACCTTTTTGATGTGTGTTCTAAAAAGTAAAGCATATTTTAACTTAAAAAAACAACGAAGTTATTGCTTATTTACCTCCCGTTGCTCCCTGTACAGAAGAAACGTGACAAACAACTGAAATCGCCCCACAATGCATTGCCAGCTTAGTGCTCTGCATTGTGTTCCGCATGATGTCACTGAGTTGCAAACAAGTTTCCACGTGTGTTATGGCGACCGGAAAAAGGTCAGAACGGTCGACGATTAAACAATATTTTTGTGCTCAACTTGATAACTTGATGTCCATGACTACAGATATCTGTATTCAGTTGATTGAACAAACAAAATACAATGTTTCAAGCAACAGTAAGATGCTTAAGTTCGTGCTTCAAAATGCAGGAAAATGCATCTCCGGGAGACTAAAATTTAAAAATTTCCCGGGGGCATGCCCCTGGACCCCCCTAGAAGGGAAGCCTTCCAATCATGTGCCCACCTGCTCAAACTCATTGCCCTCCTGTTCAAAATCTTAAAGGACCTTAATAAAATCCCTGCATCGGTTTTAACAGTTTTCTTTTTAATTGCAACAATAAAAATAGACTTAGTTAGGCATATACCCGTAGCCACCCCCCATAAAAAAATCCTGGATCCGCTCCTGGGTTATGAAGGTTAATAAATTTCAAAAAGAGTGCACAAAGCTGCTTTGTTTTATGTTGAACGAACCGTGACCCTGCACATTGTTTTGTTTAACGTGTGAGCCCAAATGTTTCTACTGGTCAGTTGCTCATATACATTTCAATACCTTTTGTGTTTTTTGCACGGTCAAGGCAAACGAACAAAAGAAATGGAGAACAAAAACATATAACAAAGGACTGACTGAGTTTCATAACCATTTTATTGTATTAACTATGTTCAAATGAAAACTATTGAGCAGTACTTTCCTGTGGTCCTGTTTATGTTTCTGTACAAGGTGATTCTAACTTTTGAGTCTGTGGATGAAATCCTAATGTTTGACAATTCAAATGAAAGCGACTGAGCGGTACTTCCCGTGGTACTGTTTATTATACCCAGCACAACTTTTGAGTCTATTACTATTGAGCAGTACTTTCCTGTGGTACTATTTATTATGCTGTACAAGGTGGCTCTAACTTTTGAGTTTGTGGATGAAATCCTAAAGTGTGACCATTCAAATGAAAGCTTTTGAGCAGTACTTTGCTGTGATACTGTTTATTATGCAGTACAAGGTGGTTCTAACTTTTGAGTCTGTGGATGAAATTCTAAAGGCCGGCACACACTAGGGGACATGTTGCGGGAACATAAAGCGGGGACAAGCCCCTTCGTGTGCACAGCATAGGCGCATGTTGCAGGAACAGTACGCAAGCTGGTGTACACAAAGCGGATTGAGGTATAAAAATCACAGAAATCACTGAGGGCGCCTGCTACTGAAGGCTCATGGGATAATCAATGGCGCGTTTTCATTGGTTCATTTCTATTTTGTAGCGGGGACAGTTTGCAAGAGCAGTAGACACGATGCGACATCGAAATGGGGGTCATTTTGTCCCCGCTTCATGACGCACGAATTCAAACCAGCTGAATTTCGTGCAACATGTTGCGGGGACAAAATAGCGTCCCCGCAACATAACTTTTTCGCAAAAACGGGGATGTCACACGAGGAAAACTGTCGCTGCAACATGTCTCCGCTTCATGTCCCCGCAACATGTCCCCTAGTGTGTGCCGGCCTTAAAGTGTGATCATTCAAATGAAAGCTACTGAGCAGTACTTTCCTGCGGTTTATTATGCTGTACAAGGTGGTCCTAACTTTTGAGTCTGTGGATAAATCCTACACTGTGACCATTCAAATGAAAGCTACTGAGCAGTACTTTCCTGTGGTACTGTTTATTATGCTGTACAAGGTGGTTCTAACTTTTGAGTCTGTGGATGAAATCCTAAAGTGTGACCATTCAAATGAAAGCTACTGAGCAGTACTTTTCAGTTAGTGGTACTGTTTATTATGCTGTACAAGGTGGTTCTAACTATTGAGTCTGTAGATGAAATCCTAAAGTGTGACTATTCAAATACTTTCCTTTGGTAATGTTTATTACGCTGTACAAGGTGATCCTAACTTTTGAGTCTGTGTATAAATCCTACACTGTGACCCTCCTAGTGAGAGCAGTCGAGTAGTACGTTCTGCCAACCTTGTGAGAAAAATTATGATCACTGCACCAACATTAACCAGACTCTCACCTGCATTAAAACCATGGTATTGTGGTGCGATGTTTGTAAACAAAAATGTGTTCATCACCGTCTCATCGTTTACGTCATAAGTGTCAAAGTCGGCATTGGGTGCCATGTGACCTCGGTCAAAACCTGACCGATAGTAATCAGTACAGATAGAGGCCTGGGTATCTGTTAGTCGTATGTCTCGCCGGAAACAATCTCGTCTGGGAGCCGACTGAGATGATTTCTACGTAAAAAAGGATATTTTGCCAGAAAGTAATTACTTTCAGCTATGTAAGCGCCTGTTAGTAACAAAAGTTTTGCTTAAAGATTTGTATTTAGTTGCAGGTCAGAAAGAGGCGAATGAACGATCGAACTTGGCGAACAAAGACAAAATAGTGGACTGTGAGGTCGAACTGGAGCGTAATGGTACTCTAGGGGCAGTGGGGATCTAGCGGAGGAACCCGTAGCCTCCTACGCAGACGTCCTTAGGGCTCGTCACGCAATCTCCCCCCCCCCCTCCCCCCACAAACGTCTGCTGAAACGAGCGGTTAAAAAAATAGACCAATCACAGCGCACTTCCAAAGCAAGGAAGTGTGCACTTTGGACCTTAGGATATTTCACGCGAGACGCGTGGCCTTACAACGAGTGTGTGAGACTTATCAACGAGAGGCTATAGACGGCTAAAAGAGTCTTATGCGATAGTCACGGTCTATATTGGAATAGTGACATATTGCAATGGTTTTTAGCTCTCCTCAGAGTTTATTCTGCGTTTAAGTTGACGTGTTTCTCGGGGCTAGGCAGTACTTCCATTGTTAGAAGTACGGTGTCATTGTATCCGGTTTGAAATATTTGAATCTCCAGCATGGTAGGAGTGGTAGCTGTTTTGTAATTCTTACGGATGCAAGTGGTTACTTTTGTACAGTTTTTAAGGAAGCGAAACAAGCGAAGTCGTTTAGTTCTTAGTACTCCTTTCTTTTAGTCCTCTTTTAACTTCTGTTGAACTGTTTCAAGGTTTGTTTTAATTTTTTTTTAAATCGAAATAACCGCTTGTAACACTTCCCTGACACTTGGATGTACTTGGTGCAGACGAACGGGTTCACTCGACGAAAACACATTTACATCTATTTCCACGGCGCTTTCAATAACGCCTGAGATGTTCACCGATCTCTTGCCAAACATTCGTACTCTTCCAGTAGGAATCAAAGGAATACTACAGAGAAAGCAGTTATTTCCGACGATTTTTTTTTTTCGGAGTATCGCCCATTCATGTACATGAAGCAAGGATTTGGAATCACTTCGCATACATAAATAAACGGTCGAATAATTAATCTTCGCCAGGTCTCGGGAGCCTGTTGTAACACACCTTATGATAGGCTTTTTATTAAACAATGACTTAGCGCCGATTGGTCCTGCAGCAATCTGCACGTGATCTCCAGCTGATCTTTGCGAACAAAAGGGATGTAATTTAATCGCTCGTTTCAGCAGACGTTCGTGGGGAGGAAAGATTGCGTGACGAGCCCTAAGAACGTCTGCGTAGGGAGGCTAAGGTACCCGGGGTCCCGGTCAAACTCCCCCCTCCCCCCCTTCTCCACCCTTATCTTGTAAAACAATATGGCCCGAAGGGATGAAATCTTTTTTTCAGTCTCTAACATTTTTCACTCCCCCCTTATTCACCCCCCGGTCCTACCCCGTACTCACCCCCCCCCCCCCCCACCCCGTCCCCCGATCCTACCCCGTACTCATTACCAGAACAAAACGAAAATCACTACCGTGAAGGAGGTCCTAATTTGCATAGATTTTGGCCATTTTATTCCTTAACTTCCTCTGTATTTAATGATCAGTTTGAGAGGCCATATCAAACAATTGAAAGAGTGTTTCAACAGGTATCCAAACACCTCGAAGTGAATTAAAAAAACACTTGGCTGCGCCTCGTGTTTTCAACACACTTCTCATTGTTTGGATATCCTGATGAAACACTCTTCAGGACTCGTGTTTGATAATACTTCCAAATAACTTGCGTACCTTTCCAAGTAGCTTGTATGCTACCCATAATGGCAAACGAAGGGTGGTGCTATAACCAGTCACGAAATCCTGCTGCGTTAGTATGCATCCTCCATCGCCTGCTCCGCCTTGGGGTGCCCCCCACGGGAGGTGCAAGTCCATCAGTTGGGATACTAAGGTAAAAAAAAAAAACAAAATAATACAAGTTTGGAATTTGAAGCAATTGAATCTTCTATAGTAGAAATGCAGGAACGGAGAATTACAGCGCTTTTTAACAACATGCGAACTCTGAAGTTTAAAACTTAACCAACAGTTTCCTTTTTGAGCAAAAATCGAGGAGCAACCATGGTTAAATATATGAAAATCTTAAAAAACGTTCTCTGGCTAAAAATTATTTAAAAAACTGAGCTTTCGGTTACAAGTCTGCAGCAGTCTGCAGTCAACAAATATCGAAGCGGATGTCTCAGAAAACAACGATGCTTTACGCAAAATGGTCACGTGGTCATGTTTGTGGGTTGTGATTGGTGGATTTCGATCCATTTTGTCAGTTTCAGTTTTCAGGGGTCCAATGATTGTTGCCATAGTTATGACTGACAGCAGTGTAAAACCTAAACCTTAGTTGGGTTTTGAACTTCAGAGTTCGCGTATTATTGAAAGGTGCAGTAAGAGAAACACATAACGCGTCCTTACTTTGATTGTCTGTCAAATTTACTATCTTGTTATATCGCGTGACATATCAGAGTTCGCGTATTATTGAAAAGGGCAGTAAGAGAAACACATAACGCGTCCTTACTTTGATTGTCTGTCAAATTAAGCATCTTGTCATATCGCGTGACATATCAGAGTTCGCGTACTATTGAAAGGTGCAGTAAGAGAAACACATAACGCGTCCTTACTTTGATTGTCTGTCAAATTAAGCATCTTGTCATATCGCGTGACATCAGTTTCATTTACCTAAACAGAAATCAAAACCAAAGTCATTAAATATAACGATTGCTGTTCCAACAACAGTACATTTTTCAGCTGTGTGCTTTGTAACCTAGTTTCTGAGTGCCGACAGAGAGGCAGCGTTTAGATAATATACTGCTCCTGCTTTGGTTGCATTTCGTATGTCAGTCATTTATTGTAAGTAAATAGTTTGATTGTTTGGCTAAAATTAGCATATAAGACGTATATGAGACTGCAAAAACACGAAGTCGTGAAAACAGCTTTTGTTGTCTAATCACTCTGCAGTGAAACGAAAACAAACGAATTTCTAACTTAGTACAAGTAATAAAAACAGATGTACAGGAGGGGTCAACTTGCTTATTGATAACGCATAACGGCCTAAACATAGCTTAATACAACTAACATACTAAACCTGGATCAGACAAAATACAAAATTTACTGAAGCAAAATATCGAGATTGAAGTGGACCAAAAACGTAGATGCCGTCGAATGTCAACTCCTAACTGACAAACTTCTTAAATATTCAATTTGTAGCATGATTACGTAACCTAAATATCAACAAATCTACATACCAATAACAACGTAAAAAATTATATACCTCGCAATGAGGGCATACACATTTACTGCATTCCCCCGTGTCCGCGGGATAACGACATGTGTCAGTTCTGAATAAATTCCCGTCACTTTTTGATTCATATCCTACAGCGTCCTTACATGGGTCCAGAAGGTGACATAAACTACCAGGCGTTCCGTCATTTGGGGCAGGTTTAAGTTCGAGGACACCTGGAACCATTGAGTACGATGGTCAACACTAGGCTGTTTTACCGAGATTAAGGTCCTCTGTTAAATATTTAAATCATGTTGAATCGTATGTTTAAGTGTAACTGGGATTATCTAGGGACGGCGAGTTTCAGTATTGAATAACCCTGATAGACCCACTAAGAATCACTAAAAGTACGTTAAAAAACTAGCCTGATTTTCAGACGATTTAAAGTCGCTCGCTCTTCCTTCTTTCTCCAAGCCCCCTTCCGGGGATTCCTGTCTCAAGTCCCGAATACCGTATTTTACAATTTATTAAATTCCGGATTGTGTATTAGATTTTGTTTCTCCATGCAATAAAAAATCAAAGGCTCCTATGAGCCAACTCGTGAATACGAAACAACCTTCGGACCCTCCCCTCCCCTCTCCTAGGTGATTTACTCTACCCCCACTCTCTGAGTCCAACTCCCCACCCTTCAAAGGCTCCTATGAGCCAACTCGTGAATACGAAACAGCCTTCTGACCCCCTCCCCTCCCCCCTCTCCTAGGTGATTTACTCTACCCCCACCTGAGTCCAACTCCCCACCCTTCAAAGGCTCCTATGAGCCAACTCGTAAATACGAAACAACCTTCGGACCCTCCCAATGTGGTTTGCTTCACCACCCTTCCCCCCACCCTCTGCATCCAACTCCTCACCCTCCCCTCCCTCCAACGAAGTCCCTATGGGTGAGGCCGGTGACTATTACCCATCACATTTGGAACGGGCAAAATATATGCGGAAACCTTTTCACTGGTCAGCAGAATTATCAAGAAAGGTTTACAGCTGAGTGATAGAAGGAAGGAGTAAACATTTGCATATTTGTTCCCGTCTGCTGTAGCTCGTTAAACGCTTCGGGCATTCACGAGTTAAAAAATAAAGCCGTTTTCTAACAAAATCCGCGAATTTCCAACGCACTTCTGACATTCCAAGAGCGACAAGGCTCTCGGTGGGGGACTGACATTCATGTTAGCTCATTTTGTAACTGACTGTACAAAACGTGGAGTAAACTTACCCGCTATCATGTTATATATCTCAGTATTCTGAAACGGTTCGACTACTTCTCCTTTCTTGAAAGAGGGACCTTGTGCAACAAAAAGAGTCTACAAAACAAGACACGAAAATGAAACTAAAAATTTGACTTGTATTACGTTCAATAGGAAGTAGCGAGCGGGGATAGTTTAGTGGTAAGAGCGTGCGTCTCACACCTGCCACTGAACTAAGACAATGAAGGTTGAATTTGTTGTTTGTTGTCATTCTTGCCCATAGGAGTTCTTCTCTCGGCCTCCTCAAAAATATCAACATTTCAAAATTCATAATTGGACCTGTAGAACTCGAAGTCCACATGTTTAGTGATCAATCTTTATAGTGGGGAAAGTGTAACGATGAGAGCGTTTGCCTCACACCTGCCACTGACCTAAGACAGTGAAGGTTGAATTTGCTGTTTGTTCTCGTCCTTGCCCAGAGGAGTTCTTCTCTGGGCCTCCTTTAAGAGTCACCCTTGTTAACATCTTTAACTCCCAAGCGCCAAAGAAAAAATCAAAATCAAAATCGTAAAATTTTGAAATTCAAGTGGAACTATGTAAAAGTACCGCTGTAGAAGTTTCATTTGAATGGTCACACTATAGGATTTCCTTCAAAGACTCAAAAGTTAGAACCACATTACCTGTCTCCAGAATTGACTCTGGAACTGAAAGGCCGTTAATATAGTTGACTCAGACTGATTGATTTATTAAACAAAGTCGATTTATTCTATTTAACACAGAAATTCATTCATGGTTTTTACCCGCATGTTGGCATCTAAGTTATCGTAACCATGAGTTCCTCCATTGCAATACCGCACTCCAGCAGTTGAACTTCAATAGAAAGGAAACACACATAAATGCTATCATCTAAAAGAACTATAATATCCATTCCATGTCGTTTTGGACTTAACATGCTCTTACTTACTTGGTTCCTATCTGCCAGGTATCGTCTGCAATTACGATGACTTGTCCTATTCTCCTGTTCAATAAAGACTATTGTTAACGTTGAATAATCAATGATGATGGACTTTGGGAAATCATAATGTTATTCATGAACAGTGCTTTGTTGCATCAACCCTCCTTACACCCCCACGGTGGTACAAGATGAGGAGGGATGGTTACAACCGTACATCCGAGGGTTAACTTACCAAGTAAAGATCAAAGGGCAACTAAATATAACTTAGTGTTTGCGAATGGCGGATCCAAACTCCATCATAAAGTAAGGGGGGGGGAGTAAGGTAAGGGGGGGGGGGGGGGGGACGGGTCCCTCCCTCAGATGCGCCACTGATTTCTCAGTCAGTTCAGCTTATTGAATTCTTAAGTATCACTTATCAAATTAAAGTTGAAGAAGTAGTAGGTTTCAACTTATTATTGCATAGACTTAAATAATACCTGCTGTTTGAGTAATGAAGACGCTTTGGTAAATTCTTTTTTAAAAACGCGCGTAAACGAGGTTTACACTGAAAACAAAGATAAAATTAAATATCAACATAACAACTGATAGACTCAAAAGCTGACTATACATCTACAAAAATCCTTACACTTGCTGCTTCATTTTTTCCATTTTAATTAGTAGTGCGACCTCTGCATTGCGTCTTGTTCTCTTTGAAACTGGCACAGTTTTGTGAAACTTTAGACATACCCTTTCTGTCCCTATCACATAACGTGGAAAAAATCTAAGATATATCTCGCAATTAAGAAATGAATTTATTCAAGATAGATGACTGGAATAGACCTACCTTTAGACGAGACACAACATCTTCAGCAGTAACTGAAAATATAAAAAAATCAAAAGTAAAGTGCACTTGGAATCAAGTATTTATTTTACGCGAACCAGTTCACATCATGTCATATACTCAAGCGAGATGCGACATTGAGTTCTCGTGCTTATTTCACGTCAGTTCAGAAATCAAGGTGGCTGTGAGCCACTAAACTCGGAAAATGAACTAAGAAAGGGTGAGAATATCGAGGCTACTAAACTGAGTTCGTATTTATCCGTTGGTCATTGGGTCTACTAGTACTGCCAGGTTAAAAGATACAATGTCCTTTTTCTTCACAATAATGTTTTTATAAAGTTTATTAACACGTTTTGATATTTTTGAAAAGTGAACGACTTCAAACGGAAAGAAAAAAATACAGCACTTTCACAATGTCCAGTTGAAAAAGAGAAGAAAAGAAAAGGAAAAAAAAAGTCTCCAGCAGGATTCGAACCCGGCTTCATTGGTCCACATTACCATGTAGGAATAAGTACCTCAAGTTCAGCTCATGTGAAGTTCAGCGAGTTGACTTAATTAAGTTCGACTGATTGTAATTGGATCGGCTAGCCGTTCTAAGCAGATACCGCGCAGCTCTTAACAACCTCTAATTTCACTGGACCTGGGTATCACGCTGCTCTATTGTTTTCAGGGCTAGGGTCCATTGTTGTGTTGTTTGTCCTATTATTTTCTCAGCAAATCAGAGAAGACCTTGTAAGAGCTGCGTACTGCCCCGTTCTGAGGTTGAGTTCGGCTGAATTCAGTTCAAAGTTTGACTCACCAGGCGACCTTAATTAATTTGAGTCGACCTAAACTGTAATTTGGTCTGGCTCATTTCTGTTCAATGGTTATCAGCGTGGTAAGCCTGTTTGAGAACCAGGAACACTCATCAATTGTACCACGCTTAGATCTGGGTAAACCCTGCATGATGTTATCAGGTTTTTTGGTGTAAGGGTCTCGTAAACTAAAATATCTGTTGAACTGTGTTACTTACAGCCAGGCTTTGGGTTTATTGACATAAACGAGCCTCCATACTTCTGAGGGGATTGTATGTCATTCAGAGTCACATTGTACTAAAACAAACAAACATAAACAACCAGAACAAAAACAAATAAACAAAGCATGTATTAGTTGAGTTATCTTCAGCTTTATACATACATCATAATTATAAAAAAAAAAAAACAATGGAAACACGATGAAGTATAAAAAAGATCATTTGAGTATGATCATCATGTCCAAGGCACTATAGGGGAATCTTTGTTTACCATTTTTGCCTCATTAGCATATGCGCCTCGTTCTCTAACCTACCCACAAAAAGAGCAACTCTGAATATTGAAAGGGCATAGCACAAGTAGCTTTGAGCCCGATATACTAGATACACTTCATGCAATGCTGTATTAAAAACTCAAAATTTTACAAAGAATGTATGGGCGCATTAGCGCTTTTGCCACTCAACAATTTTGCAGTTTTTGATAGCAGATATTTCCTGACATATTGCATGAAAAAAGCTGAAAATTGCATAGATTACTAAGTTTAACAAGCTCTTTCAACTTTTGAAGTCAATTCGTATTTAGCATGATGCCTTCTCTATGCAGATTCGTATGCTAATGAAGCAAAATGTAAACAATGACGTCAGCAAAGATTCGCCTATTGAGGAAAGTTAGACGGCAGATAGGAGCTGAACACTAGCATGCGGAAATCACAAAATTTACTATGAAAAGGCATTTTGATAAGGTTTAATACACATATCTTGATTCATTTTATACCACACTGAAAAAATAATCCCGATATATTGAAATAATTACCTCGTCGAGGAAAACTACTCGCTGACAGCTGATCGGGGCCATACCTAGACACACACAGAGAAAAAGACAGACAAGTTTATCAAATGTGGAAGACATTTGCGGGAATGACTTGATTTGCAAACATTGATTCTGCATTTACTTGAAAACGGTCTTTTAAACTATTTTCAAACTTCACCTACTATTAGCGATGTTTGAGTTTTTCAAGGCTTAAAAGTTTCGTTTTAAACTGTCCGTCTAAATTTTGAGATAAATGACATTGTTTGGAACAAAAGATTATTGTTGCTATGGTAACCGCCGTTACTTGGAAACTGATGAAAACTCAAACTTTGGCCATATGTACATGTCATAAACTTGGTAAAGTAGGAAAAATATTGTCTTTCTTATGAAAGTTTGATTTCAAAGCTTTACACCAATAGAAGCATCCTTTATCCTTTGCTTTATTGCTCTGCTTTATTGCCAACCAATATCTTCCATTTATAAATATTATTTATTGTTACTCAGCGAGATTAGCTTTTTAGTTATTCTGGGTAATATTACCTGTTTATGTTTATAATTCTATATTGTAAATATGTTTTTTTTTTCTGGTAAAGTATGGAAATAAAGTGTGTTTTTTAAAACAGACTAGGTACTATTTCAATTCTGATACATTATTTACCAATGCCTGCATGAATAGAAATCGCGTTTTGCAATCAAATTAATGTAACGAGATAAATAAGACCTATACCGTGGTCTCCAACTAAGATGATGTTTATCTTATCATCCAAAGATCGATTTTTTAACCCACTCCACAGTCGTCCAATCATGTTATCTACTATCTTGATCTGTGCATTAGTCTGAAACAAAAAAAAAACAATGAAGAAGAAAACGAAGAAGAAGAAGAAGTGAGAAGAAGAAGAAGAAGAAGAAGAAGAAGAAGAAGAAGAAGAAGAAGTGAGAAGAAGAAGAAGAAGAAGAAGAAGAAGAAGAAGAAGAAGAAGAAGAAGAAGAAGAAGAAGAAGAAGAAGAAGAAGAAGAAGAAGAAGAAGAAGAAGTAGTCAGGTTATGACATGTACTTCAGGTTCTAGCTATCTTTGTTTTAAAATACTATAACAAATACTGTATTGATTGATAAATTGATTTATAAATTGATTGATTTATTGAAGAGTAACGACACACTTTTTTTCTCGGGAAGTGCCATGATTAAGCATCGGGAACGTGTATTTGCTTCCAGTTCTGATTGGTTCATTGGATTGTCTGGCCACACTTTGGTTTTGGTTTTACGACACTCAATTTAAAACTGCTGTATCACGCTATTTACATTTCGCCTTACCTGGGGTGAAAATGGACCTTTCCTGTGCGAAGTATAGTCCGGTTCATGGAAATACAAGGTGATAAAATCGGGTCGTCTGTGTAAAAAACAAAATCAAAATGTTTAATCTATCAACAGGAGCTCAATATACAGTTGACTTTCGTTTAACCATAGCCAGCCACTGGCGGATCCAGATCCATCGTCCATCGTCGAGGGAACGGGGGGGGGGGGGGGGGGGGGGGAGGGGAGGTGGAGGGGGAGGTGGAGGGGGGAGGTGGAGGGGGAGGTGGAGGGGGAGGTGGAGGTGGAGGGGGAGGGGAGTTTGGAGTGAATTAGGAGAGACGGCCCGGAGTGAAAATGAAAATGAAGTTATACTAAGTTTACAAAGCTATTTCGTGTACTTCAATAGAGTCATTTATGCTAATAATTAACGCTGAAACCACTTTTCAACTCAGTCTTAAATCGTTGTTACCGTCTGCCGTCATCTTTTTCTGGATCGACTTGAGTTCCTTGTACAGGTAAATCCAACCAACTCAGAACTGTATCCACTCGAGTTTTAAACGGATGTGTCCTAACAAGTCAAGAACAATAAAAAGGATGATTCGCCAATGACGCTGAAACTTTTGCTTTAAAAACTAATCCGAGGAAAGAAAACAAATGTCTATTAATGAAAATGTTTAATACACCCTCCGTTCTTGTTTTAATCATTTAGTGGTCATAAGCATTACAGTAGCCCATGATTTTATTGCTGAAGGAAGCATTGGTTAAAATGTACTTTGCTTTCTCCCCTAGCTCCTTCTATACTATTTCCTGTACTTCTCTCCCCACCACTCTAATATTAGCCATCCCTTTCGACTATGCATCTCCTCCCCTGCCACGTCCCTCTCATCAGTTATCATCTTCTTTAACTGTTCTATCTTCATACCTTTCCTCCTCTACCAGTTTGCTTCTTATGAATCTTTCCATACTACCCTCTCCTCTCCCCTCGATCATCTTCTTTTACAATTCTCTCTTCGTGCCTCCCCTCCCTTACCACTTTTTTCAACTTCTCTGCTACATCTCTTAATTTCTCTAACATCTTCTTTTACGATCCTCGTATTTGTTTTGCCCCACCACGATTAGCTTTCCAGCTATTTGCAGGGCAAACCAAATCACCCAACTCTTGTTGTACAAAGAATAAATTGTTGTTGTTGTTCGTTTCATACCTTCCTTTTCCTACCAGACTGTTCCCTATCCTATCGTACTTACGTATACTGAATGAGAGTACATATAGTCATGGGTTTTAGCCCTGTTTTGGAAAACACTGTCGGATCTAGGGTAGAGGCCGGGGGGTTAGCCTCCGTCCCCGTCCGCACCACCGCCACCGCCACCGCCCCGGCCCTCGTCCCCGCTTCTACTCCCCACCCATGACCCATCTTGACCAATCCAATTAAAAAGCAGTGGATAGAAATTGTTTTACCATCGTTTTTTGAGCTACTTACTGATTGTACTTGTAAGTAATGTTGGGCAAAATTCCTGAAAGAAATTTTTTATTAAGATTACATGTCATGGAATTATATATTCTTTTGGACAATGTTACAGTCATTTGCACAACAGTAATAAGGAGCGAGAGAGAATCCTTCCCTCCCCCCCCACCCCCCCCTCCCCCCCCCCCCCCCCCCCCAAAAAAAAAAAATATATCTTCGTCCTCGTATTTCCTTCGTTTTACACGCCGCGTCCGTGCATTTTTGCGTATGGTGGTTCAAAGTTTTAAGTAAGAAATACCAAAGTGTGACCTTTCAAACGAAAGCTGCTGAGCAGAACCTTCCTGTATGTCTATTTTATATGCTGTACAAGGCGGTTCTAACTTTTGAGTCTGTGGATGAAATCCTAAAGTCTGACCATTCAAATGAAAGCTATTGAGCAGTACTTTCCTGTGGTACTGTTTATTATGCTGTACAAGGTGGTTCTAACTTTTGAGTCTGTGGATGAAATCCTAAAGTCACGGGGGGTGACAACTCGAAGAAGGCCTGTTTCGGGAGAAAAACAAAATTCTTCCGGGAATCTGAAGATTTTGCCGGGAATCGGGAGACTCGAAAAATTTTCGGGGAAACATGAGATAATGTTGTTAAAATTTCGGGAAGTTTGAAATTTTTGCGAGAATGTCTCCGAAAAAATCGGGAAGATATTCCAAATTTTCGGGACAACTTTCAGTTCCACACAGTATTGCTCAAACAGCGTTTGTTAGAGTTGTCACCACCCGTTAAAGTCTGACCATTCAAATGAAAGCTACTGAGCAGTACTTTCCTGTGGTACTGTTTATTATGCTGTACAAGGTGGTTCTAGCACACTTTTGAGTCTGCGGATGAAATTCTAAAGTGTGACCTTTCAAATAAACGCCACAGAGCGTTAGGTTTCCAATATTTTACAAAACGGAACTTGGAACTTCTTTTCTGCTTTTTATCTTGGTCACTATATTTAAGAAGCGAGCGTTAAAATCCGTATACTGAACGGCCATGCCGCATATCTTACCTTCAATTGGTATTTCAGAACCCACCCAGAAGTAGCAGGCTGACACAAGACCCTGTTTAATGGCGGTCACCCATAACTGTATCAATGCAATAGGCAGGGCGTAATCAGTTTAATACCCTTTTAAAAAGCATATAATCACAGTAAAATTAATACTTTAAAAACGTTACACTCAACCTGCAAGCTATTTATGGGCTTATCGGGTCTCAATTTGGTATCCATAACAGCAGGTTTGTTGCTTTGTTGAGTCCCGAACAGGAATCGAACCCATGACCTTCCGTACGCCGGTCGGATGCTCTAACCATTTTCGGACGCTTGGCGTCGACCTCCTGTATTTGCTTCGAGTTCTGATTGGTTCATTGGATTGTTTGCGTCTGTTGTGATTGGTCAGAGTAATTACTTTGGTTTTGATTTTACGACAATCAATTTTAAATGCCCACCTTCACCCAAAATGCTGTGCGCGCCGTGATCACTTTCTGTGCTGAATTTCGTATAACACGAAATTCACGCTTGAATGCGTGCAACCAATCAGATCACGCGTATGAACAATAGAGCATTTCAAAACAGAAACAAACGACGGCAACGTCTTTTGGGTGAAGGTGGGCCTTTAAAAGATCTTAAAATGCTCTATCATCAGTTAACGAGGAAAACTGTTTAGCTCACATTTAACATTTTCAACGCTATTCGAAAATCTTTCAACGTGTACAGCCTACCTTCGGCAATTGAGTAATCTTTAGACGTTTTTAAAAAAGTCTGTTTAATAACTTTTTCGCCTCACCGGTTCGCCTTTCCACCACTTTGGATCGAAAGAAGTAGGTCCACCGATTCTAAAACTGTCATTTAAAGTGCTGTCAGTAAACTTGTTGGCCACAATACCGCTATGTGAAGGAAACAGACCCTGTGGATAAAGAACGACAACAATTATTTGTGTAGGAGAGAAGAGTCCTTCAAAAGACTTTATGTAACAGAATTTCGAACGGCTTTTTTCAAGGTCGTGACTGGAATGGATACCCCAAAATAAGGTTGGACCACCTCGGACACTTATTGAGAATTATATAAAGTAATGTCGACACAAAGAATTTATTTTCAATAAATTTTTAAGTGTAAAAAAGAAAATCTAAAATCCCCACTCAGGATTGAACCTGTGACCTCAGCTAGGGTTAGGCTTATATAGCCTACCGTGCCAGAGTACCACCTAGCTTTTCGGGTTGTTTAGGCCTAAATTTAACTATATAAACTGCTAACCCCAACCTCAACTGCAAACGAACCAGTTACTCCGTTATTTAAGTCTCAATAAGGCGTCCGAGGTGATCCAACCTGATTTTGGAGTATCTATTCTAGTCACCACCCTTTTTTCAATAGACCATTTTACCAGTTGTCTTCTTTGTGTCCAGGCGTGCGTTTCTCGAAAGTCCCGAAAACTTTTCGGACCCGAAAAGCTCTGTTACGTGCAGAATGCTTACCAATAAGGATTCGGTTTTTGTTGAATTTGAAAGCTAAGCAATAAAATCTTACGTTTAGTACACAACTTTAGCTGATTTGTGGGCTGAAAAGTTCAACGCCCTTCGTTAGAAACTACATTTAAAAAATTGCTTTCGGGCCCGAAAAGTCTTCGGGAGCTTCGAGAAACGCACGCCTCAGTGGCCTTTGAGTGGAAGCGAGACTGAAGTTGACCTTGTTATGACACAGACCTTGAAGCTCTTCAGACGTAAATTTAGCGAGTTAGCATGAGAAAAGCATTATTACAGCCATGCTCCGTCACGCGTGACCAGTAATCCACAAGACTGAAATGACCATTTGAATATTTCTTTGTAACGTCCGAGATTTGAATGAAACCTTAAAGATCTCTTTGGAAAACACTTTGAAAGTCACGAGTTAACGGAAAAATAACTTCGCTACACGCATAAAAAACCTAATATTGTTCGGATATGTAACATTTCAAATAAAATGATACTTTGTTGCTGTTTGTAACGGTAAAATTCTCACGGGAATGACGAATCTCGGAATGAATTTACAAAACCGACGCGTAAACTTGAAAACTCCATTCAAATTTTCAAAAATACTGGTCACGCGTGATGGAGCATGGCTGTAACATATGAAAAGCAGAAAGGTTTGTATCAAAGCAAGGTCACCTCCAGCATCAATTCCACTCAAACGGGCAAGGTCACCAAGCACACAACTGTAAATGGACTATTATGAACTCGACCAGTTTGAGATTTTCCACTCCAGAAACTTCAAGGAGACTGACCACCAACTTTAGGGCGGTACGCAGCTATTACAAGGTCTTCTCTGATTCGGTGAGAAAACAATAGAACAAACAACAGAACAATGGACCCTAGCCCTGAAAACAATAGAGCTGCGCAATACCCAGGTCCAATGAAATTCGAGGTTCTAAAGAGCTGCGTGGTATCCGAGACTTTCTGGGATCGTTAACCAGCATTAGTTACGATAGATTGATGGTTTCCAATGGCAACCATATATTAACCAATCACAGCTCGTATTGGTTACCCAAACGATCCCAGAAATCTCAGTGCCATACAAAAGCTAGTGCTCAGTCTCCCCAAAGTTTGTGGAGAGCCGAATTCAAAAGGTTTGTAGGCAGGAAAAACGCAAAGACCACTAAAACAAGGGCAATGAAAACGTAAAGACCGCAAAAAAATAATATTCGGTTACTTACCGTTATCATGGAGTAATGGTTTGGAAAAGTCTTTGTCGGAAACTGAGGCAGTAGAAATTTCGCTCTTACCCCTTTCTTGGCTGTTATAGAAGGAAATATTTCATAAAACGTGAGCAAAAATGGGGATTAAAACATACGCCTGAAATCCATTTATTTTAAATACATTTCTGGTGACGAAAAGAATGCCAATGACGATCCATTGATCTTATCTTTTACGATGTGTTGTGTGGGACTGGTCTTAGAATAAGAAGGTTTTCATAACCCATGTGTGTGGGTTTTTTTTTTCCATATCGTTTAACACAACGTATCTGAGCAATAATTTATTTCGGAGACGAAACTGGTTTTTTTTGTTAGTCCGGGATGAAACCACGTGTGTACATTGCCCCAGGAGGGACATCATCTAGAATATATTCATCTAAATCTAAACTTTCATGTAAACGTAGGCTAAGAAAACAACACGATGAATGTTTTAGAAATGCACACCAGGTACAAATAAAAACAAACAAACAAACCAATAAAGCCGAGAATGTTGTAGCTCAACCACTTTTCATAATACAGTTGAATCCTGATAACTCTAACCTAACTCAAACCAAAATCGATTTCTCCAGGTTTTGCTTTATATGTTTATTGTATTTTTACCCCTGGTAACTCGAACCTCCCGCTAACCCGACGTGATTTCGTCTTCTCTTCAGGGCCGAGTTGTTCGAAGGACGATTAGCGCTAATCCAGGGTTAATTACCATGACAACTCATATGTTCTGTTGGCAGTTAATCCAGGATTAGTGCTAATCAGGCTTTGAACAACTCGGCCCAGGTCATTTTCGTTATAACCCTCGATAACTCGAACCTCATCTGTCAAAGTCAAAACATACAGATGTCATCCAGAGCACTGAGTTTATACAGTGTATACATTGTCCTTTGTCCTACCATGGTGTTCTTTTACTTTCCTTCTCTTCGCTTTGTTTTGTTCTGTTCATTTATGCTATGTTGTATTTTAAAAATCGTTCTAGTTTAACTCTTTCTTGCTCAGTAAACCTGATTAAACGAAGAGCGTTTCATAAGTCAAAGCATGTAAACAAACATTATTATACATTGGTGTCACTAGCTCCATTTTGATTGGCTATAAGCACGCAGCTAATTATTGCTTGCTGTTTCTGTTACGTCATACCTACAGACAATAGTTTTATGCATACAGAAGTGACGTCATACCTAAAGACAATAGTTTTATGCATGCAGAAGTGCGCGCTCTTGTGCTCTTGCACAAGTGCAGCTCAGGAATATGCATAATAAAACAACTATTGGATTCGGTTTTCGCATGATAGCGATAATTATCAAGGCCTCAGTTTGTATATCCGCCTCAGCCTTCGGCTTCGGCAGATAACACAAACTTTGGCCTTGATAATTATCGCTATCATGCGAAACCGAATCCAATAATTGTTAAGTATTGCCTTATTTTCGGTCATCTGTTCCCAACTCCTGATAACTCGAACAACTCTCGCTAACTCGAACCTTTTTCTGATTTCTCTTAGAGGTTCGAGTTATAGCGATTCAACTGCACTCAAGTAAAGAATCGTACCAAGATAGTTGATATGAGGAGTAATATTTCTGTTCAGATAGTCAGGTCGAAATCCATCCATTGAAATAAGAATTACTGGATATTTGGCAGACCTGTCGAAAAGAACAACAAACAAAAAATTAAAGGCCCACTGTCATCCAAAATGCATTGCGAATTTAACGCAGTCGAAAATTCCCGAAGGAGCCAATCACGAGCGAGCTCGTCATTTGAAAACAAAAAACAAACGACCGCAAAGCCGACTGGGTAACAGTGGGCCTTTAAACGTCAATAACAAAGACAAACAAACGAGATAATGCTATTCATAGATGTCACAGGATGGATAGGATAAAAAATACAAATAATAAAATAATAACGTTGCAGCTGAGTGGAGATCACGTGGGATGTTCTCTCCAGTTTCTTTTCTTGTTCTTGACACCATCAAACACTCTCCAAATCGTCACAATGTTTTCCTTAAAGCAACGCTCACAATAGAAGATATTAGCTGAATAAAACTTACTTTTTTCTCTCAGGTGATGCCCCGCCTACAGCAAATAAACCAATGTTAAGAACTGGACATAGTCAAGCAATATTCGAGGCAATAGCTCTTTTTACCAAAGTCGCACAAAATTAAAATTTTCAGTAATTTTTATAAAACCAAACAATCGAACAACCAATCAACTTAAGTTATAATAATTAATAATTATAGATCATGGAATGCTGACCGTGGAATTCTCAAACGTGATCCAAGTAATCCGATGATAAAAAAATATCGGTATATTTATAAATATTCGCAAAATTTCGCAAATAGCTTGGAAACCTTAGCCTTAGCGGTTTTGTTGGCGCGCGCGATGCGATGCAAATTCAGCATCGCGCGCACCCACAAAACCGTCAGCAACGTAGGCTAGGAAACCTTTAAGACGCCAGTGACCGCTTTTTAATGTGATACCACGTGAAGGCCGAAGCCAGTAAACTTACCTTGTGATTTTTCTGAATGTGCTTTAACCAAAAACACAACCAGTAAAGTAATTACCAACAAAATAACAACAACAGCAGCCTGCAATAACAAGAAAAAAAACTTAATCAGTTGATAAACATACACCAAGTTAACATGGGTCACGATAATTCTCAAACTCATTAATAATTCATACATTTTGAACAAAGAAAACCATAACCGAACGCTGGTTTGGAAACTCCACCTTAATTAGCATAGATTTTGGCGAATTTATTCCTTTACCTCTATATTTTATTCTCTGAATTTAATGATCAGTTTGAGAAGCTATTTCAAACACTCGAAAGAGTGTTCATCAGGTATCCAAACCACCACGAAGTGGGTTAAAGAAACTCAGCTGCGCCTCGTTTTTTCAACCCACTTCTCGGTGTTTGTAAATCCTGATAAAACACTTTTCCTTGTGTTTGATGTATTATCGATATATTACATGAAGCAACGAAGGAAATACAGGTGCATGCTTATTAAATACGCGCTGATGCGTTTATTTCCTTGTGGAAGAGCAAAAAGTCAAATCTTCTCGAAAGAACGGATGAAATCCATCAATGGTAACTAAACACTAGTCCACAAGAGCAAATGCTAATTTGTCAAGTTATTTGCACATGTGTACGACAAATTGGTAAGTTTTTCCTTTTTCGAAAAACTGCAATTTTACGTTCTCACAAGAAAACTTCAAGGACACCTTGTTAAGTAACAAGACTCACTCGTGTGTACAAATTCCAAGTTTTTCTCGACACCTTTTGATTTGAGGAGTTTCATCGACCTTATTGGCTCGTGGGAACAATACAATTTCGCAAGTGTCCTTGTTCAAAAACTGGCCAGATATTGTAGCTTTTAAATAAGGAGACTTGTTCGTGCGCACAAGGAGAACTAGACAAGGAAGCTTGGTGCTCGCCTACACGAATATATTAAACTTGTCAAGAGAAGCCCTATTCATGGTTAACCTTTCTTAAAATTCAACATGAATCAAATGCGAGGCAATATTTCGCGTAATTTTGTAGTCTGTGCCCGAAATTGTCTCTCACTGAATTTGAATTTTATTGTGCTCCACGTACGTATATATTCAGTCTACGAAACAAAGCCATCGGTGCTCTTGCAAAAAGGTCCTCTATCGTTAAAATGGTGAATTTCTGTATAAATGCTGTATCATTTTAACAACTTACCACAATTAATGCTAATCGTTTTCTGCTCAAACCGCAAAATTTTCCCATCCTCCCCTAAGAAAAGAAAAAAAATTCACACTCCTCATGTACAACATGATCATGGACAAAGCAATCGAGCAAAATCAAACTCGGAACTTTTTTTCTAATTCATTTCTCGAATCCATCGAAAATAAAGGAACCAAATTATCGGAGTTTGTTCAATATATTCAATCTAATCTCTTCAGAAAATACAACATAACTGACCATAGCTCACGAGTACAATAAGCTTGATTACTTCTCCAGCGACGCATATTTGTCGCTATATAGCGGTTACAAAACCACTATATATATATATCAAAAGTATTGATACGGAAGCAAATACGTTGTCTAAATCCTAGTTTCCTGTTTCTTGGTTTATAACCGTTAAGACAGGGCCGTTACGGGAATTTTGCTATTTTTGGTGAAACTGCGCTAATGAAATTTGCAACTAAGTACCTTTGTTCAAACACGAAAGGCTCTCAGGACACCGAGAGGAAATTATTAAGCGATTCATCATAGGGAGAACAAGTCATAATCATTTAAACGATATTTTTAAGGGGTAAAAACTTGAAACTAAGGCCAATTTGTTTTGTTAGGTTTTAATCCATTTCTTGCGCAGCAAGAGAATTCATAATTATAGAAATTGTTAACATGTTACATGTAACAATATGTTGTTTTTTGGCTTTTCAAAATGACACTAATGATTAGTGATATTGTCCCAATTAACTGTAAAGTAGGTGACTGAAAGTAAAAGACCCTGATGTGTCTACCGCCTTTCCTGGACGCGGAAAATATCCCAGGTCAAGTCATTTCTCGTGCCTCCATGGGCCAGAACGCGCGAAGCGATCCATGGATCCTCGCGGACGAGGTAGGTGTTTTATTCTCCTTATATTTTATACACAAACGTGCCACACGCACTTGTCACGCAAAATACGGACTGTGTTGCAGTCAAACGTCCCAGGCGTTCTTCGTTTTATTTAGTGGGATTTTATTTAATATTAAATGGAAATATCGGCAAGGATGAATAAACAAAATTAGTTGACGTTACTATATTTTAATTTTTCTCAAAATGATGAGCGTTTTTCCGTTGAAAACTGACCAAAACTCTTTGCGCCTGATCAAAATTGTGTTGGCAAATGGCGCCGACAATTCTGCAGTTCACAGTTTTTAAACGCTTAGAACTTTTCTAGTAAACTTTCAAAACGCTTGGTAAATTGACAGTGTATTGGCAATATATTAAACTTTAAACAGTGAAAATGACAACCTTAACTTTTCAGTACTTTGCGTAACTTTTGCAAATTTCTGTCGTTGACCGCGGTTAAGTATTGCAGTCTAATCTCCTGGCCACTTCCGGTCATCTATCTTGCCTGCTATTGAGTATACCTTGTCCCCAGGACCTACTCTGCTTTTCAAGTGGCGGGAGGGTGAAGAAACCCTGGACAAGGCTGTCAAAATACTCCAGGAATCGTGAAGTATTAATTTTGTCACGTGACACATGACGAAATGTCTTCGTTCTGCTTGAAACAGGGTTCCAGATTGCAGCAAAAAAAAAATTGACTGCTAATCACTGACAATAATTTCCATTTTCCGGAGACGGAATTTACCATGTGTCACGTGACAAAATACCACACGTGTATTTTCTTAACCTTCTCCATGAGTTTCTTTACCCGCCCCGCCATTTTGAATGCGGAGAAGGCCCTGGGGACGAGATTGCAATTGTGCGCGATTTGACCCACGTGAGACCCACGTGACGAAAATGACATTGGGTTTGTAACCGTCTGCGAGAATCGGGTCTCGAACCCCGGGTCTCGAGACAATGTCACCGACTAGAAATATTAGCGCACTAAAAAACAATCGTGTGAAACCCATGCAAATGTTATTGGTCAGGCTGCTTGGCTACAAGCCAAGACCGACTTATAAATTCGTTCGTTAGAAAAGTGCCCTTTTCAAGTGGTTTGTAGCCTGCGCGCGGCGAAGTCTTAGTGACGTCATATCAGTTGACATAGCAACTTCAAGCTCATGGATGAATTGGATTTATTTACAACAAAAGAAAAAGGAAAATGACGAAACGAAACATATCAAGTAAAAGGAGCTTACATTATTGCCGGATTTGGCGAGAGTTCCATTCGATAACGATTTCCTTTTCTTTCTTTTCGAACAGCGGATAAGTGGGAATAATAAAGTTTAAGTTTAAGTTGACCTTGCATGCACGAGTGATGGCGAAAGACTGATTAAAGGTTTCAAATGACGTAGTAACGTGCGTGACGGATCACCTTGCGTGACGGATCAGCTTGTGTGACCGGAAAAGCGACTGTAAAACAAATTCTTGTACCTTAATAGGAGCACTTGTTGTATTATTATAGTGAGTCATGTAGTTCTGTTACAATCATGTCCGAATTATACCGTTTTCGCGAGAAAGCTAAGAATGGCGAAGGTATGAAAACAGAAGGCAAAATACAGAGCGAAAAAAAAAGGAGAAACGAGCGAATGATTACAGGGATACTGAAATTCCATCTTGTTTGTTTAGTCACGAAATTCAATCCTGCAGATTAGCTTAGCAAAATTATCAATTTACTATTCATTAGTACGATTACTTTCTCTAGCTCTGAGCCTACACGAGTGTCACTATTCGTCACGATCGATTATTCTGTGGAACTAATACAGCGGTGTATATAATAGGAACTGGATTCCCGTGCTATGAAATGCACACCCCCTAGCCTTTTAGTCGTGCATTCGCTCACGTTTGGCACCGTATTAACCTTCTCTGGGGCATTCGGACAGTCTCGAGTTTTTGACCTCGCAAAATCTTTTTAGGGCCGAACGTTCATCAGCAAAGACACCAAATTTGCAGTCAGCTAGCTTGCATAATACCTAGAGGAAGTACTTCTTTGAGCCTTAACGAGTCCCCAGTTGACTTTGTATACCTCACAGAAGCACAGCTTTGCTTTCTTTTCTTTTGTTTTAATTGCGTATTTTTTGTCAAGTGAGGCATCTAGCGGCAATTGTTCCGTCTGTTACTGTCTTTTACAAAACAAACAAAACAACTCTTTGTTGACTTTGTTCTTCAAATAACAGGGCACCAACACAAATTACATGTGTGACCGTAAAATATTCCAAAGGATATATTTAATCCTTCAGGGAAAAATATAGATAATAATTTAGAGAAAATGCGAATGTTGCCGGTAGCAATTAA
Source organism: Cladopsammia gracilis (assembly GCA_022457155.1). NCBI lineage: Eukaryota > Metazoa > Cnidaria > Anthozoa > Scleractinia > Dendrophylliidae > Cladopsammia > Cladopsammia gracilis. The sequence goes on along the minus strand of JAJGOT010000050.1, from coordinate 1,598,754 downwards.
CTTCTCGAAACTTTTGGTCCGTTACTACATATACACAGCGGTTTTTTTTCGCGAATTTTAATTACAATTTAGTGACATAAATGCAAAATTCGCATTAATCTAATAGCCGAATCTTTGCGGCAGTATGTAAAAATAATACTGTACAACATTTCGGCATTCGTAAAATAAACATACAAACGGTCACACCTCCTCTAAGCAAAGTTTTGCAGTATTCATATGTAAATGCATGTGTTCTGTGCCAGCGAACACAATCTGTACAGTTATCACAGATTTCTGCATGCAATCGCATATATCCCATTCATTCATGCAATAAGCGATGTTTGGGTACAGTAATTCTTTGGCTAGTAAACAGATACAAACCACCGCTAATTATTAATCTCGGTCTCACCTTTGCGGCGTAATCGATCTTCAAACTATACTTGCGTTTATCATAGTCTTCACTCGGCTCCGAGAAGGTCAACACTGCTTTGGACGAGTCCATGATTTTTAAACGAAGACAGCAATTTTAAAAGCTCTCAAAATATCAGCCTGCACATAGACATAGAAGCAAAAAGTCAACGGTCCAATTCGCTTTGAGCAACCATTTCACCTCGTGTTGGCAAATGAATGGTCAGGAGTTTGAATAAATTATTAACTCAAATAGGACAGTTGCCTGTTCATTGGCTAAGAGTCGAAGTATCACTGCACATCTTACGGGTAATACCAGCTTACCACCAACGAGTCACGCCACAGGTCACGCGATTTACAAGAGGCGAAACTATGGAAATGCTGAGGGAAAAAAAGACCACCACGTTTTGTTCCATGTGTTTTTAAGTAACGTTATACGAGGTATTCTGCGGTGTAGATGACTTTCTCCTAACAAATTGGTGCGTAAATGTTCCATTGCCTGGGACATAAGGCGCGCACCAATTAAAGGGGGGGGGGGGGGGGGGGGTACTTCCTTGTACTACAAAAGTCAGAACGCCCCGCAAGCCGACCACCCAAAAATGCAAAACCATGGTTGTGAGGTTAGGGTTAGGGTACTAAGGTGGTCATATCAACCTGCAGAAATTTTAATTCAATGTACAAAGAACTTATCAACGCAAACTGTTCGGTATCATGTCAAATTTTCGCTTTATTTGAGTTGAAATGTAAAACATTGTTTAATTTGCGTCTCAGCGCCGTGAAATATAGGTTGTTTTCACTTTACGTCACGGCGGCCATGTTGGTGCACACCTACAAAAGAATTTTAATCAGCTTCTTTTGTTATGTGCACCAACATTGTCATTTGAGTCCCACAGGACTGAAGGTCACGTGAGTGAAAACCATATTTTGGCGCGCGAGTGTTCGCTTACCAGAGCATCAGAGTTGAAAGATCTTGAAAGTGATCGCGGTCGCTTACGAGAGGAGCAAAGCTCCATAAAGGTGGTCTCATATGAAGGTTGACGGCTGTTGAGGTATCCACGCGAGGTCCAATGGGTAAGGTTCTTTAAACGATTAGATGAAAAAAGCAAGGCTGACAAACGGTACGGAAACGACTATAATTGTAAAATATCCAATATTTCGAAAGGCACAGCCTTTCTTCTTCAGGGTCTTACAGATAATAACTCGTAAGGCAAAAATTAAAGGGGGCGGGGGACTAAATATGATACTATAACAGCATGAACTTAAGTGACAAAGTAAATGTAAATAACGAAGCAATAGAAAATAAGAAAAACATGTAACACGACACCACAGTAAATATAAGTAATGGAAAAAGAAAAGATGCCATGTTTCATCTCTTCTATTTAAAACTTAAGGTTCAAGGGTCTGACCTCTCTCAATAAGATACGCTTCTCTTGCTTTTAAGGTGGCCCGCGGCTATTTAACGGCGCGGAGGCTCCCTTTTATAAATAGAATTTAAGGCATGTAAGCGTTAACCAATTTTTGTAAGTTTTGGTAGGGCGATAAAGGAGTGTTCAAATTATACAGAACTTTAAATTTTAGTGTATATAAGATAAGCGATTAAATTAGAAAACTCCGTTTTTTAAGAAAACGCGAATATTTTCATAACACGACGACAGTTTTTTTTTCTAATTAAGCTCAATCAGTTCCAAGACTTCAAGCTTTGCTGTGAGCAGTTTTCCACAAAATCGGCTGAACAGAAATTACTGCACAGTCGAATACTGAATTTAAGCTTCCAAATGTTATGCTTGCGTATTTGCCTCAGCTGTTGCAAGAACGCTAAAATAAGGCTACAATCGCACCCTATCACTTGAAAGCTTGATACAACCGAAAACTTTGCTGAATAACCGGAAAAGATCGGAAGCTCCCAGCAAAAACTATAAGCAAAGAAAGAACAAGATGTTTATAGTGCGTAATTTATGAATTTCAAGAAATTCAAGTTTGTTTGACTCGTGAAAAAACTACCGATTTGTTTTCTGGTATTTTTACGTATGATAACATTCAGTACATGTACAAACGGCCTTACCTAGTTTCATGTGTATAGTCTCGACGAAACGCGGCGAATTTGGGTCGTCAAGTTTGCTTATTTCACGTCTTCCATTCTCTAAATGCTTTGAAAACCCCTCGTGTTCCGTAAATTATTCAAAGTTGCCGCATTCTGGGATTATTTGCCACTTGGGAATCACCGATCATCGTTAATACAATAGGACATTTGCACGATGGCCTCATTTCTGACTACAATCGTGCAAATGGCCTATTGTATTAACGATGATCGGTGATTCTCAAGTGGCAAATAATCCCAGAATGCGGCAACTTTGAATAATTTACGGAACACGAGTGGTTTTCAAAGCATTTGGAGAATGGAAGACGTGAAATAAGCAAACTTGACGACCCAAATTCGCCGATGAAACTACAATCTTGGACATTTCAAATGAAAAATTAATACCACCCCTCCCCCCCAGTTCAGTGATGGGAAAATGGCGCGTTTTGGTTTTCGTGCGAATCCATCTTTGAATCGGGGGGAGGGCAGGTGTTATTTCTCATTTTATTCTGTCCGAGATTGTAGAAAAGGCCGTTTGTACATATACTGAATGTTATCATACGTAAAAATACCAGAAAACAAATCGGTAGTTTTTTCACGAGTCGAACAAACTTGAATTTCTTGAAATTCATAAATTACGCACTATAAACATCTTGTTCTTTCTTTGCTTATAGTTTTTGCTGGGAGCTTCCGATCGTTTCCGGTTATTCAGCAAAGTTTTCGGTTGCATCAAGCTTTCAAGTAATAGGGTGCGATTGTAGCCTTATTTTAGCGTTCTTGCAACAACTGAGGCAAATACGCAAGCATAACATTTGGAAGCATAAATTCAGTATTAGACTGTGCAGTAATTTCTGTCCAGCCGATTTTGTGGAAAATTGCTCACAGTAAAGCTTGAAGTCTTGGAACTTATTGAGCTTAATTAGAAAAAATCTGTCGTCGTGTTATCAAAATATTCGCGTTTTCTTAAAAAACGGGGTTTTCTAAAAACGCTTGTAACTTTGAATCGCTTATCTTATATGTACTAAAATTTTAAGTCCTGTATAATCTCCTTTATCGCCCTACCAAAACTTACAAAAATCGGTTAACGCTTACATGCCTTAAATTCGATTTATAAAAGGAAGCCTCCGCGTCATTAAATAGCCGCGGGCCACCTTAAGGTTGTTTAGCCCTTTTGTTCTGACAATTGGTATCAATTTAGGGCTCAGGTCTGATGAAAATGATAATTGATTTAGGAGGTAACGTCTGAAAATAAGTTGGAAAAATTCCATCCTTTGGTCTAAAAATGCGTAGGAAAAATCACATATTTTGGCCTTAAACTATTCCACCAACGGGCCTGGGGTAGGGTAGAGATTTTCGTTGTCTAGTCTAGCATAGGGTTGCGAAATCAGCTGAACATGGTCTGGTGTTGGGTACGGGTTTCAGGGCCCCAGCGGCACACCCCCGCCCAAAAATATACGGAGTACCCCCGGGCAACAAACAAACCTATCTCATACCCAGAGTCCTCAGTCTAAGTGGTCAGCGGTAGGTGATTGGCGACCTACCACTGAGTATACTGGAAAATATGGACTGGACGATATGATTCAATAGCTTAGATACCTGTTTAATTTCCTTGTTAATAAATGACAAATAAAAGTATACCACTCATGATTATTATATCGTTTGAGTATTTAAAATACAAAAATACATACAAAAATACCTTAATTCATATCTTAAATAAAGATAATTATGAAAAAGAGTAATATATTAATTGCAACAACGAAATCGTCGTTTATCGACACACAAAACCTTACATACATTCACTTCACTATAGCTCTTCCGCTGGTCTACATAGCAGGCGCCGATTAATTTATGGGGCTAAATTTCGAGGAAGCTTCTCCACTTGCGTTTGTCCCTCGCGTTCCCCTCACTTTACCCTAGGTACTTAGTGTATCCCTGATCATAATGTATGGTACTTCATGTATCCCTTATTGTAATATATTTAGATATATTGCAGTGTAATTTAGGGTCGGATTGCAGTATCTAGGGTTAAGGCACTGATTTTAGTATTTAGGGTTAAGCACTGATTCCAGTATTTCCAGTGTATCGAAAGGGTTAGTTCTTATATATGGTCTGGGCTAGCAGTGTATTATCTTATATCCCTTAAAAATTACAGTTTTCGGCAGCTAGTCCTTGGTGGTGAAGAGGATAGTGTGCATATAGCAGATCATACGGCCCGGGTCGATTCCCTATTCTACTGCTGCTTTATCTTTTATTTCTACTGAAATAAAAACTAAGTGTTTAAATACAAAATAATTAACAACTATTCACCGAAGTGGAGGTGGGTAGTGGTGGATATTTAGTATATACTGAAACAGTGAGATAATATAACGAAAATGATGCTTTTTAACTCATTTATTCCTGTCAACGATTACAATTTTCGCGCGCAAATTGCTGGGAGGTGAATAGCACTTGCTATTCCGAGTTTCAGTAGCCAAACAGAGCGCGCCAACAATGCTATCCACTGTTTCAGTATATACTAATAAGGGATACACCAAGTACCTTTACTGCTGGCCTGCATAGCAGGCGCCGATTTATTTATGGGGCGAAATTTCGAGGAAGCTTCTCCCCTTGCGCTTGTCCTTCGCTTTCCTTTTGCGCGCGCGTTCCCCTCACTTTACTATAGCTCTTCCGCTGGCCTGCATAGCAGACGCCGGTTTATTTATGAGGCGAAATTTCGAGGAACCTTCTCCCTCTTGCGCGTTCCGTTCGCGCGCGCGTCCTCGTAATTTTGCACTGTAAATAAACCAGCAGCTGCTACGCGAGTTACTCTTCCGTCGTGCTTGTTCATGTTCTCTCAGTAAAATACATGAACCAAAACCCTTCGCAATAGGCGAATATTTGCTGGTGTCATTGTTTATATTTTATTTTATTAGCATACGAATTTAGGTAGAGAAGGCATCATGCTAAACACGAATTGACTTTTAAAAGTTGAAAGAACTTGTTAAACTTAGTAATCTGCGTAAATGTTAGCTCTTTACATGAAACGTTTAAGTAAATATCAGCTATCACAAACTGCAAAATTGCCCGGGTAAAGAGCTAATGAGCCATAACATTCGTTGTTAATTTTTGAATGTTTTAAACAAAGAGTAGAAACTTAATACTACTTAGTAATAAAATTGTCTCTAGTCTCCTATGCAGGCGTTAAATAGGACGCCCGGAATGATTTTCGGGAAACGCTTACGTGACGAACACTGCGTGACGACTGTGTCAAGCGTGACGGCCGCTGCCTGGCGGCTGTGAACGATTCCTTGGTGGGAGACTAAATATGAATTATCCACCATCATTTTTTCCCTAAAGAAATAAAACCAACTCGCTGTTTCGTGGTCTTTATCACTCTTGGTGTTTTATTTAAACAGCGAGTTAAAATTGGTCCTGTCAAGCTGAGGCATCAAAAATGCTGACATTGTTGAGGTCCTCTGCAATTTCGACGCCGACAAAATGGCGATCAAAAATCCAATCCGTTGACGTCCTCGTTGCTCACGACGCTTTGCAAGGCAAGCCAGGCAGTTTCTGATAAATAAAAAATGAAAGACCGATTATAACAGAGCGGTTTTCAATTGAGTGTCGTAAAACCAAAACCAAAGTAATTACTTTGACCAATCACAGCAGTCGTAAACAATCCAATGAACCAATCAGAGCTTGAAGCAATTACATGTCGGCGGCGCGATTAGTTTTGGTTTAACTTCTGATTGGTCGAGAAAGTGGCGCGAGATTTTTTAGCCAATCACAAAGCGTAGCAATGCAAAACCAAAGCAATTGTGTAATTACTTTCGATAGTCAATTGAAAACTGCTCTATTAGGATACTGCTTTGTGATTACTCGGTATTTGAATGGCCACACTTTATGAGTTCTATCCTGGATACCAGAGATTAAAACTACGGCGAGGCAACCTTAGCATGTGATTGGACGCCTCCTATTGCGCGAAACAAAGGAAATAGAAGACTGCACACAGGCTAGGCGGTCTAAACGCGGCTACTTTCATAGAGCCAACATAAGACGCGCGCGCGTGGGAAAACCACTGGTTGAATACAGCTGTACTTGCTTGTGAAGGATCACATGTACATTGTTAACTGTGGAACTTTTCTAAGATACGTGACAGAAGAGTAGACTAGCAAACCTTTCGAGGTTTTCCAATTGGATCAAAGCTGACGTTTCCGTATATCAACAAAGCCAAGTCCTTGAAGTTCCTCTGCATAGCAATGGAAAGAGCAGTACTTCCTTCCTGTGAAAAGTAACGACTATGGTGTTAGGGCAATGTCACCTACCTTTAGTAGCAAAATACCAAATTTCATTTTGTAAAATATTTAAAAACAAATGGTGCCATGCAAAAGTACTGCCGAAGAGGTTTCATTTGAATGGTCACACCATAGGATTTCATCCACAGACTAAAAGTTAGAACAAATGGTACCATGCAAAAGTACTGCTGAAGAGGTTTCATTTGAATGGTCACACCGTCTAGGATTTCGTCGACAGTCTAAAAAGTTAGAACAAATGGTACCATACAAAAGTACTGCTGAAGAGGTTTCATTTGAATGGTCACACCATAGGATTTCGTCCACAGACTCCAAAGTTATAACAAATGGTACCATGCAAAAGTACTGCTGAAGAGGTTTCATTTGAATGGTCACACCATAGGATTTCATCCACAGACTGAAAGTTAGAACAAATGCTACCATGCAAAAGTACTGCTGAAGAGGTTTCATTTGAATGGTCACACCATAGGATTTCATCCACAGACTGAAAGTTAGAACAAATGGTACCATGCAAAAGTACTGCTGAAGAGGTTTCATTTGAATGGTCACACCGTCTAGGATTTCGTCGACAGTCTAAAAAGTTAGAACAAATGGTACCATACAAAAGTACTGCTGAAGAGGTTTCATTTGAATGGTCACACCATAGGATTTCATCCACAGACTGAAAGTTAGAACAAATGGTACCATGCAAAAGTACTGCTGAAGAGGGTTCATTTGAATGGTCACACCATCTAGGATTTCGTCGACAGACTAAAAAGTTAGAACTACACTTATGCCTGATAATTGATTCTGGGAGTGAAAGGGTTAACCAACTTAAAACAACATTTCCATCAATGAAAACCAAAAAATAATGGTCCAGTTTTGTTCACAAATACATACAATAGAGCAATGCAACTATTATTAACTGTCTTTGGTCGTGGATGCCATTTTGCAAATGGTTGCAACGTTTTTTACAGTTTTTTCTTGTGGCCACTCCATCCGAGGAGTTACTTGATAGTTTTAATCTCAGTGTTATAAGAACATTTTCATGTTTGAGAAAAGTTACTTCGTCAAATATTTCGTGCAGTTTAACCAACAACAGCAAAATTCCTGTGACACTGTCTTTTCCAAATGACAAAGAATCGAAATTAAAAGTATAAGAAATCCAAAATTAAGAAATGAAGATATATATAACCACGTGGCTTCTGGGGACGAGATTACCCCAGAGTTACATAAAACGTAACGACGGACGTTACAGCAAACGTCGGACGTTCAGCCCAGTCAAACTCACTATTTTAGACATTAGCAGTTACGTCCGACATTAAGTTTTATGAAACTGGCTCCTGGACCTTCATTTAAAATGGCGGTGCCGAGAAACCCTGGGACAAGGCTTCGAAAGACCCCAGGAATCGTGGAGTATGTTGCCATGTTAAACATAATGAACTGTCCGCAATTCTTGGAATATTTCGGCAGCCTTGTCCAGGAGTTTCTTAGTCTCTAACGTAGCCATGACGACCCAAATAACGGGTAGGAGACTGGGGGTTTCTACGCGCTACCATTTTGAACGAGAAGACCCTGGTGACGAGGTTCAGGGGTTTCTACTTACATTCCACCGCGGTTAAATGTCCGAGACGTTTTCCGTTTTATTAAGTGGGCTTTTATTACTCATGCGCGTAGCGGCATGAGTTATAAAATGGGCTCTGTTTTTCTTTTTTTTTTTATTATTATTATTTTTTTTTTGGGTGTCACGATTTTGCATGCAAATTTATGCACGCATATTTTAAATTGGCACTTCCGGTTCATAGACTTCCTGTTTAGTGACTTCCGGCTACTCCCACTTCCGGTAAAACAGCGTTAGTGAAGTGTCACGACAGCATCTCCTACAACCCTCCTTACATTACTAATGTTCATGTTAGGTATATATAAGACGTAGAACAATCACTGGCTTCATTGTGGTACAGCTTTCATGTCCACAACATTCAATAGTAAACAACGTGGTTTACAGGAACGATGACTGAATGAAAGGAGTAACTCTTCTTCATATCGGACATCTTATCATGTTTAAAATATATCATAAAACTTTCGTACGCATGCGCATGAGTATAGGCTGCTTGCAGCCTCTTGTTTAATATTAAATGGAAATATGGGCAACGATGTATAAAAAAAATTAGTTGACGTTACTATCTTTTAATTTTTCTCAAAATGATGAGCTTTTTTCGTTGAAAACTGACCAAAACTCTTTGCGCCTGATCAAAATTATGTTGGCAAAGGGCGCCGACAATTCTGCAGTTCACAGTTTTTGAACGCTTAAAACTTTGGTAAATTGACAGTGTATTGGCAATATATTAAACTTTAAACAGTGAAACGACAACCTTAACTTTTGCAAATTTCGTTCGTTTGACCGCGGTTAAGACTTACATTGTCCTCCATAGATGGATCACACTCAGGCTCCAACAGCAGGCGCTTGGCGATGTTAAGATGACCATGTTCACATGCGCACATCAGCGCTGTTGATCCATCCTAGTGAAGTAACAATATTGAAAAGAAATAGACATTTGAGTTATGTTTACTGAGTAACCTTCCTACAGTAGATTCTCATTATCTCGAACAACAACTGTCTTGAATGTCTCGCTATCTCGACCAAAATCCTATCCCCTTTGGTACTATTGTACAGAAGTCTACTACTATGATACCACCCGCTGGTATACATACATACATACATACATACACATACATAGTTTATTTGGTAAAGCTGGTTAAGTAACAATCCGTGTAAGAAGTAGGCGATTCTCTATTGTTCCGATGCATTTCGCTTTCCCCACATAAGAATGTTTAGATTTTCGTACTGAGAATACGTCAACCTATGGACAACATGGTTTTGAAATAAAATTTACTGAAACTTTATTTTAAAGCGATGTCTCTTTTATGTTATTACGGTCCGTACGCCATGACCTCCTACTCAGTCAATAAGTACATAGTCTTACCTCATCTGTTGCATTGATATCAGCCCCTGCCTCCAAACAGATTTCTACCATCTCCATTCTTCCTCGACTCACAGCCAGCATAAGTGGACTTTGTCCTGTCTGATGGTGTGAAGTGGAAAAGGTGAGAAGGCTTTCAACATTCGCAGTTTAAAAATCGTGATTATTAGAAAGATGGCAATGACCCAATTATCTCATTTGAAAGGCCAACCATCTGTGGAGCGGGAGGTCGTGGGTTCAAATCCCGACGTCCCCACCAACCAGCCTCTTACAGTAACTGCTTATAACATCATGTTGTTTGTGTTCAATTCGCATATACATGTAAATATGGCATCTCATCCCTCAGTTAAATCAAAAGGCGCGTATGACATAAATATACTAGCAGTAATCAAAGATTATGGCGACGCGTTCGAAGGTTTCCGGTGGAAGTGACTCCCTGAAAAAAGCATGCAACAGGGGCGGCCATTTGGCCAGACACCAAATATTGTCAAATTTTCATGCATAAAAGGCACAGGGAAACCAACACGAAATTAAGATTGCGTTTTTCGAACACGACAAATTGCACTATGTAGAGCTGTTTTCACTTGAGTGTCCAAAGTAATTTCGCAACTGGTTTGGTTTCGCATTGCTACGCTTTGTGATTGGCTAAAAAATCTCGCGCCACTTTTTCAACCAATCAGAAGTAAAACCAAAACCATTCGTGACTTGCTCACCCGCGTCCCGCGATTGGCATGCCTGCTATATGTATTTGCTACGAGTTATGATTGGTCAGTCATTGGAAGGGCTGCCTCTGTTGTGATCAGAGCAATTATGTTGGTTTTGGTTTCACGACACACAACTCAAAACCGCTATAAATGCATCACTGTTAGTTTACTTACATCATCGACTTGCTTATTCACGTCTCCTGATCGAAACATCTTTCTAGCAATTTCTTTGTCGTCTTCTTTTGTGACTCCAGCTAAAGCCGCCATCATGATAGGCGTGTATCCAGCCTGTAATGAATTTAATATATCGGTTAAAGATAGGTAAAGTGGCACACGAGCCTCAGCGGCCCGCACGGCCGAAGCCGGCTTAACCCTACTTCTGTAACATGAAACAACTAGGAGTATTGCTACTCCCCATGGTGAGATGCTGAGGGTTGGAGGCGGTATGTACGTCTCGGAACGCCTCACAGGATCGATTGACCGAGAAAACAATAGAACAAACAACAGAACAATGGACACTAGCCCTGAAAACAATACATTCCAGAACGGCACAATACAGCACAATGTATTACGGTACAATGCTATGCATAAATTTGTCAGAGTATTGGACAAGTATGGAGATGCTAGCTCATCGCAGGGTTACCCTAGAATTACGTCACCAGTTCCCCATTTGTAAACATGGGTAGAGAAAGAGACAGTGTGCAGCAACGTTTCCTTCTAAGGAAACAACACGACGGCTTAGACCACCGACCTTAGATCTGAAGTCCAACACTCTAACCACCTCATCACCTCCACATTTACAGCTTTTATTTGAATGGCCAACACTTCAGGATTTTATCCACAGATTTAAAAGTCGCAACCGCGTTTAATAAATGAAGTTTTTAGCATCAACAGCAAGGAAGTTAGTTAAGCGGGATCAACCTAAATTTGAATGAAATTTTAAGAGGTTTAAAGAAGGGATAGAAGAAAGAAAATGATTTTTGGAACACCAACAGACAGTTGATACCCACACAAGAGCACCCCAGGTTGCTAGTGGACTAACTTGGTGTCCGTCTATTAATTATCAACTACAAATTCTAATTTTACCAAACTTCACTGGATCTTCCATATTTCTTATTTCTCTAAATTTTACAAATCACCCCAAAATTTACAAAACACTCCATAACATAGATTTGTGAGATGAGCATAGAGTTTTTGGATTGCTTGAAACGTGAACGAGATATTTCCATTAAAGCCATGTCAAGTGGCGGAAAAATGGCGTTAGGTTTAGTCCCGCCTTAAAGAAAAATTGTATAATTATTAAAGGGAACCTCGGCTGAAAGACAGTTTTAGATCCAAAGTATTCGCAATGCTTACATTTAACTCCGGCTGGTGTTTTAAGACGGTATCTCCGTAACTGATTACTGAATGTGAAGTGTTCTTTTTTCAGTTTAAATTTCCCGCGGGCCGCCATGTTTTCTTTATGGTAATTTATGACGTCATTGCGTTGTCGAAGATGTCAATATGGAGTTAACAGAAGAAGATTTCCCGGTAGAACTGTACAATATTCAGTAAAAAATGCATTAAAAGCATATATATATTTATAAATTTACGTGATGTTGACTTACACTGAAGTACTGAAAGCTCACGACAACGCAATGACGTCATAATTTCCCATCAAACTTTGCGAAAACAAACATGGCGGCGCGCGGGAAATTTGAAGGCAAAAAATGCAGAAACAAAATGCCCAGTATTCAAGAGTTAATGGTTTGTTATCACCTTCAAAACCCGTAAACCAGTTTTACAATGACACAAACTAATGAACTAGAAGAAATATGTTTTCTAGCCGAGATTCCCTTTAATGTGGTGGGGTAGTTTGATCTTCATACGGTGGAGTAGTTTCATTTGGGAGGGGGAAGGAGGATGGATGAGAGTCTCTCGTACTTATACGACAGTACCTTGTTAGGCAAGTTCAAGTTCATTATTCCTGTACCCAGCAACACATCCACCACCTTCCAGTTTCGGAATGAAACTGCATAATGTAGAGCGTTGTTGCCCTGTAAAATAAGCAAAACCACTTTTCAGCGCCAATGCAATGAATAGACTGAGGTTGTCAGCGAAACGTTGTGTAATATGGCTGGGTATTTATCTTCGCACCTTTTGGCGAGAAAAAATAAAAACTGTCGAGTAAAAATGCTCAGAAGTATCACGCAATTTTTTGCTGAATAAATTATTTGCTATTCGACAATCGTCACCTTCAAATCTAAGTTTTTTTTAAAGTGTTTTTCCTAGTGAGCGGTCAGAGGAGATAATAACTTGTCATACTTGTACTGTTTTTTTCATATTCATATACAGCTATTTCAATTAACGTTGTCGGATGAAAAAGGCGAAAAGCCAAGACCGCAAGGTGGTATGGGATTTTAAGCAATGCTATTTACCCTAACCCATACTACCTTGCGGTCTTGGCTTTAAGCTTTTATCCGACAACGTTAATTGAAATAGCTGTATATATGTATTCCCTGTCATCGGGTATATTGCGAACTCACAATTGACCATCTATGAGGCTTAATAGCTCTGTGGATAAAGCATTGCACCGGTATCGCAAGGTCATGGGTTCGAATCCCGTTCAAGCCTGAGAATTTTTTTCAGGTTGCTTTTTCAACTGCTTAAGTTAAAAGCACACTGCGAGGATCACAAATTCCACTCATGTTCATCCGCAGTTCACGTATATGATTTTCATATATTCATATTAATATGTACTAGTTTTGGTGGGCATTTACACTCTAAAATGCGTTTGTTAGTGTCCCCAATTAGTAGGACTAGCTAGTGGTTTTCTGAGTCACACTGAAATAAAGTTAAGGTTACAGTGTACCTTCAGATCAAAAATTTATTGAAAATTTTTTTTGGCGTTAAAATAAAGTTTACAGAATGAACTTTCATCCAAAAAAAAGTATCGAAAAATAGAGAAAATTGACGGAGAAATGACGGTATAACTTTTGTGGGCGGAGTTTGTTTATTAAGCGATATGTTTTTTTAAGCGCCGTTTTCTCAAAGTTAATTTTTCGCTTGTTGGGGACACTTTAAAGAGCTACAACTCAAAGGGAATTTGTTAGATTTTCCTTAAATTTGGACAGAAGCTAGGCTAACATATAATCAACAAAAATGTGTCGGCGAATTTCTTAATTCCGAAAACTTTCTCGTCAAGAGGCATTTCCGTGCGATCATTCCAATTTTTTTTCTCCCCTTTTCGAAAATATTCTGTAACTTTTCACTGCAATTGAATATGGGAAATCGCCGACACGTTTTTTTTAACGCAAAATTAGCAAAATATAATAATCGCTTCGAGTTATAGCGTTTTAAAGCTGATTCGGACGTTTGAATTTAGACGTCGTAAAAAATTAGACAATTCATTTTATTACCAAATGGTTTCCATATTTAGATAGCCAGCTCTATAAGCTTTAATTTGATATCTGGGTTTAAGTATATTTAGTGTAATCTTAAGACGCTAGAGCTGTTATACTGGAGACACCCCCGAAGGTACACTGTAACCTTAAGTCAAGAACCTGTGGCTTTCATTTGCAAGGTCACATTTTACGACTTACATTGTTGTCGACCAAATTGATGATGGTCTCCAAGAGCATGTGGATTTGATTTCCGAATATCTTCAGAAGACCTTTGATTAACTCTGAGTCACAATCTCTTGAACTCACACAACGGAACCAGTTGTTTTCCACAGTACTCATGCAAGAAATCTGAGGTAAAATAATAAATGCCACTTGTTATTCTCATAATTCACAGTGTAACCATCTTTCAAACAGTTGCCAATGTGGGAGTGGAGCCTTTTTTTCTGTCCAAGAAAATAGGGCCCGAAAAGCCACGTTTTTTTTATTTTTATTTTTTTTTTCACCTTTTTACAATGCATTTTCTTCTGCATGAGCACATTTCAAAGCTAACGTAGACTGCTTGCTGTCCCTTTTCAGTCAATCGAGCGGGCGAGCTAATTACTTTCGCTCGCTCGCCGCTCGGCTCGGTCGATCGCGGATCGCGTATTTGCTCGCCCGCTCGACTATCCAGAGAGGGACTGCTAGCAGTCTAAAGCTAACGTTTCAAAAGTCCCCCCGTTTTCACTGACCGAAAGGCCATGAATCATGCATTTCCCAGTCTGTTTCCTGTGTCTAGGTTTACCGAGTAACCCATGATAAGAATGAAATTACGCTTTTCCAACTCGTCCCCAGGGTCTTTCCCCCTTTTAAAATGACGGGATTTTGAAAGCAGAGCAGGCCCTGGGGACGAGGTTGACGTTTTCCCCCTTTGCTGGTCAAGAGGAATGTGGGCTCTTAAAACAGGGCTGGACTGACAGTGTACGTGCCACGCATGTTGGGGCAGGGATGAAAAACAAATGCGCATGCGCTCGAACGGGGAGTTTTTGATCGATTTGTTCGACTTTTCAGGTGCCAAACGAAGAAAGAAGAAAGGCGTGCCGATTTTCAGTTTCTTCTCTAAACCGTGGTAGGCGAAAACGGTTTTAGAAGTTATTAATGATAGAGGCAAAGACTTCTGTATATTCTGGGTATTTTACTTTGCGAACGAGTCGTTTGTAAACTGCGAAAACAATTTTGCTTAAATTTTTACACCTTCTAATTGTTTTAGAGAAGTATTTTTCTTTTCAAAGACGGTAACAAAATTCTAATTTCTCCGACGACCTTTTTTTCCTTTAATTTAAAGCACACTCGCGGGAAAAAACAAGGCTTTTGGGGGCCAGTTTGCACATGCGAGAGCTTGAGCCCGCATTAATTGATAACCATAAGCTCTGACGTTTTTCATCCCCGCCTGCATGTGGCGGAATGTTTCTAAAATGTGTCATTCCCACTGTTACGACTTCTTCGATGTATAAACCCTTGGACAGAACTGTGGAGGGATCAAGCTAACAAAAACAAGAACTCTTACTCAACACTTCCATGCCACAATGTCATACAGATCTTTAATACAAGGCAACTATCGGCGGGCAAATCCAGGCGGCTTAAGTCGCCGGTAAGGTGAGGTATTTCATAAGCGATTCTGCTTTCTTAATTCCCTTAATTAAGCCAAAAGATTAAGCCTGATTTTGGTCTAAGGCATAAGGAGATTTAATTAGACGTTTATCGGCTTAAGAGTTTAAAGTAAGTAAGTTTCGTTGAATCAATTATGAATTTATATGTTGCAAGATTTCAAACGATTTATACTTTTTACATGTACTTGCACTACTGCTGTTAACAGTTATAGGGCTACAGACAAACTTAGCTGAAAAATGCCCTGCACTATTAGGATACCAGTTATCATAAGTTTGAACACTCCATCAAAATATATCCCATATTTTTCACTGGTAATTCATTACATCATGAATCAGTGAAAACGTAAGTCTGATAAAAAAACATGTCATACTTGACAACACTGTTGAAAGCTGAACAAGAAATCATATAATATCAATATCAAATGAATGTTTATATAGTCCCACACAAACCACAAGAAATTGTGTCATGGTTTCCTAATCATGGAAACTTGTAAATCAATTTGCAAGCAATTAAAGAATTATAGCTAAGTGACAAAACTGTGCAATTTAAAAGAAATTTCTCTAAAGCTGCATGTATATGTAATTAATTACCATTTGCTCCCTTCCAATCTCTTTTCCCTTGTAGAGGTGCCCATTTAACAGTTTGCATGCAACAATGACTTCATCTGTTATCCTGAAACATGATATTGATCACACATTAGACATTGAATTCCTCTAAAGGACGTGATCTTGACTGAATGTCTGCAAGGGAGGAGTGGGATAGGAAAAAGAATAAGGAGAGGGGAGGGGTAGGGATGAGAGGAAGAGATGAGATGGGAGGGGAGCAGAGGGGAGGGGAGGGGAGGGAAAGGAGGATGTGAGGAGAGTGGTGAAGAAGGGAAAGGTAGATGAGGTTGTGGGGCAGTAAGGGGGGTGGGGGTGGGGGCTAATACTCAAACTAGAAAGAATATAGAAAGAAAAACAATGTTTTTGGCAGTGTTGGACATGGTACAGTGATCCGAGGGAAGATTATCTTCAAAATAAAATGACGCTTTATTTCACTTTAAAAAAGGAAACCTGTAGAAAATTCAAGGACATCGATCATTTAAAATAAATAGTTCACATACTAGAAACAGGTCTTATCTGTTAACAAAATATCAGAACAAATTAAGTATTGTAGATGTACTTAGAAATTTAAAAGATGAGTGGAATATGATATTGGGTTAGAACTGTAAAAGCAATATAAATAGTGTGATTGAAATCTGTCTGAAAATTTCAATATAGTTTTACAAAAGATGTCAAAAAATGCACTTAGATAAAATATGAAAAACACAGCTTAGCTTAAATTCCTATCAGTGTTTACACGGAGGCTTTAGGTAAAATTACAGAAACCACAGTCAATATTTACAGGAAGTCTACAGATAAAAGAAGATTCCTTTCATTGTTAGAATTACAGTTAAATTAAAAGCTTAGGTTGGATTATATTTTTTTGTGTGCTTAGTTAAATAAAATTATTAACAGCTTAATTTCGTAAACATCTTACTTTCAGTAATTGCAGAGGCTACATGTACATATATATGTATCAAATGCTGGTCAGAGTTAAATGCAAAGCACAGCTTACATGTAGCTTAGATTTCTTCAACTCACTGAGTCAAACCAATTGAGATGTGTAATATGGTTCTAACTTTTGAGTCTGTGGATAAAACCCTAAAGTATGACCATTCAAATGAAAGGTGATGAGCAGTACTTTCCTGTGGTACTATTTATTATGCGGTACATTAGGTGGGTCTAACTTTTGAGTCTGTGGATGAAATCCTAAAGTGCAACCATTCAAATGAAAGCTTGTGAGCAGTACTTTCCTATGGTACTGTTTATTATGCTATACAAGGTGGTTCTAACTTTTGAGTCTGTGGGTAAAAACCTAAAGTGCGACCATTCAAATGAAAGCTATTGAGCAGTACTTTCCTATGGTACTGTTTATTATGCTATACAAGGTGGTTCTAACTTTTGAGTCTGTGGGTAAAAACCTAAAGTGCGACCATTCAAATGAAAGCTATTGAGCAGTACTTTCCTGTGGTGCTGTTTATTATGCTGTACAAGGTGGTTCTAACTTTTGAGTCTGTGGATGAAATCCTAAAGTGCGACCATTCAAATGAAAGCTATTGAGCAGTACTTTCCTGTGGTGCTGTTATTATGCTGTACAAGGTGGTTCTAACTTTTGAGTCTGTGGATGAAATCCTAAAGTGTCACCATTCAAATGAAAGCTACTGAGCAGACTTTCCTGTGGTGCTGTTTATTATGCTGTACAAGGTGGGTCTAACTTTTGAGTCTGTGGATGAAATCCAAAAGTGTGACCATTCAAATGAAAGCTATTGAGCGGTACTTTCCTGTGGTACTGTTTATTATGCTATACAAGGTGGTTCTAACTTTTGAGTCTGTGGATGAAATCCTAAAGTGTCACCATTCAAATGAAAGCTACTGAGCAGACTTTCCTGTGGTGCTGTTTATTATGCTGTACAAGGTGGGTCTAACTTTTGAGTCTGTGGATGAAATCCTAAAGTGTGACCATTCAAATGAAAGCTACTGAGCAGTACTTTCCTGTGGTACTGTTTATTATGCTATACAAGGTGGTTCTAACTTTTGAGTCTGTGGATGAAATCCTAAAGTGTGAACATTCAAAAGAAAGCTATTGAGCAGTACTTTCCTGTGGTACTGTTTATTATGCTGTGCAAGGTGGTTCTAACTTTTGAGTCTGTGGATGAAATCCTAAAGTGTGACCATTCAAATGAAAGCTACTGAGCAATACTTTCCTGTGGTACTGTTTATTATGCTGTGCAAGGTGGTTCTAACTTTTGATGAAATCCTAAAGTGTGACTATTCAAATGAGCAGTACTCTTTGATGGTGCTATTATTTTTTTTTAGTATTTAACAAAATACCATTTGCAATTGCTTTTCAATTTTGAACTAGAAATGGCCATGTAATATTTGGCCAGATAGGAGTCTAACAGGTCTTTTTTTTTCATAAATAAAAAATATGTATATATTTTTTAAAATATTTATGAGTCTAACAAGTCAATTAGTATTAAATTATAGATGTTGTAAAGCTCAGTGAAGGTGAACTCTTATTGCACCTCAAGAGCAGCCAAAATGAAATCTAAGAAGAATCCCAAATTCTATTCTGTAAAATGCTGAAACGAACAGTACCATAGAAAAGCACTGCTCAAGAGCTGTTATTTGAATGGCCTGTAACTTAAAAGTTAGAATCACCTTGTACAGCATAATAAACAGTACCACAGGAAAGTACTGCTCAGTAGCTTTCATGTGAATGGTCACACTTTAGGATTTTATCCACAGACTCAAAAGTTAGAACCACCTTGTACAGCATAATAAACAGTACCACAGGAAAGTACTGCTCAATAGCTTTCATGTGAATGGTCACACTTTAGGATTTTATCCACAGACTCAAAAGTTAGATCCACCTTGTACAGCATAATAAACAGTACCACAGGAAAGTACTGCTCAATAGCTTTCATGTGAATGGTCACACTTTAGGATTTTATCCACAGACTCAAAAGTTAGATCCACCTTGTACAGCATAATAAACAGTACCACAGGAAAGTACAGCTCAATAGCTTTCATGTGAATGGTCACACTTTAGGATTTCATCCACAGACTCAAAAGTTAGAACCACCTTGTACAGCATAATAAACAGTACCACAGGAAAGTACTGCTCAATAGCTTTCATGTGAATGGTCACACTGTAGGATTTTATCCTGAGACTTACAAATTATAACCCCATAACAATGTGACAACCATTTCAGTTCAGTTCATGTCCCATTTTCAATTGGATTTCAGCAACTTTTTGGAGAAAAATGGCCCAACAGTATCAGTGATAAATCATTCGACAGATAATTAGTAATCATTTATTTTGAGTAGACTAGTCACTTTATTTAGTAAAACATGTTCAACAAATTCCATGACTAGGAAATTTAAATATTACTAAACTATATGTTACAAAAACAGCCTTATCCCTAAAATGTTATTTCTCCTCCCTACAGTTATTTGCAAACATGTTCCCTTTATAGGATAAATGTGTATCTTGTAACATTAAGTTACTAAAGCTGATTGAATATGACAAATCACTCCTGATCAACTTTTAAGCTCTGTATACGGTACAGAAATACAGAAAGACAATGCAAAACTTGTACCGTTCTAAAAAGGGGCACTGTCACCAGGGCGCCTGTGCCAGTTTCTCTAATCAGAACTTGAAAAGTTTAATGCCTAAATTTTTCAAGTTGAAGTGTCAATTCCAAAATGACGTTGAGTGTCTTTGCTTTTCACCGTGACAGCCGCCACTAGTTGATGCCATTTTGAAATTCACACTTCAGCTTGAAAAATTTTGGCTAAACTTTTCAAGTTTAAATTTGAGAAACTGGTGCATGTGCCCTCGTGACAGTGCCCCTTTAACACAAATGTCCTTGTTAATTTAGATCATTGATATAAGAAAGAAGTATACTATGTCAAAATGTCCTAATTTACTGACATGGTATAATAATGCTTTAATAGTCACTAATGTTGTGACTTTTAAAAGTTACTTTATTTCTCATGAATAGATAATGGGTCATATAAATTATGTTCCACATTAAATGTATACAATTATTTGATCAACTGTGTATTTCACCATGAAACTAAAATGTACAATTAGAATTAAGATATTAAGTTGTGAAGTTTTGGCACCAAATTGGTCAATTTTTACACAGATGATTACAAATTATCATTGGTGATATGGTGATGATGATGACAATGATGATGATGATGATGATGAGGAGGAGGAGGAGGAGGAGGTGGAGAAGAAGAACAGTGATTAATATTATTATTATTATCATATTATTGTTATTATCATTATTACAGGAGAAGGAGAAGGATGAGAAGGACAGTGCTTATTACTGTTGTTATTATTTTAATGGTGGTGATGAAGATAATGACTCTGTCTCTCTTTCTTACCTTCTCCCTTTTTAAGGAAGGTGTTGATATGTCGGATGATGATGATGATGATGTTGATGATGATGGAGGTGGTGAGGACGATGAAATGGAGGATTTAGGTTTTGATGATAATGATGGTTATAAGAGGATATGATGATGGTGATGATGAGAGTGATGGTGATGGTGATGATATTGATAATGATGATGATAAATGTAATCATCAGCAATTATGATGACAATGAAAAAATGACAAACAAGTTAAAGGGTTTGACAGCATTAGACAAATCCCTGAAAGAACACTTTGTTGTACAATCATAGCTTTATAAAGGATCCATACCTAATGCGGTTAGGAGACTGAGATGTATCCAACACTTCACTTGTTTGACTCGCACTGTCACTGCTGGGATTGTCGTTGTCGATACTTCCGTCTGACTCGTTAAGGTCACTCTCTTTGCTGTGATTATGTCCCTTTTTTAAGCCTATGCCGTCACTAACATCGTTAGGATACACACTGTGTTGCTTAGACTGTAAGTGTCTAACTATGTTTTGACCTGTGATGGAACCATTTGCTTTTATGTTCATGTTAGAATCAAATTTAGCATTGTTATTGACAGAAACAAGATTAGCTTGTATTACTGCTTGGTTATCACCAATGTTAATGTCAAAGTCTCCAACCCCGACAGAGTGCATCTGAACATTGAAGCATCGCTCGCAGAAGCTGTCTGTCACGCAGCAGTCTCCAACAGCAACAGTTTGTGTTCTGATGTTCATGCATCGGTCGCAGAAATTATCTGTTACACAACACTCACTGACACCAAGTGACCTGGTTTCTATGATTTCGCAGACTGTTCCCACAGACTTTGTTTTCTTATTGGCACACCTGTCACAAATCACATCAACACAAACATTACCATTACCAACACCAACAGACCTTGTGCGCAAGTTATCACACTTACTACAGAAGGAATCCATTACACCACAACTACCAACACCAATTGTGCGTGAACTGTTTAAATTGAGGGAACTTTGTCTTCTTATAGGTGCCTCTTGTTCCTCTGCTGTGATGTAGCTGTTGGGAGCTGCAGATTCCAGCTGAAATGTATTTCTTGCAGTCACTATTTGCTCAGTAATGTTTTCTGTATTGCTTTGCTTCTTGCTGCAAAGTTCACAAACAAAAACGTTCTTTTCCAGTTGAAAATCTCCTGCTCCAGTGGATGTTGTTTTCATATTTAAACAGTGATCACACAACATATTGTCAGTAATTTTCTCTTCTCCAACACCAGTTTCTTTAGTAGGAATTTGTTGACTGCCGCAGCCCACACTTCTTCTCTTTATGTTACTGCATCGATCACAGAGTTGTTCTTCTGAAATATCGAAGTCTCCAAGAGCAACATTTCTAAACTCAATCTTTTCTCCAACACCAATTGTTCTTGTCTCAAGGTTGCTGCAGCGATTGCAAAAATAGTCATCATCGAGATGCATGTCGCCTACACCAACTGACTTGCAAAACGGTATGTCAATGCGATTGGCCATGATCTCGTCCACAGTTTTCAATATGGTACGAGACTTTCTGTTCGAACATTTTCGGCACACTGGTTCGTCATCAATGGTACAGATACCAACACCAATTGAAACCATGGTAACACCAGAACTTCCGCTTGTCTGAACACCAATGCTGGGTTTTGTTTCTGAGCACTTTATTCCAGTGCCTCTGTTCAGAGGGTTACCTGAGCTGAGAATCTCTGTGTTGGTTCCTGTTGATCGTATGAGTGGCTTTGCAGAAATAGCTGCATCTGCTGTGACAACTGAAGAAAGAGGATCACAAGAGGAATCCTTCTTCTCTACTGTAGCCTGGACTCCTCTTGGCTCTGTAAACAGGAGTGCACTTCCCTCACCAACACCAACATCTTTTGTAAATGACCTCATCATCCCCACACCAATAGATCTTGTTTTTGTTTTCTTTGCCTCTGCATGTGGAAGCAGATTATTTTGATCAACAACACATTGGGCTGAATAACTGTCTGTTGCCACACCTACAGATCTTGTTTTTGGCTTCTTTGTCTCTGACTTTGACAGCAGATTATTCCAATCATTGTCTGTTCCCACGCATACAGATTTCAATGGCACCTCTTTGGTCATTGGACTTGTTCTACTGCAGGAGCAAGCATCGTTGATGGAGTAATCTCCAACACCAACAGAATTCAACTTAACTCTGAGTCTTTTCTTAAGGATAGAGTAATCATCATCATCATTTTCAGTATCACTCTTGGATCCCCTGGAGTGCATCATATTATTGTACCCTGAGTACTCAGCTGATCTGGTTCTCTTTCGAACACTTTTCGACTGCAGCTGTTTAATGAGCTGCCTCTTCTCTTCTTGGAGCACTGATATGCGAACTTGTAAAGTAGGTACATTCCTAACTTGTTCTTCCAGTTCTTTTAACCGAACGAGACTTAAAGCCATTTGTTCTCGAATTGCCACTAAACACTGCTTTAATTCAGACTCTGGTGGCAAATTGGCAATTGAAACTTCCAAGAGAGATGTACTTGGCCTCAACACAGGTGAGCGCACACTCCTGTATTGAGTAATGCCAATTGGCTCGTTGGGAAAATCAAATGCTCTGTTAGTGTGATGCCCATCTCCACTGCCACTGAGTGAACTGAGTGGAGACAGACTTCTTGGAGTTGAAGAAGTTGGACTGCTTGCATCAATGTCTCCCATGTTCATCCAGCTGCTGCCGTCACTGTCTGACACACTCTCCATGTCCAGCTCTGCTTGATGGATACCTTGTTTAGGAAAAGTATAAATGTAGCTGTCTTCAAAATCAGAACTCAGTGGAGATTGTCTTGCTTTGCTGTTGCCTCCACTCTTGAGAAAGAATGGTTTTGACATTGCTATCAGGCAAAACAACTGCAGTGAGGCTCAGGATCTCTCTTCTCCACTATCATGCAGGCCTATAAATTTACAGAAAAACAGTAAGATGTGCCTATACAAGAATTGTGTTGTTCCAAAGAATATCCATACCACCCACACCAAAGTTTTTTATTTCTTATTTCTTATATTATAAATTATTTTATTTTTTATTTATTTATTTATTTATTTATTTATTTTTTTTTTGGGGGGGGGGGGAGGTTGAGTCTCATGCTGCCTTTGGCATTTCAAAGACTGTCTGAAGGGGAAAGGGGGGTGTGCATGTTTCTTGTGGTCAGACCCCTCATAAGCGACCACCTTGGCTCTGCATTATGGAAGGTTTAACTGTATCTATGTACTTGCTAAACAGTTCAATATTCCACTGATTAAACTTAATAGCCTTTAACTCTTTGCCTCCCAGAGTCAATTATGGAGACATGTAGTGTAGTTCTAACTTTTGAGTCTATTGACGAAATCCCATGGTGGGACCATTCAAATGAAACCTCTTCATTAGTACTTTTACATGGTACCATTTGTTTTTCAATATTTTACAAAATGAAATTTGGGATTTTTCTTGAATTTTGATATTTGGCACTCTTGGGAGTTAAAGAGTTAAAACATATGCTGCTAATCTATATACCAGTACATCTGAGTTTCAACAGTACACTGTCAATATAATAATTATATTATAACTATGATATCTGTGTACACAATGAAAATGACCTGAACATTTTCAGTTATATTACACAGTTATGGAGCATTCACCGTGTCTACCCAAGCATATCTACCATTAAGTATATTGTCTTGCAAAATAGTCTTGAAACTAACCAATGCATACTATATATTAATTACCTATAATTAGCGAGTTTCGTTAAGTGACATCTGTCTTTTCTAACTATGTTCAGACAATACACCTGCAAAATAGTCCACTTTAAGCAGCAAGTCTGCTTTCTAAATTGAGTCGCATCAACCATTTTATAGATGGGGCTACATGTAAATAAGGATTGGTCATAAAACACAGTACAAATGTAGATTAAAATAGTGGTCAATAGCACTGTAATCGAAACCAATACGGTTGAGAGATTTTCACTAAGGTGCTATAAATAAACAGGCTAGGAAAGAGACTAAAACCGAATGTTAATAAGGTCAAAAAATCTTTCAATTGAATCCTAGGATAAAATCGTAATTTTGAACTCGGAAACATTCCATCACGACAGTTAATAGTAATCTTACAGCACCAGTTAACATGAAATTAGCAACATTAGATAAAACAACTGAAAAAATGCTAATCAAGACTTCTCTGAATTAAATTGTTTTAAATTTCGAGTCTGGGTTATGTTATTTTTATAGTTATAAGCCGTTTACTTACATTGCCAACAAAAGAAACATATCCGTCGTAAAATGGTAATCCCACGTTAGTAAATCCTCGACTCGCCGTAATGTCGCGAGACCGTAATCTCAAAATAAATCCTTCCGCCTAGTAATATTAATGCTTCCATATTTTGATTCTGGGTGAAATATTGAAGTACATGTACTACATGGCCATTCGAATGAAATCTTGAGTAGTCGTAGTTCCGAAGTAACTTGTAAAAGTTTTTGGGTGAAATTAATAAGTAGAGGTCAATGTGTGGCATGATACGTGTAAACATTTCGAGACTTTGAAACTCAAGAACATACCTTTTTGGAATGTCGTGACCAGCCTGGGAAAACTACAAAAATAATCTTTAACACATGTACTTCTATATAATAAATACCAAATGATTAAAACAAGTCCACTGTCAGCGGTAATATCATCCATTTTTAGCAACAAAAGTAGTAAATTCATGAACGAACATCGAGCACTAATAAACAGCTGTGTACGTAGTTTTACTAACGTAACGTCAAGGAGTTAGTCACTAAAATGGAATATCAAAACGCAGAAATTGAAGCGTTTATCGCATTTCACGTGGCAGACATGGTTGACACAAAAAGCTTATGTGTCGGAATCGTAAATATTCTTTCCAAGGTAGACTTACTGTTAAACGATGTTTGTGAAGTTATGCTCTCAACCCACGGTAAAAATTTTTTTCTCGTCCTCTTCACTCGATCAGTCACAGATGAGTAAGCCACACATGACAAAGCGCGCGTTTGGCAGGAAATTTGCGCGCTCAAGTTTCAAGTGATTCTTTCACCATCATGGTTACAGCATAATTCGTTCCATAGATATAGTGACGTCTATATCAAGATGAGACAGCCTGCTTATCTTTTCTTATCTACAAATTGAAATATGTCCAACGCGAGCTGTATCACTTCTGCGCGCTATAAACGTGTTTATAATGTCGACAGTAAATATCATCTGCGATGTACATCTGTGTACATGTAACGCACATTTCCCTTCATATAGCGCGCTACTATATTCTGTATCTGCAGTAGAGGATGTTTTGGGAGCAACTGCGTGTTAGATTTACCCTTGATGTTTTGACCACGAATTCTTTATCTCATGCCGTGACATTTGTTCATTACACGACATAGACATCAACAGAGTGATTGATGCATTGAACAAACGTGAAAGCAAAATACTTTTAGCTGACACGTATCATATACGTAAACATAAATGAACGGGCGCTATTTCACGCGACGTTTTCTACATTCGTCTAAAAAAAACCAGTCAGCTTGGTTAAAGTCGCGGGAGGTGAGGTGTGGACCCGGATTAGGAAATAATAATATAAAACAACGGGAAAAACGTGAGTGCATTATAAGTACCGGAGAATCCGTACTACATCTGTAAACAGCTGCAGTAGAAAGGAAAACCCTTTTGCTTACACTTAGACAGAGCCCTAAAAACACTGGAATCGTGGCATTCTTAGAAATTGGTTAATAGCAGAACCGTTCTGGAAAGATTGATCGTAAACAAAAGCTGCGCTTAGGAATTTACAAGGGTGAATATTTAACCCCTCACTTTATAGAATCAAACTTGAACTTTAAGTCATGTCGGTAATGCGGTTTTTTTTTAATGAGCCTCTGGATGAAATCCTGTAATGTAACCAGTCAAATGAAAGCTATCGATGAGTACTTTCCTGGGTTGCCATTTGTTTCTAGGTATTTCCTAATAAAAAATTAGGATTTTTTTCTTACGGAGTAAGCAAAAAGCAATAACAAAATGAAACCTTAATCCTCCAGGATTGGAATGTATTGCCAATACCAAGAATACGCAAATAGTATGCGGGCGAGGACAAAGAGTTGAATGGAATGAGCACGAATGAAAACCAAACTTTGTTCTAGAGAAATTAATTTTACATGTTTGGTGTAGATTTAAGTGACAATCGTTTCCAGTCTAAAAGATTTAAGTGACATAAACGTTTCCTAGTGTAAATCCGTTGTGATTGAGCGTAATTCATTCGCTCTTACCATTTATACTAATAATAGACTGAGAACATGACCTCATGCGGAGTTGAAAATTATCAAGCTCAATGCTTCACTTATTTATTAAACTTATCCGTGGGAGCCAAATAAAGTGCTGTAAATACTAAAAAAAAATCGCCACGGTTTTTGACTGCAGAGCAAGAGCCGCGCGATGTAAAAATACACTAAGTGCGCTTTATTCACAGCATAAACAATTACCAAATGCCCTTTATTATCAATGTACAATAGCAAGATCAAGGACAAACATAACCTACCTCTTTGCAGGAGTTTGTGTAATATAGATTTACGACATCGCTTGTGAATGTCCAGTCAAATTCGACGTAAAGTGAAGTTTTCGTTGTGCCTGAAACGAAAACGCACAGTGCATCAGCTGGTGTAGATCAAGCGGGCATTTATGAATGGCGCAATGGACAACGTGTTCAGTTACTTCAGCATCCGAAAGGAAATGGTTTCTAGACGCTTTGGCATACTGACAGCTACTCCTTGAAATTTAAAGCATCAATTTCCTCTGTCTAACCTCAATCGTCCACTGGAACCTTGTAGCACAAAAGCTTATTTAGCTTGCTCGCGCACTCGATATCATTCATCCCATTCGAGAGAACTTGCTCGGATATGCACCACCGCACAGTTGAGCTCTCTTTTGCATAACAAAAGATTCATGGGAATATTTATGGCAATATTTTTTTTTTCATAATCAATTGAGAAAAGCGCCATAAAAGAACCCATTATCGGTGCTCTGCAATGAATCATTAACAAAGATAGCTCTTCGTCTGAAATTGACAACAGTATTCGGTTACTAAACTGTAAGGGCTTTGTCTGTTTTTTTTTTTTTTTTGAAGCTTACTTTGGAGTTTTCACCTAGCTATTTAAGTTATGAAGGAACGAAATGTACAGATATCTACCAGTGTACAAAGGTGTCACAAGTCAAGGTTCTCTTAACATAACTGAACAATGAATAAAATACGTAGCAACGAAGCCTTCAATTCAATGCATCAGAGAGCAGATCTTCACCAAAAGAGCATTGCAAGTAAACACAAAATAGGCCTGTTGTGCAAGTCAAAGTTCAATTAAACATTATCTTACCCACGTTAGATTCCTCTGTGACCAGGTGGTCTCGATCTTTGCCTGTTTTGTTAAAACTAAGCTTAGCTGTTTGCAAATCCTTTAGAGTGGCATTTTTGCGCATAAAGGGCGGCTTTTCTAATTCAACATTACTGACCTCGTCGAAGGGATATTTGAACGGATGTAGGATTCCGCTTTGGAAATTCAATGACCCGTAAATGAGTTTGATTGACATATCGACGTAAGCGACTTATGAAACATGTGAAACCCGACGTTTTACGCTTCACATCGTTTGCAGCCATTCATCACACACAGGCTATCCAATCTCAGTATCAGATAACGTGGCTCTTGCACTGAACGGTTTTGTTGAAATGTTTTGTGACTAAAATTGACTTTCCCTGTTGTTGTGTTGTATTCTTTGTTGTTTGACCGCTCCTCAGGCCGATTATCTGCTACTGAGCTTGGGCTGCCTGTGCATCATAGGGCAGTGAGTTGAAGTTTATATTGGGTTTTATTGGTCTCACGAAGAAAGAGCCCAGTTTTTTAAGTACACACCGGTGAATGGCCATGGATAGTAGAAAGATCTCCTACTATCTATGGATTCGAGATGTGTTACACAAAAGTGTCGACCAAGGACCAGGGACCGGTGGGATTAAGGATCAGGATTTCTTGAACATAAGTAACCTCTGATCTTACGAGATACAATGTTAGCAGAGCGGAACAAGTGATCAGACCCCGGGGATCAGACATTATTAAGACTCCGATACTCTATTTCCGTTTTGCTTGAAGAGGAAACGAAAAGAGGAAAGTGGTGTCTCAAAGACAAGCCAACACTAGTTATCACGGGGTCAAATCATAACCCATGCAAGTGGAACAACCCCTCTAACTTCCAAGCCAAAAATCAAAATTCAAGAAAAATCCCAAATTTCATTTTGTAAATTATTGAAAAACAAATGGTACCACGCAGGAGTACTGCTAAAGAGGTTTCATTTGAATAGTCATACCATAGGATTTCATCAACAGACTTAAAAGTTAGAACTACACTACATGTCTTTATGATCGACTCTTGGAGTGTTTAGGGTAAGGACTAAAATCCACCTTGGGGACAAGCATGGGTGAAATTTAGGCAATAATTTTGATATTTGGATACAAAATGGACCAGTTATCTCATACATTGAAAATCTTGCAATTTCTGTCAAAGACCGGACGGATAGAAAAGATCAAGATCTGATAAAGTAAACCCACAACAACATCCGGTTTCTCGCCTCCTGCGCAGGCGTTGTTACATCACGTCAATGCGCGACAAAACCAAAGGAAGTCACGTGCCATAAGCTTGCTCACTAATTTTCTTGACGCTTGTTTCAGGAGTCGAAAAAACAGCAATGTGCAAAAAACAACAACAGAAAAAAAAAACACAAACAGAAACACTTGATCACGGACAGGAGCTTATAAGCGGGGTAATAAGCTCCTGTCACGGAACAGAAAAGAACAAATTGAATGCAGGTATATCCGTGGTTTTCCGCATTCCGTTTTTCGTGTTCCGGTGTTCCGGGTCCAAATACATCCTGGAGAAAACCGGACGCTGTTACAGGCTGTGTAGTAGACACTCACCCGTAAGAAAAAAATGGATGATCACACCTCGGATAAAGACTTCCAGCAAACAGCTGAGAAGCTTTTCGAATCTCGCGATGGAAGACGTTTTGCATACTCGTCCATCTTACCCAAGCGAAAGAGAAACGAGCAACCAAAACAAGGTTTTTGCTTCCTTGTTTAACCAAATTGAGATTTCAGGTTGGTCGCAATTAAATAGCATAAACAAAGTAGCCCCCAACGCAAACGTCCTTAAGGCTCGTCAGTACATCACGAGCCGAAAAGACATCTGGGTAGGGGGCTATGAACAACGAGGGAGATGGCGACAAGGACGACACCTACAGCAACCGAATGGCTTTGGTTTCTATTTATTTGTACGTCATCTCAACAAGCCACTCTAAAACATCAAAACATGTTTTTTTTTTCACTTCAGGGCGAGGATCAAAACCGCAGCAAGTGTTGTATTTTCATTCATAGTCACGTCCCTCGTCCTCTTTTTCAATTCGAGAACAGGAAGCCTTTTCCGTTATCTTCAAACATGCAGATTGTTCCATGCCGAGGGAGGAAAGGTGGCGTTGTTTGTTGAGTTCTGTAATTGGCTCATAAATCGTGCATCATATTCTAACCAATCGGAACTCACCAAAACAGTCGCGGATTACATTGTAGCTTGAGCGCATTTCCCGAAAATTGTAGCGATGCCAGGCTTGACACAAGCGGGTTGCGTGTTTTCGGCGTTTGGCGCGCGCTTGCCCGCGCTTGTCACCAGTTACATATTTTCCCGCGCTTGCAACCGGTTGAACGGTTTCCCGCGCTTGGCACCAGTTGCAAGTTTTCCCGCGCTTGGAGCTCAATCAATGGTTCCAATTGGTTTAACGCGTCATTCGCGTTTGCTGAGATTTCCGTGGTGTAATTTTTTTATGTTAGTTAAGAATCCACAGCTGTGTGATGGTGATCTTCATCAATTCATTATCAAAACTCACGCCATCGCTTTAAAACTAACTCGTGGCAAAACCTCTCTCTTCACACTAAAACCCCTCTTCCATTAAATATAATTTAATTTAAAAATTTGATAATATAACAAGCACTTTAACGCTCATTAGCTGAGGCGTTTCAATCAGTGATTTGATTTTACCACTAAATCTAATAAACTATCTTCAATTTTTTTTTGTCCAAAACAGGATCACACTGTCCTAATCGATCTTCATCAGAATTCTTCTCCTCGTTCTTCTAGATACCAAACTGAGGCAAACGCGGCGGTACAAGAGAGATTGGTAGTTATATTACAACTTCAAGTTCAGATGGAGCATTCAGTTGCTAGCGTTCTTCAACAAAAATAGTCTCTTGTGGATAAAGTCCAACTGACTGTAGTGATTCTGTGGTATCTAGAGCTGAAAGCTGTCAAAAAATATATACAAATTATTAATGTACACGCTTACAGGGTCTTGGCTAGCTGATTCTCAGACGATCCCAGGTCACTCGCACCCACTCCTTTCTCTTCCCGTGTGATGTCCTTTGTTTGAGGGCTTGTTCTTGACCTTGGAATATTTCCACCGATCAGCGTGGTTGTTAGAAGGTTTTTTCCTTCATCAGAAATTTCAAGAATGGGACTGAACTTACACTGATTGGTGGAAATGTTTTATGGTTAAATGACGTCAAGAACAAGCCCTCAACCAAAGGACATCAGATGAGGAGAAGAGGGAGTTGAGTTTGAGCCACCTCGGCCGATCGACCGTCTGCGAATCAGTCTACATCTTAGCTTTCTTGTTGGTAAAGAACTTGTGACTACACTGGTTTGGATATAACAAAGTCAACTTAACGCAAAGCTAATCCGCCAATCCGCTGCGCTCGCAGCATTCGTATTTAACTCAGATACCGGTTTGATTCTCGACATTTTGTGCATATTTAATTTGCCTCGCTTCCGTGCGGTTCAACAGTACAGCTGACCATTGCAACGCTGGCTCAAACACGTGCTTTCCCTTCGCGAGCTCTTCGCTCTGTATTTGGTGAATATAATTTGTACTACTTTGCTACCGTGTCACTTAGGAGTTGTTCGGTCTTTCTTTCAACGCATCGTTGATTGCAAATCATGCGAAAGAAGCGACATAAAACGACCTACACACCCAATCACGAGTTGGGCCGATTTGCTCTGATCTGTGACAAACAAACTGAACTGACCGAATGTGCTCGCAGAAAAACGAACTGAGTGAATGCGCTCGGTGGCTAATGTGCTAAAAAACCCATTGTGGTCGCAAACATATACATTAAAAGACCTATATTCACTCAACTTTGTTGTCATTGTTCTTTTTCTTCTTGTATGCGTTAATTTGGCCTACATATTTCGCTTAAATCAAAAAGACACCGAAGACTTACATTCCTTCCTCTTTACTACAATCAATTTTGGACATTTGGTACCTCCCAATATTTTTTAGGGCAATTAAGAAATATGATGATTTATAATTAGGCCATTTGCTTGCAGCAGTTTACCTTCCATTAGGAACCACTAGTTTATGTTATATAATTCTCATTAAGGTGCCCGACCGAGGTTGGAGGAATGTATGAACAATGGAGAATTTCAAAACAAAAACAAACGACCACAACTTCTAACTAACCTCAACGCAAAGCTAAACCGTTTTTTTACGTTATATAATTCTCATAAAGGTGTCCGTCCGCCTGTAAGGCAATGTAAATTTGACACGACTTGACACGAGCCACGATTCGTGGAGTATTTTAGAAGCGTTGTCCAGGGGCTTTCCCCCCCCCCCCCCCTCCCCGATGTAAATTTGACACGGCCCACGATTCGTGGAGTATTTTAGCAGCCTTGTCCAGGGGCTTTCTTCCCCACCCCCCCCCCCCCCCCCGTCCCCGATGTAAATTTGACACGGCCCACGATTCGTGGAGTGTTTTAGCGGCCTTGTCCAGGGGCTTTCTCTTCCCTCCCCCCTCCCCCCCCCCCCCCCCCATGTAAATTTGACACGACCAATCGTGGTGGAGCATTTTGGCAGCCTTGTCTAGGGGCTTTCTCCCCCACCCCCACGCCCCATTTTGAAAGCGGAGAAGCCACGGGGATAAGGTTGGAGGAATAAAGAATGATGAGATTTGAGGGTATAAGTTTATTAATTAAACCGTACTTACATCTCTCCGAGGGAAATTCGTGACTACTTTATATTCGCTGTCCAGAAAACCTCGCGTCTGAACAAAGGTTAAAACAACCTGTCAATTAAAAAAGTACACGTTTAGCTTGGAAGGAATTCTGCAGAGGATAGGCCTGCCGTGAAAACGCAGACAATGAAATAGGGTTTGATTCTATTGATGAAATTCTCAAGTATGACGAATCGGTTTTCGAGTTGTAATTTGCTACTGTACTGGTTGTTATGATGTACAAGATGATTACATGAACGTCTAAGTCTATTTAGTACACGACTAAGACAGTGAGGGGTTAATAACTAAAATCAACCAATCACAATGCTCTATTGCTGGTCCAATATTCTCTAAGTATTGGACCGGGTATTGTCCCGACTGAACCTGCGCGATTCTCCCGCCAGCAGGAGTCGTGTGATAAATCTCTTTTTAACCAAGCTTGCTCGGGACCGTACTGGGAGAATAACGGCTCTCGGTCTTTTCTGAGCGCAGCGAGGTCCGTACTGTCAAGACCTCGGGCCAGAACGGCCCTCGCGCTTGGTCAATAAGATATATGACTTTGTACAAAACTCTACAGTGTGACCATTCAAATGATAGTTACAGAGCAGTGCTTTCCTGTGGTACTGTTTATTATGTTGTGCAAGGTGGTTCTTACTTTTGAGTCTGTTCAAATGAAAGCTGTTGAGCAGTGCTTTCCTGTGGTACTGTTTATTATGTTGTGCAAGGTGGTTCTTACTTTTGAGTCTGTTCAAATGAAAGCTACTCAGCAGTACTTTCCTGTGGTACTGTTTATTATGCTGTACAAGGTGGTTCTAACTTTTGAGTCTGTAGATGAAATCCTAAAGTGTAACCATTCCAATGAAAGCTATTGAGCAGTACTTTCCTATAGACTTCTTTCATAATGGCGGTCAATTTATTTATTCTTTTATATGTATGTTAATCAGCCTTATTGGCCTCGTTAGCGTGTGCAAAATTCAAAAGAATTTTTACTCTAAAATGAGGCCAGTGAGTCTAATTAGCACAGATATAAAAGAATACCTTAACGCTCGTGTTAATTAACGTATTTGAAATTAACGCGACTTAAATTAACGCGAATTGAAGGGAAAATTACTTCCGAATAAAGGAAATTAACGCGAAAGAGGAGGTAAAATTTCAGAATGAAGGAAATTAACGCGATTAACACAAAGAAATTTGTGGTGACAACAGGAACAAATTTTATTTCAACGCTGACATTATAAAAAACTGAACAAAACAGAACTAGAACCGTCAAATTCTCCCTAAATGTAGGGGTCGAGGGGAGTAATCTGGCCACTTCGAGCGTTTTTAACAACGTCCACGATTCCAGCAGACCTCCAACCAGACAAAATAATTGCTTTTCCTTTTTCGGTTGCCAGCCATTCGTACATTTCCTTCATTAGTTTGCCATGTCGGGGCTTCAAGGTTGACAACTTTGGGTAATTTCGATCGTTGTAACGTCTTTCTCAGGGTTACGCAGCATTTCATCTGTGATGCAGGATGTAAAGTATTCACTGAACGCACGCTTCTCCATCTATTTAACAGAGCCATTTGTAGAGAGATCTAGCGGTTGAAGAAGATGTGTCATATGTCGTATTCTGTCGAGCAAGATTATATTGATGACTCGAAAGATATTTTGGCCGAAAGTCGAAAACTACTCTTCTGAAAGCGAGGATGAACTGGTCTGAACTGCAAATAATTGTAATTAGGTACCTTGGCTTTACGGCTTTTACAGTATAAAAGATTAAAATACAGTGTGGACTGATAAGAGAAAGCTTGTTTCTTAGGTGTCAAATGTGTCTGGACAGGATCCAGAATTTGGGGGGTATATAATGGAAATTAAGGTCGCGGAAATTAACTCACAAAATTAACGCGACTTAAATTAACGCGAATTTTTCAAATTCGCGTTAATTTCATGGAGCGTTAATTTCCTATAATAAGGTAAATAAATCGGCCGCCATTATGAAAGAGGTCTATGGTGCTGTTTATAATGCTGTACAAGGTGGATGGTTCAAATAATAGCTACGAAGCAGTAATAAATCAGACCTGTAGTGGGTTACTAGCCAGGAACCTTCTTGTTACAGTATCACCGTTAGGAAGTCGAAACCGGAGACTGGAAACGGGAGCTGTACACTCGGACCCAGGCTCCAAAGGAAGGTGGTCCATTAGAGACAATCGTTGAGCCTGGTAACAAACAAATAATTTGACAGAAGAACTGAGCACAACGTGTCCTCGAGACGAGATTATCTCATATCAATAATTGCTATTTGATACCGAATAGGCCATTTGCACGATGACGTCATTTGACTACTACTACCAGAATTCATTTCGTTTTTCCTTTCTTATTTAAATTTTGTAATCCCAGTGCGGTTAAAATAACAATAGCCCTAATTTGCACTACAAAAGAAAATACTGAAGGATTCTGGTAGTAGTAGTCAAATGACGTCATCGTGCAAATGGCCTATTAACGATTATAGTTAATTCCGAACACTGACAGTCTGAAAGGAATTCTGGGAAATCAGCATTTTTGTTGAAAAAGAACAATCCTTAGTGTTCGGACAGGACTCGAACCCACGACCCTTCGCTGACTTATCCTCTCTTCTAACCACTGGACCACCACGCTGCTGGTTGAGCAAACCTCAATTTTTTAACATAATAAAATTCATGCGCTTATTCCACACCCTGTAGTAAGCCTATAAAATCACTCGCTTGAAAATAAGTTTAGAAAGTGAATGGAAAAGCTTGATCACCAAACCTCAACAAAAAGCTAACCATTTGAAATCAGCGCTTAGGCCTAATCACTGTAGATCAATGATATTCTATGCAAGACTCAAATAAATATCTTGCAGATATAATTTCCCATCTCCTTGTTGTTCGGTAGTCTAGTGGTAAGAAGACGTTCCCAGTAGCGGTAGTTCCGGGTTCGAATCCTGCAGTCCAAATAACATTTTTTTTTTTATTTCTTCTTTTCTGAAATGCAGAAAACAGTGTTCGGAATTAACTATAATCGTTAATTCGGTGTCAAATAGCAATTATTGATATGAGATAATCTCGTCTCGAGGACATGTTGCTGAGTAAGGGCCAGGCGTGCGTTTCTCGAAGCTCCCGAAGACTTTTCGGGCCTGAAAGCAATTTTTTAAATGTAGTTTCTAACGAAAGGCGTTGAAGTTTTTAGCCCACAAATCAGCTAAAGTTGTGTAATAAACGTAAGATTTTATTGCTTAGCTTTCAAATTCAACAAAAACCGAATCTTTATTGGTAAACATTCTGCACGTAACACAGCTTTTCGGGTCCGAAAAGTTTTCGGGACTTTCGAGAAACGCACGCCTGGTCGCACTACAGTCAAAAACAAAAATTAGCCCGTGCAAAATGACAAAAACAAAACCATTCCACAAAAAGCTTGTCCCTCCGGAGCGTTTTCTTTTGTTTTCCTCGACTTTTGCACGGGCTAATTTCTGTTTTTGACTGTAGTGCGACCAGGCCCTAAACCAGCGAACCTCGAAGACTGTAATGGAGTCTGTTTTCATACGCAGGTGTAACAAACATACCTCTTTAAGCTGTGCTTCATGTAGAGCTTGTTCTTCGTGCAGTTTTTTTGAGAGGAGTTCCTCTTCTTCTTGTCTTTTCTTCTCTTCCGCCTGCGCACCAATAGAAAGAAAATGCGATTAGTTCTTCCATTCTTTTGTTAAAAAAAAGACTGCCAATGTACTTTTAGTTCTTGCTTGTTTGTTTATTAGGGAATTAAGAGTTCCATAATAAACAAACAAGAATTACAAGAAAAAAATAGAAAATGCCATTAATCTGTGGAGAAGTTGGATAATTTGCCCAGATGCAGAAGAAGCCCGGTGGATTTTTAATTCTGTCCCGGATTTAAAAAAAGGAAAGAAACATTTTCCAGTAACATTTTCGTCACAATCATTCCAGTGGGGAGAGTCGTCTTTTTGTTTTATAACTAGCACTACTAGCAGGGGACTGAACATGACGTTTTGCTCTTTCCAGCTGAAGACGAATTTCAAAAACAATTGCCATTGTCTTTTCGGCCCAGTGATTGGCCAATAGCTCATATCTCCAAGCAACGGTTGAACCTTTTCCCACCCAGTTATAACACCGTGCACTTGGCGTCTGCGCCTCGGGTTCGAGAAAAAGAAAACGCTTGGTTACCAAGACTTAACGAATGCTGGCGCTATTTGTGAATCGAACGCAGCGTTCTGCAAGCTTTGTCCACAAAATATATGAGAAGTGACCAGAAAAGACACAGAA
Source organism: Cladopsammia gracilis (assembly GCA_022457155.1). Classification (NCBI taxonomy): domain Eukaryota; kingdom Metazoa; phylum Cnidaria; class Anthozoa; order Scleractinia; family Dendrophylliidae; genus Cladopsammia; species Cladopsammia gracilis. The sequence goes on along the minus strand of JAJGOT010000050.1, from coordinate 1,561,966 downwards.
CTGAAATGTTAGTAATTTACGTTTATTTCACATACATTAAACTTTATTTAGTCGAAATGCACTTTTCCTATCGCCCATGTTTACACTACAGCAATAAATCTGGAGACAATTTCATTGCGGGGCTAAACATTCATAAGTTCTGGACTCATAATACATTGTACCCTTTTAGTCGTTTCAAACGTTTTGTCGTGTGGACAAAATCCTAATGTGTGTGACCATTAAAATGAACATTGTCGAGCAGTTCTCCACTATGGGCTGTGTTTTTGTTTGGTTTCTTTCGGAAGTGAAAGAGTTAAATTTAAGATTGGATCTGGAATCTGAATCGATTGTCTCCTCACCTTTGCTCTGTCTTGGCGGAGCGAAGCCTGGTACGCCTCATCTTGTTCTCTCTTTACCAGTTCCCTAGCTTCTCTTTCTTCCTGGAAACAATACAAGTTTTTACCACAATTGCCGCTAAACTCGCAATCTTATTGGTCGACGTGAGTGGTAAATGAGAGTCCAGACAACGGTGCTGACGCTAACATCACGTGCATTTGAAAAACACCAATCAGATTGCGAGAAAGTTATAGACAACGCTTGCTCTTTCTTTGCTGTCACGTTTTGTAACAAGACTTCGATTTTTCCTTGTGTTTTTCTCTAAATAATGTTGTAAAAAACAAATTTACACCGGTTTTCCGTAGTGTGGACTCTTATTTACCACGATTTACGTCATCACATGGTCAAAATTTGTTGCTGACTCACTCGGCTGCGCCTCGTGAGTCCACAACATTTTGACCATGTGATGACGTAAATCGTGGTAAATAAGAGTCCACACCACGGAAAACCGGTGTAAATTTGTTAAGTATGCATCTGTAAATGACTGGATCATTCAAAGATACGTACTGAACACTACAGGTACACACATGGTCTCCTTACCTCCTCTCTGATTTCCACGTCCATGGCTTGTTGAAACGTCTCATGCGCACTCATGAGTCCCGTCATAAGTTCATCCAGGGTTACTGAACCTAATACAAGAAATAGGTTAGAATTATTAATTACAGTACGTTACAGATCACCAAAGCCTATGAAACACGGTTTGTTCAACGAAAATAGAAAGGCTCTATTCTGTTCAACAAGTTGCAACCTGTTGAACGACCTCAGTCAATCGTTTCTAATTTACTCATTTAATAAGTTGCAACATCGTTCAACATTTGTTGCTCAACAACACATGATAAAAAAGGACGTGTGTGATAAAGGAACAGTCAATTTAGTTCTTTACCTTGAAGAACTGAACATATTTCCATCGCTGATCTATTTCGTAATCCAACTATAAGAAGCGGGTACTGCTCTGCCCCAAACCCCCGGACTGTGCTGGCGGCCACACTGCCAAAGTGTTGCGTGACCATGTCCAAGAACCTGGAAAAGAGAGAAATACTTCTGTTCAGCGCAAAGACTAGCCTCCTACGCAGACGTCCTTAGGGCTCGTGACGAGCCCTAAGAACGTCTGCGTAGGGGGCTACGCAAAGACAGCAGGAATTCAACTTATAAAAGAAAGAGAATATGTTAACTTAAGGCTGAAAGAATGAACAGTTCTCGCTGTATGTGGCCCGTTAGAGTGCCTAATTAGTGCTTTGGAAATTGACTTCTTTTTGGGCTTCGTTATCTATTTCTTTATTTTTTATTTTCTGTTTTTTTTTTAGCTGGTCATTGGTCCACTCCCCCGGTGGAACGTTTTCAATGACGGGACCTTTTATGCCTGAACATAACCTGTAAATTTGGGTCATATATTGTTTACTGCAAATTCATAGTTTTCTTTGCTTTATAAAATAGACTGATTCTCAGGTAGTCCGAGGTTGCTCGCTCTCACTCCCAGCTCCTCTTAATATCTGATGTCCCTTTTTTTTTCGGGGCTTGTTCTTATTGGCGCGAAATGTTTAACAGTCGCAGACAATCCAATGAACCAATCAGAGCTCGAAGCAAATACATGTAGCCGCCGCTAAGCGCGGGAAAACGTGTGAAAGCGCGATTGATTTTGGTGTTACTTCTGATTGGTTGAGAAAGTGGCGCGAGATTTTCTATCCAATCACAAAGCTTAGCACTGTCAAGCCAAAGAAATCAAGAAATTCCTTTCGACACAAACCTTGTTCTGTTAGAGTCATGTGTCATGTCCCACGCCCACACAACAAAGTTACCACTGATGTAGTTCACAATAGTCTCTGAGCAAATCAGTTGACTACAAAATGAGAAAATGAAAACATTAATATTGCAACTACTTGAATTGCAAGTGAAGTGCAGGAAAAAGGAGGCAACTTTAAACTCTTTCAGATAAAATCTCGGAAGTATGACCACTAAGCAGTACTTTTCTGTCGTGCTGTTTGTTATGCTGTGCAAAGTGGTTCTAACTTTTGAGTCTGTGGATGAAATCCTAAAGTGTGACCTTTCAAATGAAAGCTATTGAGAAGTACTTTCCTGTGGTACTGTTTATTATGCTGTACAAGGTGATTCTAACTTTTGAGTCTGGATGAAATCTTTAAGTGTGACCATTCAAATGAAAGCTATTGAGAAGTACTTTCCTGTGGTACTGTTTATTATGCTGTACAAGGTGGTTCTAACTATTCAGTCTGTGGATGAAATCCTGAAGTGTGACAATTCAAATGAAAGCTATTGAGCAGTACTTTCATGCAGTGCTGTTTATTATACTGTATAATGCGGTTCTAACTCTTTTACTGCATTGACAAAGCTTGTCGATTTAAGAGAATTTCAATTCTTACCTACAAAATACATTTGTTAAGATACTGCCATCATGATGAAGGTATATCAGCAAAGGTCTTCTCTGAAACAAGATTATGGCAGAAACATATCAGAGGCAATCTACCGGAGGGGCCCCTGGAGGTGCCCCCACCCCCACCCCCATTAGGTTAAACACTCAATAAGGCCCGATGGACAGGGAATTATATTCATTCTCTAACAATTTCACTCCCTCCAACCTCCCCCCTCCCCCATATTCACTCAAGGGCCACACCTTATGATGGCATGTAGATTGGCTACTGCATATAACATAAACAGAGGATAGACTTGCCCACAAGTCACGAGCTCAGTAAGCACGGAGTGTGACCAAGCAACATCTTTCCCTTGCTGGAAATCAAATCAAGTGATGTCATTTTGGTGCCAACCTTTCAGGGTGTGGAGCTCCGTCAAACTATCAAAACATGCGTTTTAAAATGGCTTTTCGAGTAAAATGCCGCTCGATGTTTGAATGGATAAGGCAAATACCCCTACTAAAAATTTTTTTGTGTTTCAGGTTCCTGGAAATATTGATAACATCACAGAAGGGAAATTCCTTCTGTAAATTTGACACGCTGCAAGTGATAAAAAAAGTTTGCATGCTGGAGCCCACTCCCAGACCAGAAGCAAGAAGAGAACGACTTTGAGAAAAAAAGTAAGTTATAGTCAAGTGAGGCCTTAAGCTACTGTATCCAAGCCCGAAAAAGCCTGAAAAAAATCAGGGCTTAAATTCAATGGGAATCGAACCCGTGACCTTCGCGTTACCGGTGCGATGCTCTACCAACTGAGCTATCAAAGCCACATACGTTGGGAGCAGGTCAAATGTGAGTTCATGTGGAACTACACTTGACTATAACTTACTTTATTTATGATGCTACTGAAGGACGACAACAAAATGATTACTGAACTTAGACTAGGGCCAAGTGTACTTCGTCCTCGTGTAGTTCCACATGAACTCACATTTGACCTGCTCCCAACATAATTATGTGGCTTTGATAGCTCAGTTGGTAGAGCATCGCACCGGTAACGCGAAGGTCACGGGTTCGATTCCCGTTGAAAAGCCCTCATTTTTTTTCCTGGCATTTTCGGGCTTGGATACAGTAGCTTAAGGCCTCACTTAACTATAACTTACTTTATTTATGATGCTACTGAAGGACGACAACAAAATGACTTTGAGAAAGTCAAAAACAGTGCTACAGTATAAAGTAGTGTATAAGGAAATGGGGATAAACCCAACGCACTATCAATTGTCCTTCCAAGGGCAATGTAACAGTAAAACAGAAATACAATGCAAAGAAATGAGACAAAAATTAGCAAATATTATGGTGACCTGTTGACTGTTAAACCTTTTCAATCCCAAAGTTGAAACCTTCAGATGTGTTATGTGGTTCTTCAGTGTATTCCTGTGGTACTGTTTATTATGCTGTGCAAGGTGGTTCTAACTGTTGAGTCTGTGGATGAAATCCTAAAGTGTGACCATTCAAGTGAAAGCTATTGAGCAGTACTTTCCTGTGGTGCTGTTTATTATGCTGTACAAGGTGGTTCTAACTACCGGTATTGAGTCTGTGGATGAAATCCTAAAGTGTGACCGTTTAATTGAAAGCTGTTGAGCAGTGCTTCCTGTGGTGCTGTTTATTATGCTGTACAAGGTGGTTCTAACTTTTGAGTCTGTGGATGAAATCCTAAAGTGTGACCATTCAAATGAAAGCTACTGAGCAGTACTTTCCTGTGGTGATGTTTATTACGCTGTGCAAGGTGGTTCTAACTTTTGACTGTCTGGATGAAATCCTAAAGTGTGACCATTCACATGAAAGATATTGAGCAGTACTTTTCAGTAGCACTGTCTATTTGGTTTGGTATATTTTTTTCAAAATTATTTTTTACCTCTTTAGCTGAAGCTCCCCCTGCTTCCTTGATGGCTTCAGTCAGTGGACCCATGTAAAAGTAAGGATGTGTTTCACCATACCTGATAATCAATCACAAGTATTTGTTCACAAGGCTTCTTCATGTACACATCATACAGTGTACCATTTATTCATGTCTTACCTTTCTTCAAACTGAGTCGTAAACTTGACTAAATTTTCCGCAGTGTCTGTACAATGATCTTCCACTTTAAAAAAATACATCACACAGTTACATTGTAGAATGGCAAAATAACTCGGAACTACAAAAGGAAATAAAAAAATGTTCTCTTTTATCATGACCAATTGAGCCATAAAATAAAAACTACTACAAATGTATTCAGGTATCTGTAATGATTAAAAGTGAAAGAAACAGAACAAACCACATACAGTGACTGTAGTGACCCTGCAATAATAGTCCTTTTAACCGTCGGTTAACTCTGCTCATTTGCATTACAATAAAATCTAGCATGTACATGTATGTGAGGTAATTTCGGGCTATTTTGTAGTTTTAGCCCTAAATTGCATCGTATCCACGTTGGATAACATTGTAATGCAAATGAGAAAAATCAACTGTGAAAAGGGCTATTCTGGACACACCACATGTCTCTCACAATTCTCTACTCGCACAAATCCCATAATACACCTCTTTTACCCGCCAAAATTTTGCATAATCATTGTTTGCAATTTCTCCTGGGACATGAAGATGCCCCAAGGGAAATCTAACACAATGCCTATGCAAAATTTTTAGGGGGTAGAAGCGGTGCATTATGGTATTGTGCAAGTAGAGAATAAGAGAAGTAGAGAATAAAATTATTATTCATTGCAGTCATTACATGTATCTGTCTTCTCATTGGCTAAGAGCCTACAGTTAATTTTGGAAATCAGCTCACCCTACATGTACATATAATTCACTTATCTGCTAGCAGATTAGTGAATAATCTGCAGGGTGCACACGCAATGCATGATTTCCAAGAGCAATGTCAAGTTCATGGGTGGTGAGTGACAGCTTTGCACGCAGCCAAGTAGAAACATGGCTCGACAATTCGCTTCTTCAACAGAGCAAGAAATTGCTGGATGATAAAGACTCCGAAAACACATAAAGATCAACAAAAGTTGGAAAGGAACTGTTCCACGAATACCTTAAGGAGAAAAACATTCAGGAGCCGGGGGATGAAAAGGAATTAGCACAAGTGTTGAAATCTTTTTTTTTTCATGTTTGTCGTTATTTTCTTTAAAACAAATTGTGCAGTTCCAGAAAATATCCATACCCCCCCCACGGAAGATTTTTTTGTTAAGCAACCCCCATCCCCCCAGGAAATTCCAGTTTAGCTTCATACTTTGCTTCTGAATTAATGTTGGCTTTTAAGACCCCCCCTCCCCCTAGGAATTTCCAATGACCTTCCATGGGGTGGGTATGGATTTTTTTTTGGAACTACACAATGTATGATTCATACATGGCTGATAACAGATACCTTGACCTTGATTATTCTGAATATCACAAAAACCTCGTCCAATAATTGTTTATAAATTCCAATATTATTACTACCATGTCTTCTACTTACACATTTCAGTTGTTTGTCTTCTGTCAGCTGGAACATCGCAAAACATTTCGTCGTCATCAACATTGAAAGATTGATCTTCATTGTCACTACTATCGTCATTTGCATCCATTTCTACATCTACATGTCTTGTTTTTGAGGTTGTCTGAGGAAAAGAATTAAATTCCTGATTGGTACCAATAACTTTATTGAAGTGAGAATTTAAATTCAATTAAGTTGAACCTCTACTACAAAGCCGCCACCTCCCCAGACTGGCTCCATTTCTTATTCATTCACTTAAATACTCTGTTTTGAAACCTCTCTGCAATGTCTCTCTACAAGACCTACAAGACCTACAAGGTCTCTACAAGACCTACAACAGCTAAAAATTCTGTCTAAGGGTGAGCAGATTGTTTTGCCAGGTTTCACTTTGTCCTATTCTGAATAACTGCCCCTGGATCTCCAAGGATGCTGTAATTGTAGAGAGGAGGTCATAATGGACAGGTTTTCAATCAGAGAATTAATTTTACATTTATTGTAATTCATTGGCTCAAATATTATACATTCTCAAATTCAAATTCTTAAAGACTCGATCAAGAATTTACCAATAAATAAAGTTGGAGCCAAAGAGGTATCAGCTATCAGCTTTCAATGACAAAAGTTACGGATAATACAGTGAAGCTTGTTAAATTTTAAAGGGGGGGGGGGGATGTCACCAAACTAAACGTACCCCTTTACACTCTTGTGAGGTATCTTCCCCACTTCTTTTCATTGTTAAACTGTGAACTGGAAATGACAGGTTTGCTTCTGCGAGGCACATCTGAAATTTTATAAATCAAAATAATCACATTAACTACATGTACAAGTCATGTAGACCACATGCACTGTAGTATGTTCTATATCATAACATGTGTCCTATGTACATAAATGCACTGCTAGGATCAGCAATGTCAAAAGCATCATACAGTATGAGATGATACATGTAAATAAATAAGGATGGTCATTTTTAAGCTTGGTAAAGTAATAATTCCAGCTTTTTTTTACAGAAGGTCTTAGGTTTGAATCCTGTCGGGAACTGAAGATTTTTTCTTTGTCCATGCTTATGACATTATAAATGTTACAATCTTTCTTAGAATAGATGTAGAGCTGACTCTGAGCACTTTAGGTGTCAAAGGTTATTAAAAGAAACAGAACTTTTCACGTACATTATCAGTGATGTCAACAGGCCAGCCTGTCCAACACTGATATCTACATGGAACACCGGACAAGGAAAGAACATCTGCCTTCACCTACAAGTACATAACGCAAAATAATAATGTCAGTTAACAATAATAAAATGGTTTAATAATTGAAGGGCTCGGGGCATAACCGACCTATGTTGCTTTTTAGGTCATTTTTTATTTTTCTCACTCAGATTTGTCCAGTAAAGCCACTTTTCTGACTCGCATACGAGATTGAGTATGAGTACAAGTTTTCAAACCAAAATAATTTGTGTGCCTCATATAATTACTTATCACACCAATCTTATCCCTAACGTTTATTTATGTGTTGGTCAGCAACAGGAAAGAGTTATAGTTCGGGGGATACAATTATCTTGAAACTCCAAAGTCGTACCCGTACTCGATTTCGTACTCATAGTCAAATCTAAAGGTCACTATTAAATGATGGTCACCCAACTTGTTTAGCTTTTTATTTATTTTGGGTAACCAGCTACTGTATGTTTTTTTTAATTTATATATTATGCCACTAAATCCCGCTCAAGGAAGAAAAAAAAAACAATCCTGAAGTCGATTCCCTCAAAATCGCTTCATGGGCAGCCACTAAGTTTCATGTTAATTCCCTTGCGGACCTCCTAGGAAGCACTCCCGCTACTCTGCTAGCCTTTGCCCACATTGCCCAATTTCAGCCGGCCAGCAAGAGCTCACTTCGAGCTGCCCAAAGCTGCATTTCAAGTGCCCGACTACACGTAGCGGACCTACCTTCCACTGTCGCAAAGCATGTCAGGAAATTCTATGGCAAAACTGAAATAGAGTTCCTGCCCAAAAATTATTCAAAATTACTATACATCTGGAAGCACTTCAGGATATATTGGGCATTTCGACCAACGCTGCCCCTTTTCTGATCCCAAGTGATTCCAGACTTTCCCGCCTGGCTCGTCTTGTCCACCAGGGCCCATTTTCACCTAAAGCGCCGAATAGCGCTTTGGGCAGAGGTGCGGCAAGGACACACACTCATTTCTTTGTGAGGTGCTAGGGACTTTAGGATTTCCGGACTTCCGATTTAATTCCATCACTGGGCGCCTTAAATATGGCTTAAACAAGCTGCTGCGGTCCGTTCTTTGTTGTCCGTTGTGGTCTTGTGAATTCGATCGATATGAACTGCCCATATGACAGTATGTTCGTTCAGGTCGTTTACTGCATGTCTGGAGTATTGGGGTCGCATATTCTCACAGCCAATCTGCTTTGTAATGGCGTCGTAATTACACTCTGAATGTACAGTCAAGCACTAGAGGGCCACAACTCTGCTTTTTTCAGGTGAAATTAGTCAAATTCCTTTGGGTTAGTGTGAATTGGACAAGGGTTTTTGATATTATTTGTTGTATGATAAAATGAGGCAAATCTGAGTGAAAAAAAAACCAACAAAATTGACCTAAAAGCAGCATGGGTCGGTTATGCCCTGAGCCCTTCAATTGATCGATTGCTTACTTACTAATTGGTGGATTGATTGACTGATTGATTAATTGGTTGATTGATTGGTTGCTTGCTTATTGATTAATCAACTGATTGCTTCTTGGTTGATTGATTGATTGCTTCTTTGTTGATTGACTGATTGATGGACTGATTGATTTATCGATTGATTAATTGATTGGTTGCTTGCTTGGTTGACAGATTGATTGCTTCTTGGTTGATTGATCGACTGATGGACTGATTGATTGACTTATGGATTTATTGATTGATTAATTGATTGAATGCTTGCTTGCTTCATGGTTGATTAATTGATTGACTAATTGATTAATTGGTTGCTTCCTTCATGGTTGATTAATTGATTGACTAATTGATTAATTGGTTGCTTCCTTCATGGTTGATTGATTGATTAATTGATTGATTGATTAACCAATTGCTTGATTAATTGATTGATTGGTTGCTTGCTTCATGGTTAACTGATTGATTAATTGATTGATTGCTTGCTTCATGGTTGATTGATTGATTGATTGGTTGCTTCATGGTTGATTAATTGATTGGTTGCTTGCTTCATGGTTGATTAATTGATTGATTGGTTGCTTGGTTGCTTCATGGTTGATTAATTAATTGATTGGTTGCTTGCTTCATGGTTGATTGATTGATTGATTGGTTGCTTGGTTGCTTCATGGTTGATTAATTGATTGATTGGTTGCTTGCTTCATGGTTGATTGATTGATTGGTTGCTTGCTTCATGGTTAATTGATTGACTAATCAGAGCATCTGACAGGATGCGGTGATGCGAATCCGCATAATTCTCTCATTTCCGCATCCTCCACATCTTCGAAGCATTTTCCGCATACCACTGAAAATTTTGCCCAGTATTAACAATAAAGCAGCTGCGAACCTTCCTCATAAACATAAAAGCCGAAGAGATTGATTGATTGGTTGGTTGCTTGCTTCATGGTTGTTTGATTGATTGATTAATTGATTGATTGATTGGTTGCTTGCTTCATGGTTGATTGATTGATTAATTGATTGGTTGCTTCCTTCATGGTTGATTGATTGACTAATCAGAGCATCTGACAGGATGCGGTGATGTGGATCCGCATAATTCTCTCATTTCCGCATCCTCCACATCTTCGAAGCATTTTCCGCATACCACTGAAAAATTTGCCAAGTATTAACAATAAAGCAGCTGCAAACCTTCCTCATAAACATAAAAGCCAAAGAGATTGATTGATTGATTGGTTGCTTGCTTCATGGTTGTTTGATTGATTGATTAATTGATTGATTAATTGATTGATTGGTTGCTTGCTTCATGGTTGATTGATTGATTGATTAATTGATTGGTTGCTTCCTTCATGGTTGATTGATTGACTAATCAGAGCATCTGACAGGATGCGGTGATGCGGATCCGCATAATTATCTCATTTCCGCATCCTCCACATCTTCGAAGCATTTTCCGCATACCACTGAAAAATTTGCCAAGTATTAACAATAAAGCAGCTGCGAACCTTCCTCATAAACATAAAAGCCGAAGAGATTGAAGCAGTTTTTCTCCTAAACATCGACGAAAACACGCCACTTTTTTCACAAGTGATTTTTAACCTCCAGGTGTTCCACGCGTCTGTTGGCAATGAGCCTGGATACTAGTTTTGTGGTTAGCCTGGTTACTAAGGTTAACCAAGATGGCCGCTTGTTTGGCTTCTTTCATTCGTCTTCGGTGTTCCTTCATTACTAAAAGCTTCAAAATGTCTGACAAAGATAGCGAGCACTGTTTTAGTACAGGTATTTTGACATTCATGCATGACGTGTGCGATGTAAATACATTGGAAAGGCCCAATTATCACTTTAAATTTCCGCATATTCAAGCGTGTTTTCCGCATAATCGATGCATTTTCCCGCATAATATGCCCGCGAATGTCGGCATATTTTTTAATTTTTGTCCGCATCCTATCAGATGCCCTGATTAATTGATTGATTGGTTGCTTGCTTCATGGTTGATTAATTGATTGATTGATTGATTGCAGCAAGAAAACATGTTTAACTAAATTGGGGGAAAGAAAATGTAGAGGACAGGGCTTTCATTTTTATCTGCAACTGGCCATTATGGCTGGCAACAGCACTGAAGATGACTGGCAACTTAAACTTTACATTAAAATAACTAAGGAACAAAAATCATAAGAGGCTACAGTCAGTACATGTATGTCCATCTACAGAATGTACAAATGTCACTTCCTTGTTATAGCCAACTGTATCAAAGCTTAATGATTTTGTATCTATGAATCCCTAGAAATGTATAATGGAACAATGCAAATACCTCTCCTATTGTCTTAGTGATTGCATAAGGAAGATTAAACTCTCTGCTGCCAAACTGAATATTTAACATGATCTTCTCCAGGGAATTACTGCTTTTTGACGATGAACTGAAAAGAATACAAATAAATGTGACTATGAAGTCGCACAAAAACTGAAAGGTATCTCATCAACATTGTCAGATCCGTCATTGATCGTCAGATCCTGTTTGAATTACAATCCCTTGTCTGACCTATGCTCACAGTGGCAGTAAGTTGAAACTACATGATGACGATAGCACAGCATGCCACAATGCATGACAGCTTATGTGACCAAGGAGTACGTAATGATCTACCTGAGAATTGTCTGCATTGGAGGCTAATTCCAGGCAGGGTCCTTTAACCCTTTTGTGGCCAAGTTTCCTCAAATTTAATTCTTTCCATGAGCAAATATTTTATTTTCCAAACAGCGTCAGATGACTACTGTACTGAGTTGCCTTTGGCCACTTATGGTTAAGGTGACTATAGTTGCCTGTGGCTGCAAAAGGGTAAAATGGCAGTATACATGTATAAATGTATGATATGTAGAGAATAGTATTATAATAATAACATATGTAGAATATTTGAAAATCATACCTAGTTTCACCATTCATAGTTCTTTTTACTGAGCATGGTTGACTTTCCTTTGGTGTCTGTGTTACTGTGCGACTTATTAAAACCAGTGCTGTCTCTTCTCGTAAGTTTAAAGAGTTAAGTACACTCTGCAGAGGAAAATGAATAAATCACCAAAATAATTATACATCACTTTTCATTGGTGGATGTTTAAGGCACCTTTGGCATTCAAAATAGTCTTGCAATTTGATCAACCTACATGACAGGGCTCGAAATTAAAACAAATTCTCAATCGCAATTTGCAAGTAATTACTAAAATTTAGTCGCATGTTCGAAAATTTTAGTTGCAAAAAAAAATAATAACTACTACAACCGTAACCCGAAATGAGAAATGAGTACTACCATAACCCAAAATGAGAAATTTCTGAGAAAGTCTGAAAACTTGCGCCCATGATACACTTCTTGGAAACTGCGTTAATGGAGCATGAAATCAATGATTAAGTCACGCAACATTCAGTGTGAATTTCGCAGGATTTTTCAGATAAAATTTCAACTACCAGTAACAAGTAAGACACAAGATTGTTGAATAGAATTCCTTTATAAGCTAGGTCATAAAACAGTCGCAAAATCGCGACTCATAGACAAATTTTAGTCGCAAAAGCAAAATCTTTAGTCGCAAATGCGCCAGATACAGGTGCAATTTCGAGCCCCGCATGAAAAAAACTCAAGGTTGTCATTAATAGCTGGCCAACAGTAAAATTATAGCCAGCAACTTTAGTAAAGATGACTGCTAAGTTTAAAATGACACAAGGAACCCTTTTTAACTTGTGAATGTTCAAAGCTTTGAATGAGTCCTAGCATTTGGGTAGAAGTTTCACTTGATCACTTGATCATTTGTAAACACTAAGCTCACAATATGTAATGGTCACCTGCCTAACCTATGGGAATAGCATTGGAGGGAGGGGGAGGGTGGGGAGTTGGACACAAGGGGGTGGGGGGTTGGTAAAGAAAAAGGCCTAAAAGAGGGGAAGGTCTGAAGGTGTGCAGAATCTTTTATTAAGAGCATGTCTTATCCACAAGTTGGTTCATAGGAACTTTGAATTTAGTTTATGACTGGCTACATGTACATTCCTTGTAAAGCCGGCTTCTTCAAAATGGAAAGACAGCCAGCTAGCTACAGTGTGTAGCTACACATTTTTGTCACACTCCATGTACATGTACATACAGTAGAACCTCTACTAACGGCCACCTCCCCATAACGGCCACCTCTCTACAACGGCCATGTTTTATTGTCCCAACTTCTAATTCACTCACTCAAATGCTCTAATTGATAACCTCCCCATAACGGCCACCTCTCTACAACGGCCAGAAAGGTCTGTCCGAAGGTGGCCTTTGTAGAGAGGTTTGACTGTAATCATCTTACATCATCATTTAGTTGTAAATGGTTTGGCCATCCCAGCAGGCTTTGCTGACCCATTGGTATCCCAAGTTGCATTTCCAGCATTCTCTTGATTGTTCCTGAACATTAATAACAAATTATTTTACTGTGAAAAGACTGATTAACCTTCTGTAATTGTGGAAAATCATACAAAATTTCATCTTAAATCCCAGTGAGAGCAACAGTCCTGAGTAAGCATTGGTATGTAAGAAGAAACATTTATCACAAAATTTAAGAACTGACCAAGTGATGGACGAAGGGAAGTGGTCCTAAAAGCTGAAAGCCACCTCCTTATTTTGCAGAGAGAATAAGGTTAGCATTAGATCACATCCACCATGGACACGTTATTGAGACTTATATAATGGATTAACTGGTTAGCTTTCAGTTAGCGTTAGCAGTTCATATCATATCGTTACATTTAGGCCCAAATGACCAGAGAAGCTAGGTGGTACTCTGGTACAGTAGGCTATGTAAGCCTAAGCCTAGCTGAGGTCACAGGTTCAATCCTGAGTGGGGATTTTAGACTCTTATTAAGTGTCAACATTATGTTATATAAGTCTCAATAAGTGTCCGAGGTGGTGTAGGTGGATGATAACTAATGCCAACAAAAAACTAAGGAACATCATGGAGGGCCTGAACCTTTTTTACGGTCACGGAGACATGTGACATGCAAAATTATGGTAAAAGAACAACCAAGTACCATAATCAAAGAATGTAAGTTACAAGTCAAATACACAAACTAAATTCTGTGAGTACTGCCAATCATTATTGTAAATCTGCATGTAGTTGTGTGTACCTATTGTTTCATTGTCCTCTAACACAATAGGAATGGTTTGTTCTCTCCATTCAATTAAGAATTTTATTCTTCTTGGGGGCGGCTGTAGAGGAATTGATCTTCCAACAACTTCAACAGAAACTGAAGCTATAGATGGCACCATCGAAGATTGGTCAGTAACAGGAGAATGTCTGTCAGCTGTGGGAGCCTCAGGCAGACTAGACAGGCAAATAAATAACAACATTACATTATATAATAAATACAGTCAAACCACTACTTATGGGAACCTCTATAATACAGACACCTCTCTATTATGGACAGTTCTCTCCAAAACTAAGTGATAGATAAAATATGAGTGGGAGATCTGTATGGGTATTTACAATGGCGAGCTGAAGGCGAGCCATTGTAAATCCCATACAGATCGGACGCGAATATTTTATCTGACTTATGAAATGAAACAATGAGTATAGATCTGTATGAAAAGTTAATGCATACTAATTAGCTCAGCAGAGATCTGTATGAAAAGTTAATGCATACTAATTAGCTCAGCAGAGATCTGTATCAAAAGTTAATGCTACTGTTTAATAATTCATCAACTCAGTTGATCTGTATTGGGGTTTACAAACCTTCATTAAACATTCATTTCTTTTGTATTTTCCTTATGAATTATTAATGAATTTTATAAGAATATTTATATAATCCCTACTTCTATAATACAGACACCTCTATAATGTAGACACTTTGGTCTGTCTCTTTGGTGTCCGTATTAAGGAGGTTCAACTGCAGATTAGAAATGGCAAGGCAAGGAGAAAAATGGCTTAGTCTACATTTACATGAAAATCCAAGATTTGTTCATCCCACAGTGAGTTTTCTTCCTGGAGCAAAATGTTACACTAAACTATAGAATAAAGGGCAATTCTTGAAGAACGATTACTTTACTGGCTCAGCAGCTAGGCTTGGAAGCTCGGCAGTCGACTTGACTGATGAACCACTTACATGTAAAATTTTACTTCCTCATTCTTTAATAACCTGTTAATCAGGCACTTTTGCAAAGTGCAAGTGCAATGTATTTGATGTATGCCGGCAGCCTATGTGACATTTGGCATCCAGGGAACCCATACATGTGAGCCATAAACCAATTAACCTTCACTGACAATCTGCTAAGAAACTTCTGTAATACTTCTTTTTGTTTCTATTTGCTTGTACACAGGAAAAAATACCAGGTTCCCATTTTTGGATATTTTAGGGTATTTAAAAAATACCCACATAAATCCCAAATTTGGAAGAGTGAGACAAGTCCCAACCAGGGATCCCAGGTTGGGACTTGTCTCACTTTGCCAAATTTGGGAATTTTGTTGGTGTTCTGTAAATACCCTAAAAAATCCCAAAATGGGAATCAGGTATTTTTTCCTGTGGTACATTCTTGGTTTCATTTTGGTGAAACTGAAAACAGTTTCATTCTTGAATGAAATTATCCCTCACAATGTTTTGTATTTACCCTGACGAAAAAACATCATATTTACATGATTTTCCAGTGTGGAAGGCAGGGATAAAATTAGCAAAGGATGAAATCATTTCACCTGGTCATCATGTGAACAAGTTATGAAGAATAATTAACAGGAATATTAAAACTATCTTACAGTCCTTACCATTAATTTGACAAAACTACATGGTAGCCAGCTGGATTGAGAAGTAGGGAAAAAGTGCATTCTGCTGATGAACTGACCAATCTAGCAGCTCATTCTGGCAAATGGTAAGCACCCTTGCAGTATATGGCCTAGCTGCCACGTGTCTCTTGTAGCTCAGTGGTTAGAGCATCTGACCAGTGTGTGCATGGTCATAGATTTGAATCCTGTCATTGACTCAGATTTTTTTTCCTTCTTCCACACTTGTTACCAGGGCCATAGCCAGTATGAGGCAAACATAGGCACTTGCCTCAGTCATTTTTTTTTTTTTTTCAGGGAAAGTAAGATTTTTTTTTTGAAGGAGAAAGTAAGACACTACCAGCAAATAACCATGGATATTGCATCAGTCCTTGTTTTTTTCTGGCTATGGCCCTGGTTACATGATGAACATTGGATCTTTCTCATTTCATTGCCACAGAGGTTTCATTAGAAGCCGGCAAACGGCGAATTCCGCCGGCTATTTCCTAAATTATCGCCGCCTACTTTTTGATTAATTTCACTAAAGTTGATGCCCAGAATGCTGGTAATGCCATTTCCGAGGTCCTAGATTTCAAAATTTTCTGGGGGTATGCCCCCACACCCCCTAGAGGAAAGGGGTCCCTTTGTTGCCACTGCTGTCTATTTTGTAAATATTGCCACTTACTCACAATTTTATTGAAACCCCTGTTACTGAGGTTAACATTCTGTTCCATCTTTCTTTATTTATCATCATAGTTTTAATTAATAAAATGGCAGTAAATAATTTGAAGAAAAGATAATATAATAGGCTTACATAAGTGAGCAGATCATTCAATTGCAGTACCAGTTGTTTTTTTGGTGGTCTGTGATGAGTCAGTTAATAATTAACTTTTTCATACACTAATATAATCAATGCATTTGACATTTTCTAAATTTTCATTTAAGCTTATGTATTTATATATCTCGAACAGTCACGATAATGTGCGATTTAGGTTTAAGAAGAACAAGAAAATGCAAGTGTAAAATGCGGAGATCGCGTCATATTAAAATTTTTGTTCGAGCGGAGAGAAACTGATTAATTTTCAATCTTCAACATTTAAGCTTATTAAATACAGCATTTGCACATTTACCGTATAGGTGAGTCCGTTTCGTCGGCAAGAACTGAATTCACACAAGCCTAGAAAAGGAATTTTAAAGGCAATGGAAATATAAATAAGTGAGCCTGACGAAATACAAGAATATGACAAAAATAAGCTCGAAAAAAAAAAACACTTTGTACCATTAAGTCCCAGTTATGATGGTCCAGGAGCGTTATACATTCGTCTAGGTTCTCGATCCCCGTTATGCTCTGAATACAAATTAATAAAAGAATTTGTATGCAAAGTAAAGGACTAAGAAAACAAGAAAATGACAGATTTACCTGAAAGTTTGCGAGCACCATCTCCCGGTCTCCGTCTCCCGCCATCTTGGATTTTTTGTTAATAACAAACCAGGCGCATGCGTTGATGATTGCATGCATCAGAATGAGAAAGCGGAAGTGACGACAATCTATTTCAGTTTCAAGGAAGAACTTGAAAAGAAATATGTCGAAAATTTGCACTTATAGCAAAAAATCTTATGTAAAAAAGATTAATCCCAAAACGAATTTTATAAACTAAATTTTGGATTAATCAAAGTCCGACAAGTCCCACAACTACGTACTCTTTGGATAAGGTTAACCAGAAGCTCATTTCAGGGTTAACCTATAAATTTCCCTGTACTGAGCGTTAGCCTGAGTAAGGTAATGAGGGACCACACGAGGGAAAGAAAAAATATCTTTGACCTCGGTGGGATTCGAACCCACGACCTCCGGATAAGATCTTCCGTCGCTCTACCGCTTGCAGAGCCACGAGGCCGTACGGGGGCAGATCGCGGGTAATAATGTGGTAATTCGTGGCAACGACAATGTGAAGGGTACAAATAAATGTTGAGCCACGTAGCGCTGGTGATACAAACAAGGAATCAGATAATTAACTCTGTGGGTAAATTATAGATGTCGTTGGTTGTCGTTTCGCTTTATGAGTGAAAACGACAACCGAGGATGAGCCCAACCAACGACATCGCGAAAACTCGTAAGCCACAAAACGGAAAAAAATGGACATCATTTGCGCCCAAATTGCATAAAAGATACAACGAAAACACAATGTTGAGGTAAGTGAAGTTTATTTCTACATTAAAGCTTTATTTTAGCATATATAAGACTAAAATGAATTTCCCATACAAAGTCTATAAATCGTTCGTTGCGTAATAACAAAGTACCTTCACGTACTAAGCTTGGGCTGCCTGTGATTATATCGCTTCTGCTTTACCAGAAACGACCACACCACTGATAATGTACTAAAACTAATGCAACAATTGTCTTCGAATAAGATGAATAAAACATGAGCTGTTGTTTGATCATCCTTGACCTATATTATCAATCAAAAAGTGTCCTCGTCCCTTTAAATAAAGATGTGCCTTTACTAGAGGTAACAAATGAAAAGATTGTGTAAGCGTTTCGCCAGGACAAAAGTTGCTGTCCCCTTAAAGGAGATGTCCCCTGAATGGGTGTCGTAGTTGCAGGGTATCTTTTTTTTAAATCACCCCACCCCCGCACCCTCCTCTCAGAAATCTAATAACACGCGAACTCACCTTGAAACTTTAACCCCCTTTAGTTTTTCATTGCCGTTTCAGGAAACAAGTTTGTTTTAGGTGGCTCCATATAGTTATTGGCCAGTCTCAAATAAAATTCTTATTAGATCTTATTGCTGTCTTTCGAGAGTTTTGTTTCGCGATACCAGGCATAATATACACATACACGTAGCTTAGGCTTTCCCCGGCCTTTACGGAGAAACCTAATTTGGCAGTCTTGTCTCGTTATAGTGGCAACCACTTATTGGGTTGTTGGGCTTGTCGTTCCTGGCTTTTCTCGTTTTCTTTTCCACGGTAAATACTCCTAATAAGAATTTAGTAAGTTTCATCTGACAAAGCCATAAAAACATCGGTACATAATTTTCGGCAATTTACACACTTTTTGTTTTTTTTACGTTTATTAGGTTTGTGTTTGTACAAAAAATGTTGTCTTTTTTTTGTGATCACGAACCAAGAAAATCCTACAAATTTGCCAATTTTTATAAACATTTACCGCGTGGAACGAGCGCAATAAACGTTTCAGCTACCGTAAAAATCTCTATACTTTCGTGATGTCATCAAAATAAACAAGCGCACGTTCGCACCATTTTCGAACTCACGCCTCGCGCGCCAAAAAACTATATGGAGCCACCTTAAGGTGGCTCGACTGGGCTTTTGAGTGACGATACCTTTTAACTTTGAGAAACTTGTGTACCGCCATAAACAATCCAACGGAAAATCGATCGCCACAGCTGTACTAGTGAATGATTAAACTTTCAGATGGGGTACGTTTTATGGAAAAAGGAGTTGCCATAGCAACAGAATGACGCCATCTCCCATTGTACATAAGACCGAATTTCTTGTCACCAAGAGATAATTTTAGAAAACGCTCTCTGCGTGTTCGACCTGACGTACTTGTCTTAACCCTATTCAGCCGGGGGGGGGGGGGGGGGGGGGGCACAAAGTCTAACTTTCAACATTCATAACTTCTTTATGTATTCAAACGCCATCAAAATTTGTGACTTTTCCTAAAACTTATCTGGCAACAATTTCATATGACAATTTACTGATCACGTGACTTGATGTTTCCATGGCAACAAGATTTTGACAGCCATGTTTTTTGAAATTTGCATATTTGTACCTTTGAATGAAGAAAAACAATGTTTATTGGTACAACTTATATATTTTTACGTCATTTAGCGTTTATTTATTGTTTTCGATTAATTTTGAGTCAATTTGGACGGTTTTTAAGAGGTTTTAAAAAATTCAGAAATCCAAGATGGCGGCCGTATAACTAATTACGTAATAACTACGTCGTATGACGTCATCGTTCCATTGTGCGGACCGCAAAGGAGACAGGTTTCATTGTCATAGCCTTGAGGTTCTTGAGTGACGAGTCCCCCCCCCGTCCCACCCCAGGCTCAGGAACTCAAAATAGCACAGGCTAAATAGGGTTAAACCGTTTAAAAGGAAATTAATGGCAGGTTTAATGGCCAACATTTGGCCTAGTATTGAGTGGTCCTCTGCATTAAACGTTAAGTTTTATACACTTTTTTTTAATAGGGTTAAGGTCTACAAAATGTTACAAATTTCTATGGAAGCGTTTTCGAGAAAATTTCGGGTAAAGTTTTAAGGTGTTTAAATATAACCAAAAACAAAACAATTTTGAAATATTATTTAAAATTATTAGGCTTGAGGAAATAATATTTTGGTTTTAAATGAATTTTATACTCGACATTTTCCCGAAAAACACTTCCATAGAAATTCTTAAAAATTTGCAGACCTTAGGACAAGTACGTCAGGTCGAAGATTCAGAGAGCGTTTTCCAAAAATTATCTCTTGATGACAAGTAATTCGGTATAAAGTAAAACAGGGAATGACGTCATAACGTTGCTATGGCAACTCCGACCTCGATAAAACTTACCTCATCTGAAACTTTAATCTTTCTCTAGTACAGCTGTGGCAATCGATTTTCCGTTGGATCGTTTATGGTGGTACACAAGTTTCTTAAAGTTAAAATGTGTCGTCACTCAAAAACCCAGTCGAGCCACTTTAACTCAACATGGTGAAAAGGTCATGTTTGTGAGTTGTGATTGGTGGAATTCAATCCATTTTGTCACTTTCTGTTTCAATGTTTCTCGCCATAATAGATAATATTCGTATTCTCGGTATTGAACTGGAACTAGCTTACAGTCGAGGCTAATGCGGGGGAATATCATTAAAAATATTTGCATGTGAAAAGATTCCCCCGCATGAGCCTCGACTGCACGCTAGTTCCAATTCAATACCGCGTGAATACGAATATTGTCTAATATTATGAAACGTTAACATCGGCTGGAGTTTAGTTCCTAACGCAATATGCGTTATTTGCTATGCCTAACTTATTGAAAGATTTACGTCTGTTTTCGTGCTGCAATCAGATACTTGGTCTTCAAGCATGTCTATTCTAGCGCGAATCACCTGCCATGACCTGCTGATACATTTGCTATTTTCGTGTTCGCGTCAGTGCACCGCTAGTTACTTTAGGGCACTAACTGCCCGCGCTGACTTTCGGCATTTAGTAACCATTAAAAAGGTTTGTATTTAACAAGACAGATTTTCAGTGCGCCCCTTGTCTCTTTTGGTTCGTCAAGGTTTGATAGAACAACTCTTCCATCAGTTCCTGGCTTTTTTCAGTTGTCGCTTAGTTTAGACAGTGCAGAAGCAACTTCTTGGGAATTAGCTGTTTTGTTCTTCTACATTTTACTTGGAAGTTAAGAGAAAAAGATTATAACGCTGTACTTCACTGTTTTCATTCTTTAATGTGGTTGTAAACTTTACACTGCTTTGACTCAGGCCTGGCTTTGACTGAACAATTCTGGCTACACTGAGTAAATCGCTCAAGCCAGGAACCCATCAATATTGATGGGCTCCTGCTCAAGCTCCTCTTATGTTGACTAGTTGGGAAACTTGTAAAACTGGTTTCTCAGCTAATTAGTCTAACCTAAGTCTTTTATGATTGGCTAAAGTGAAAAATTTACATCTATTCCTTCCCAAAAACGTTGTTGTGAAATGGGTTTTACTCATTTTCTAAAAATGCACGAACTTTCCTAAGTTGTAGTCAAAATAAAACAATAAACAATACTTATCTCTATCATCAGGAATATTACAATTCGTTTGACACGTGTGGTGGTGTATTGAGCGGAGGTCCCTCGCGGTTAACGTAAGACGGTTTTATAACATTGACTTTGTACGTGAAAACTACACTTGCGATTTTATGTTTGCACAAGTAATGCATCGCCTGCGCACGGTGGTGGCTGCACGTGAAAAATTTCGGTGACAAAATGTTGCAACAAAGAAAGTAAATAAATATGGCGGACGAAGAAATGACCCGAGCCTCGGTCTAGCTAGTTCTTCAATCTTATTGGCTAGATACCGTTTAGTCGTGTCACAAGTACAAGAGAAAATGTTACAGGGTGGCTAGTACACGCAAGCGACGATATCCGCGATTTTGCATGAAATGTTTCACTCTTGCGACTTTTTTCTGCGATCTGTTTAAGCTATCGCGTCGCGTGCATGTGTTCATGGGTGGCTATAGGTGCGATTTTTACCGTGCCCTGGCGATCGACGCGATTTTTTTAAAAAATCGTATCCCACAGAAAATTTAGAAATCCGTTTTATCTGTCAGTAAAATCAGGAGCTGTAATCTGTTCCTGGTAAAATTAACTCCATTGACTGATGGATCCAACATAATTTACAACTTACCATATCAAATAAAAATTCCTGTTAGTATTACGTGACATCACTCTGTTTATGACGTCATAAAATACGTTTTCTAAAATGGGAAATGTTTCAATACAAACTTGAAAATTGTTAATGAATCGTTGAACAATACAATACAATGCAATGCAATACAGTGTAATGCAATGCAATTCAATAGTCTTTTCCTCAGAAAGTTACCTCCGTTTTCCTTCGATATTCGTAAGCTCTATATAGCTTTATTCGCCTCAGATTGGAAGAAATCGTCGTCAAAAAAGCCACGATCGCAAATTTAATGTGACAACACATGGTGCCCAGGCTCACAGCTGGATTTCTCGAAGGCACAAATATATGGATTTGTATGAGATATTATCGTGAGTTTGATAAAATATCAAATTGTAAATAAACAGCCATTTAAGTGCCATCCTCATTGAATGATGCCTTTTGTTGTTTCTGGACTGTTTTATGGCCTCTAAACAACTCTTTAGATTTAAAACAAGTCTTTACATTTTTCAATCGTGAGCCTGCGCACTCAGTGTCGCGTATTTAACTGCATGATGGCCTTGTACACTGGCCACCACGACACGTCTACTTGTTTGAGTTCGAAATTTCTGGGGATGAAGAGTTTTGCTTTAATTTGATTTTCATATACAG
Source organism: Cladopsammia gracilis (assembly GCA_022457155.1). NCBI lineage: Eukaryota > Metazoa > Cnidaria > Anthozoa > Scleractinia > Dendrophylliidae > Cladopsammia > Cladopsammia gracilis. The sequence goes on along the minus strand of JAJGOT010000050.1, from coordinate 1,539,277 downwards.
TCGATCCCATTAACGTTGTTCCAGAAAAAAGACATTTACAAGTTAACAAAAGTCACGTGCCTCATTAACATTCAAATTACGCGCGTGTGGAAACTGAATTATTCCATTGGAACGTGCAGCTGAACACATGTGTAGAAAATGGCCACGGCGGGAAGTTCAAAACAGTTTTTAAACTGTTTTAAAGTACGCGTTTTGGATGAAAAGAAAAAAAGTAGTTACCTAACAAGAAGAATAACTAATTTCCCAGTTCTGGAAAGCGTCGAAGAATTCCGTTCGAAACTAGCTCACATTCTGCCAGATTTGGCGGATATTATATACAGGTGCGTTTAACTGTCATTGGACTTACAAAGAGATTAGTAGCTATCTCCTGGTACGTTTTTGCATAAAACAAGTGTTGATAAATTATTCTCCACCTCAAATCGTCGGAAAAAGGACGAGGCATCTTTGAATATCAACGACTTTTCGCCGTGTTATTATTACGTGTTTTTATGCAAATTCAAGGTCCCGCGCGAGGAAATTGAATATTTGATTGTTTTGTTAACTTGTAAACTTCTTTTTTCTTGAACAACGTTAATGGGATCGACTGTATTTATGTTCGAACATGCAGTAGTGGTTGGACACGCAAATGTTGTCGTTGGTAGTCGGGACGAAACATTCCTGAAAACACTTCGAAAAAGCTCCTAAAGGAATTGAAACTCATATTCCAAAACATTCCATTAAAGGTCTGGTCGGCGTTTGTTTGGTGGTTTTCTTTTTCAGCGAAAAGACTCGAGTTGTTGAACTTAACATACTGATGGTTTGGGATTTGGGGTTTGATCATGGGCTTCAAAACTGTAGGTCGGTGGCAATCTGCGAAGGTAAGCAACATTACAATGTTTTTGTAAACATCTTTGCCAAACATGGACAGGATGGAATCGAATATGTACTCTTGCGTTGGGGTGAGGCTTGCTTGAGAAGCAGGGATAACAAAGCCAATACCATTAACATGGTCGATTATTTCGTGTTGATAGCCTTGAAGATTGGAAAAGATCTTGTTTATTTGTTCAGCGATCTCCTCATCTGTTTTTAATCCCTCAGCTGCACCAAAGCCAGGAGTGTCGATTATGGTAAAACTGTATTGAACGGGCGAATGCTCCATAGGATGAAAGGTGTATGCAGTGATATCCTTAGTCTGGCTGTCGTCTGTTGTGACCTTAAATCGGAAGTCATCCTTCCATTCCACGCCCAAGATGTAGTTCACCATCCCATTGATGAGAGTCGACTTGCCAGCGCCTGTTGCTCCCACAAGCAAAAATACCCCAGCTTCACTATTGTCATGAGGCCACCCAATACTTCTCCTTGCAAACGTACTATTGGCATGTCTATTTTCCTCTCTCATATGAAGCCTGTAAATTGATGGATGTCCATCTTTAAGCTTATCTGCTGTATACAGCATGTGTTCTGCTAGTCGATGTTTGACTTGGTGGCTGCCATAAGGGCTGACAGTGGCTTGATACATTTCTCTTGTCTCGTTGGTCTCCTATGAGACGAAAATGTCAACAGTAAGGTGTGTTGAATGTTATAGCTCAATTTACATCTACAAAGATCTTTCTTCGCTTCCAACTAGAAAAATGCTAGACTGTCATCGGATAACATTATTAAAATACTGTTGAATTGGGAGACCAAGTAGGGGAATTGGAACTTCAATGCAAACCAAGTATTAGTTAGAGACTATTGATCATTAACTCAAACTAACTCCAAATCACAACTGAAAACGCGTTTACATTGACCATGCATT